>CM039681.1:41996924-42431924 GCA_022537955.1 Schmidtea mediterranea
GTTGTTAATTCAGTGATTTATTTTTCACTTTATGTGTTGGGCCAGAACATAAAGCGTGCTTGGAAAAAATGTTTAAATGCGATCAGAAACACATCACGCATGATACAACTACGCAATTTAAAAATACACCTGAAAAACACCTTAACCATATAAATCTGAGAAATGAAAGGATGTAATTAAAATAATAAACATAAAAATAAAATAAAATAGATAACAAAAAGCAATCCAAGATCCACACAATACCTTACCACAAAATACAACAAGAAAACACGCAATATTCGACGAAATTACGAAAAAAATCAATTAAAGTCATTAAAGTGGAATTTAATCGGAAATTGAATTAGCAATAATCAATAAAAATTTAAAATAAATTGATAAAAATAAATCAAAAAATATTAAAATTAAATAATAGAATTTGCGCTAGAAAAGAACTAAGGCGAATTTTGTTTTACTGCAATCAAATTTCAACACACGTCCATAATAGGTATAAATAACTCGATCCATTTTCCACATTTAACGGTTAACGCATTTGAAAGTGTTTTTTTAAACCGTAAAAACCTTAAAACCTTAAAACCTTAAAACCATTTTTTGAAACCAGAAACCATTTTCGAAAGAAAACCATTAATTTTTGTGAAATTACGTATTTGAAATCCTTTTTAGGTAAGAAGCATATTGGTTGGAACCCCTTCCACATCACGGTCCTTTGCAATCTCAATAGAGCTCTGCTCGCGTTGATGTGGGAGAGAGGTAATTTATCGTTGTTTTTATGCTCTATTCTTAATGATTTGATGTTTGATGGAATGGTCAAATGGTAAATTTTTTGGTTTATAATTATATCAAATTTTAATCTAATATGTATAACTAATTATACTGTCTTATACAATTGGTAAATTTAAATGTCGAAATTTTTCCGTGCCCACAGCCGACACATTCACGTCAGTTATAAAATCAACAAGTGCAGATTGCATGTAACGTGCGTGGAAAAATTCGCCAAGTGATACGCACCCTGTGAAGATCAGCGTGCGCAATCGAAGCGGTCGAAGTGAAAATTTGTCCCTATAAGATGAAAAGCAGAATAAGGAAGAAGTCCTGGCTACTTCCCGTTCTCAATTCTGTTAAAATCGACCAATAATTATCTTACAAACGGCTTAAAATCACTCAACTCGAGTAGTCCTGCTACTAAATAAATAAAATAACATACTATGCTTAAGGTCTATTAAAGGAAAAGGGCACGGGGACACGTAAAAATTGAAGATGCTGATATTAACCTACTTCGTGTCAATTGCCATAAAATGAATTAATAAAGTTGTGATAATATAGGAAATACAATCTATTGTAAAGTGACTTTATATATAGTTTAGGAGGGATGAAGAAAAGCTTATTTGTACGAACAAATTAGTAAAGTTTAATAAAGAGTAAAACCTTGTTGTAAAGTAAATCTAATAAAGTTCCGATAAAACCAAATGAGATCTTATTTGTAAAGCAAGTAGTTATAAAAAACGAAAAATTAAAGTCTTGTTGGTGAAGTAAATCTGAACCGGTTTGACGATTAATAGGGAATTAAAATCGTATCTACAAGGTAAATTTGCTAAAGTATAATGATAACCACAAATCGAGATCACGTCGTAAGGTAGATAAAGTTGACGATCACAATTAAATTAAACTCTATTAGTAAAGGCGAAATAAATGAAGTTTATGATTAACAACAAATAAGAAATCTGTTCGTAAAAGTAATTTTCGGTAAAATTTGTGATTCAGCAAATAAAATGAAACCTTGATCAGAAGATTCGACAAGATTCGTGATAGCCACAAATCAAGTACGTTTGTAATTAAGTAAAAGTTAAAGAATTCCAATAAATTAGAACCTACGTTCTAAATATTTAATTGGAAGTTTTAACGACTAAATAAGCTATACCAGGCAATAATGAATTAGACAAGATTTCCCGAACTACTCAAAGGAATAAAGTTAGGTTGTGGAAGCTAAATTATGATCAACGAGAATTAATAAACCGAGTAGCAAGACGCTAATCCCGAGACATATGATAACAAACACGATGACCGGTAATGGAAAGTAGGTTATTAGATATACGGGTAAGTTCTCGACCCCCAAGTAAATCGTATAGAATAAATATTACTAGTTTCCTTAATCAAATTTCCATGGCTGCGTTCGAGAGGCTACATAATCTCTCAGCAAGGGGAGGCAACGGAGCTAACCGAAACGCATTGCTTTTAGAACAGAGATACATAGACCGTGGCGATTCAACTTGACAATAACTCTTCATCGCATAACCAGTTTAAAACCCCCCAGGTTAATCAAGATTAACATGAAACCGTAAAACAAACCGCCATAAAAATCTAAGCAATTAGTAACATAGCTTAAATATCCATTTTTACTTTACGAAAAGTCGACTTTGAAAAAATGTTAATTAACAACAGTACCTGAAAAAACTCACCAAAGGTTCGATAATATTCATAAACATCCTGACAAAATATGAGAAAACCCTCCATTCCGTAAGAAGATAATAAATCCAGGCATGGGTAGCAAGTAATATTGCGAAGGGAACCCCTAACGCTAACGACGATGCAGATATCTCCATATAGAACCGATTTGATGTGCGAATAAGCATAGACATGGATAACTTCGAGACGAATCAAATTTAACTGAAGTTAGACATATCCATCGACTTAACTAGCATAATCAAAACAGCATCACGACGAAAATTGTACTTCTAAAGTGACTAACTATGAATACCCGTTCGATCGTCACATAAAAACACAATATAAATCATTTTCATTAGCATGCGCTAGAAGTGACCAATTTAAACCCATAAACTAAATTGGGCGACTAATCCTCACATATCCCGAGTGGGGGGCGGAGGCGAACACTTTCAACACACCTCATTTTCGATACCCATTAAAGCCACATAAACCGATCCTAGAAGACCAATGTTAACCGCCAAACACCCAAATCCTGGATCCATACTACATAAACGCCTTTAATCGGTATAGCGAAAAAACCTTCTCCATAATATTGTTTCCTAAATTAATCCGCCATTGTTGCAGAAACATGTCCATCGAATCAGACCACCGCTCATCAACTGGGAAAGCGGCTCGAGAATGATCACTTCGAGCCATCAGACGCATAGAAGGACCTCCGTCCAGTGGCCATATTCTATCGCCTCGGAAAGCAACGGGACCCGAGCAGCCAACCCTATCGAACAGAGAGACAGACATATCCACCGCCGAAATCTTCGCTAATGGCGCAGACCTCCTCGACCCAGTTGGGAGCGGGGCAGAGCAAGGTGGACTTGCCAAGTAGTCAGGCTAAGGATGTAATCTTGCAACTGCTGGATGACATCCTTGCCCGGCGGAATCGCCGTCGCCCACCCACCTCGTCGGTTCCGAGACACTAGTCGACCTACAACGGTAAGATAGCTTCTCAATGGAAAAGCTGAGAGCGGTAATGCCCGGATCAAATGAAGCTAACGGACAAATGATGTATGTGATTTGATAATAATTAAACTGCGTGGTTTTCTTCTATATAACTGAAAAGAGTTCCCGATTTGTTGAATAGATTAAAACATTTAACCAATCAACAATTGACGTACTAGAACAACCCATTTAATTTCAAGTAATGTCCCTCATCTACCGATCCTGCAGATCGGAACAGATCGCGCGAGGCAAGAACGAATGCAGAGGTTAACTTAGTCAGGTCCGCAATCTAACTCGCGAGATCAGCAGGTCAAACGACTTGTTTAGACCCTAAGCGGACGAAAGATCTTATCAACGACTCACCGCAGCTCAAAAGGCTGGGCCGAGAAACGCCAGCTCAATCGGAGTCTGCGACCGCAGATTCTCGGGGACTCGAAGTCGCCTAGCGGTATGTCCGGGAAGGTGAACGGTAAACTCACACCGCTCATCTTCGCCCGCAACTCATAATGCTCGCAGACAGCTACCAAGTCAGCAGACAACCATCACCCCACATCGTCCGACCGGACGTAAGGAGCGGCCCGATCGTCGCGCAACACAATTCCACACGTCCATAAGTACGGTTTACATGTTGGCCTGACTCGGAATAAAATGAGTTGTTAAATGTAGTTGAATTATTAAATTTAAATCTAACCGTATACCAACACCAATTCATTTCCACCAGCCAATTAAGCACTAATCGTGACATAATTATGAGGACAGAGCAAGAAGAGCTTAGTCTTCATCGACAGCCGTGAACCGAGGGTTGTCCGAGCAACTATAGTACTAGCCGATGGTACTCATTTTTTGCGGCAATCAGCCACTTGAAACACATTTACCAACGTTGCTAGCGACGGGTGCCAAGTGGGTCAGTAATCATTTTGGTATGGTCGTTACTAGGGTCGCCATGATACAAGCAAGATTTGAAACCCCTGTAAACCCACCATAACAAATTTGGGGGGCTCAGCCGATGATGAATGATTTCGTGTGGCAAACAAATCGATAGGAAGTGTAAAGAATCGAGGAGAAAATGAAACAGCAATAAAAAACGATCAACCCGACTCGCTAAGTACAATTTGGCGGGTCATAAAGGACTGTTTTTACAAGAAACCAAGAAATTAAGCAAATCGTTAAAGTTTAAACAAAGAGTGAGACGAATATTTGCAAACCCCAGAAGATGAGAACGCCATGAAACAAAAACCCAGAGAACAACTGTGAAAAAACGAGCAAACACGACTACAAATAAGACGCCAGACCACTCACATCACATCAATACTTGATCGCCACATGACACCACTTGTAAGAACCACTCAACAACAATGACAAACGCATAAGTAATTAAAAGGGCAAAATGCGGGATAAATGAAATGGGGTAAGTAAGGGAGTAATGAAAACAAGAGAAAGCACGGAAACAAATAGAGCAGCCAACGGTAGTTATAGAATAAAGCAACAACAGGTATGAAGTAAAATAGGTAGTAGATAAATGAATCAAAATATATAAAGAGGTGAATGAATTATTAGATTAGTATAGATAAATTTAAAGAGGGAATAATTTAATAATTTAGATGGAACTCAACCAAAAATATAGAAAAACTAAAGGGGATTCTAAACATCGAAAATGACAATCTTGAGGAACTAATTAAATAAACAAAAGTTAATTAAACGAGCTAAAGAAGGATATATCAAACGATTACAAAAACCTGTACTCCGATGAACATTGCATATTAATATAAATTAGATCGATATTGATAAAGGACGTAACAACTGGAAAGAATATTGAAATTCTATCTATGGATTAGAGATACCAATTGGGAAAAGCCTGGAACAAATAATGAAAAAAGTCAAAAACGATTGAAGACGTAAGATTGCAACACAATGAAAGAGCAACCAAGGCTAATTCGGAATGTTATGCGTGCAAATTAGAGGAAGCACGATAAGGGATATCCTTGCGGACACCCTGAGTCATTTGTCATGGATGCGGCACAAGAGTCGCACTGTAGTTATGCAGCGCAAAGATAAAGGAAAGACTAACGGTTTACTTTACATGAATTGTTATGAAATGAAATGCAAAATAAATGTGTAATTATCATTACTCGAATTATTATTAGATGAATAAGACGAATATAAAAAGTTAAATATCAAGTTTATAAATAATAAAACCACCTGAAAAAGATAAACAAAAGGAAGAGACTAAAAAACATAAAAGCCGAATAGGGAAATAATCAAGAACACATGCACAGAGACACAAAATATTCGGAGGAAAAATTTCGAAAAGCCGAGTTCCCCTAGGATAATTCTTTTGTTTATTGATATTATAATTTTATTGATATCATATGTGAGATAGGACGAGGAAAATGGTGAAACCTGAGCTATCTAATGATAGTACGCTCACCCAAGGGAACCCTGATCAACCCTACTGAGAAAGGAACTGGTAGGCAAGTCCGTATGTCAGCAAGTAACCGTCGAGAGAATGATCAACCTCTTTTGGAGCTTGTTGATTGCGATACACAATTTGAAGGGGAAGTGATAGAGATAGAACCGAGGGGTAGAGAAAAGTGTAACACGGAACAAGAATTATATAGTTTTGATTAAAGTACCTAGAGATGACTTCTTCCCCTAGCTGGTGTGAGGCTACCAAGGACAGCTACGGAAAACTGTCGTGCTCGATTGTTATCACCAAGGGACTGATGACGCTGAGCCTTCGATACAAGAAACCCGGAATCACACACCGAGTATCGAACGATCTTTTTTTCGTGGGGAGGAAACTGCGATAGCAAACAACCCGGATCCCAAACCTGGAGTATCGTGCCAAACGTTAGGTGAGAATGTGAACTAACCGGTAAATGGTTCAATACTCCAAAATGTCCTACTAAAGCCAGAATAGAGCGGCCGATATTGAGCCGAGAATCTATGGAAGGAGCGGGCAGAGATTTGATAGTTTTATTTCCGCTCCCACTTTTGATCACTTTCCTTCTTTCACTATTCGGGAAATCAAGTAACGCTTTTTGGAACTTGATTGAAACGTTAGGCATTTCCATACTTTTATAGTATCTTCGAGTACACAACCCGAATCCCATAAACCGAGTACCGAGGGAATGTTTTAATTGCCAACAGCGAGGAGTTGGTACAATACCCGGATCCCAACGATACCAATATCCGAATGGCGTGAGTAAAGCGTAACCGGAAGAATGCGCGGCAAAAGAACGCCAATGGTTGAAGGTCAGTTGAGGCCCTCAAACATACCCAGAAAGTCACTGTGAGCTCAAGTCCGATAAATATGAGAGATAGATATAGAGGGCCGGATGATCATGATAAAGATACTAGAGGCAATAAGGACCGGATGATATATCATAAAGCATACCAGAGGCAATAGAAGGGCCGGATGACATGCAAGATACAGAGGCAATAGAGGGCCGATGATTATATCGATACTAGAGGTCAATAGAAGGGCTGAATGATTATGATCAGATACTAGAGGCATATAGAGGGCCGGATGATTATGATCAGATCTGAGAGGCATAGAGTAACCAGATAAGATAATGATATGAGTAAAGAGGAAATATGATATGAATAGATATTAAGTGCACAGATGATCCAGTAAAGAGAGTTAAAGCCGAAGGCCGAAGAGCCAACGGAAATCATAGAGGGCATAGAGCGCCAGCGATTGAGGATTAAGTAAATGAATTTTGGGGGACATAGGAAAAACAATAAGGAATGAATGAAATAGAGTATGAATGATTATTGATATTACATATAGATAATTGATACGAAATTAATAGATAATTATTACGAGGTAATAGAAATAAATGGACTTAAAAGAGGGGGTAGTCAAGTAAAGAAGACCACCACGAATAAATGCGAACAGGGGATGAATAACATCATAGATATGGTAAACGGAGGAGAATTAGTATAAGTATAGAATATGGAGTGTTATTTATTTTTAGGAAATCGATAGTCAAACAAAGCAATCCAAGTCAAGTGCAAAGCAAAGCAAAGGAGAAAATATTTCAGAGCAAACGACAAAGCAAAGTGATAACAAAGGAACTTTGAATAAACGAGCAGAAAAGATTTTGAATAAACGTCAGAGTATTACAAGCAGATAAGCAACCAAAAGTTTAAAGCAACCAAAGCAAGAGGAAGAGAAACCAGTCAAGCAAACGAATAACCGTAAACATTGATAGCATCAGCAACCACACAGAAGCAAAGAGCCAATAGAATAGAGAAAAAAGTTTATTAAAAGCGAAGAAAAGAAAAAGTTCGCAACAGTAGAAGTTTAATACTAAAGTAATCAACTGCAACCGGAACCCGGCACAGATAGGCGGATTGACCGATTTGAATTAATAGCACGAAGAGAAGAATTACGTATATCGAAAACCAGTTGACAACGAAGAATCAGTAAACGAAGAAGAATCTGGAAAAGCAATCCAAACATACGACTTCAATAAACTCTTCAATTCCGGAATGAAATGCAATTTTGAATAACAATATGTGATGGTAGGAAGAATTCAAGAAAAGTTTAGAAGAGAAACCGTTGACCGGTAGTCTCAACAAATTGGATACATTTATCAGGAAATTTCGAAGTGTATAAAATATCTGTCCTTGGAGCAGAATCAAAAAGAAAAAGACGACTACTCCTTGTATCTGAAAAGGGAGCCACAGATGTATTGTAGAAAAGCAAAAGATGCTAACAAAATTGACACATGGAAGAAATTAAAGAGTTTCTTAATAAAATATTCGGATAGAGAAAGAAGGGGAATAGGAAGATATTGGACCTTCCTACACCGAAAAACAAAGACGAAGATGAATCAAATGCAGTGTAAACGCATGCGAATAAAGAAATTGTGTAAAGAGTCCTTCGGAGAAACAGATTTACCTGAAGATAAAATGGTAGACCGTCTTCTATAAGAGAATTTAAAAGGAAGACATACAGCCAACCTTGGATTTTGGCACAGAAACATTGATATAAGCAGTAGCAATTCGAAACAGATTGGAGCCATCTCAGACTGGATTCAATGGCAGTCTTGGCCACGGAACCAACAACATCAACAGTCAATGCCAACAAGTCAAAACAACAATACCAAATCATGCCATGAATCAATTCATTCCAAGACACAGCAGATGTTCAAAGCACCAACAACGAGAATCCGGAGGATAGAGGTAATAACCAAGTAAGTTAAATAATAATTTCAGAACAATCCAAAATAACAAATGAAAAATGCTCCACATGTCAAAGAATAGGAACATCGTCAGAAGAATGTTTTCCGAATACATTGGTCAAAAATGTGGTAGACGAGGGCATCACTGAAGAAAATATGTAGACAACCTATAACAAAGCATGTTACAATTGTGTGACAAAAAGACATTCGCAAAGGCAAATGTAACATAAGAAGAGACCAAACCAGTCAAGATTAAACAACTCTATGGGAAATCCACAAATTAACGTGATCAAGAGTATAAGACATGCTACGAGAAACAACTACAACGAAGCCCATAGAATAAAAGAGATGATGCAACAAATGCCCACCAATGATACAACAACAACGAATCAACTGTAAGAGAAGCAATGAGGAGATTCAAGAGCTGGAACTAGAGAATATCAAGAACACAACAAGCTGAATGGCAAAGACTGACAAACAGAAGGAAGCCCAAAAATCCAGCAAAAGATGGAAAATCGAAAACAAACCCCGAAAAGAATTAATATGAATGAGAAGGAAATTCCAGAGAAATTCACATGCGGAAGCAGTGTGTTGAGAACGAAGGGGGAGAAATATATAACTGATAACGAGAAAACAGTTGAATTAAATACAATGAAATAGAGAGCCATGCAAAGAATTTACAGAGTAGGAAAACAAGACCGTCGACAGTTAAAAGAACAATAATGGAGAAACCGAATGAACCGGAAAACCCAAGAGATTAAACAACAGAGATGATAAAACGTAAGATCAAAACGAGAAACATTAGTGTACAGATAGACAACTCGAAAATGAATATATGACACAAAAGACAGAGAGTAACTCCGAGAAAATAAAGCAAGAGGAAGCTCTAGAAACAAGAGAAGATCAATTAAAAGAAAAAGAACAATTCCTGAAACAAGAAAATAGCGGAACTAAGAAAGAAGCATTAATTAAAAATAGAGGAGCGCTAAACATTAGAACAAGAGCAAGCACTAGATCAAAAATAGAAGTGATGGCAAAGAAAGTCCTACCAAGAATGGAAAACCAAAATTTAGAACTACAAGAATGAGCAGGAAGCACAACGTCAAAAGAAAAGAAAAGATATCAAACCAATGAATAACAAAAAATCGAATCCAAGGATACTGCTACAAAAAAGAAAACAAGAATCACGAAAGAAAAGCCCACGTGGAGTGAAGCCTCAAATTGAAATAGAGCTAAAAGAGATTATGGTCAAGCAAAAGGGCGAACAAAGATAATGAAAGAGAGGAAACAACACATATTAATTGATGAGACAAATACCGACGATCAAACAGATGAGTGATAAAGCGAGATAATAGCAGTCTGGGTGGAGAAATATTTCAATCATGCGAGGAGAAAATAAACCATATAAATGAATCAAAATCGAATTAGAAGAAATGGAAACAACGTGCCAAGATAAAGATGAAACGAGATTAAAAGAAATGCAACGAATTGTAGAAGAAGTAAGATCGTAAACAACAAATTTCCTCAAACCTCAGAGATACAAACCGCATAAGCAGAATAGTATGAGAATTAATTGCGAAGGATATCAACAGATAATGTACATTTACGGCATGCATGGAAAGATATGATAAAACAGTACCAAGAGAATCTGAAAAGAATATGAAGAGAAGAATATAGGTAAATTATTCGATTTCCAGAAATCCGAGACAGATAATAGCAACAGAGGCGAAAACACCAACGAGTTGTAATGATGGTAGTGAAAACGCACGGACCCAGTTATAAAAATAAACCTTTATATATCAAGGAAAAGGAAATAAAGCGAGATATCACCTAGCGGATGCTCTAATATGGCCAAAAGAATAAATTGGTAACGCTAAATAAAAAATGAAAGCGAAAGAAACGACAGCAGAATATGGCAAAAAAATTCAAATATTGTTACAACAAAGAATAAAACCCGATTAGAAAAAGAGAGACAAAGATAATGAGACAAAACCAGATTAGAATGACGGAACAAGCAATAGACGCAGGCAAAAATATATAATCGATTATCATTAACGAGACGATCTCAAGAAAATGTTCATTAAAGCTGTACGAGATACAGATATTAAGATCGACTAACGAGAGAAACAGATATTATAGCCAAATACGGGGAACATCCAAAGAGATATGAGGGGAGATGAACCAAATTAAAGAAAGAATAAAGCTACTAAATTGATGAAATAAAGGAAAGTACTGGTAGATCCGATGCAAACTGCACGAATTATACGACGGAATAATCGAGAAATTACCAACCAATAATCGAAAAGTTAGCGAGCGACGGTATCGGTGAAGACCGGTGGCAATATGTATCACAACGACAAATAAGTCCGCAGAACGAACCCGATATACGAATTAGGTATATGAAAGACGGACAAACCATTAATATCATAACGCCATGGAGAACCGAGAGAGACAAAATACAACAAAAGGGAACAACAGATCCAAGAATTCAAGAGGAATGAAAAGAAAGATGGACAAATACTAACCATCTATCCAGTATGGAGACAAGATGCGAATTGAGCACAAAATTACAACGATAGACGACTCGATGAGCCGATCACACCATGAAAAAGGTGTAATGAATTGAAAAGACAAAGGAGTGGGAAAATGGAAAATGGAGAGAACCGACCCAAAATGGAGAATAATATTATACCAGGGAAGCGCCAGAAGAGCACTTAATGAAACAACCGGAAACTATGTGAAGAGAGCCATATGAAAAATTTACCAGAGGAAATGATTAAACGAAATGGAATGGCAACCAGAAGAAGACGAGGAATAAACGATAAAGCTCGATAGCCCCAATACACATGGAAGATAGGTGGATGGGCTGAAAGTAAAATCGCTGAAAGAAGAGAAAATCACGATCCACACAAGGTCAATCAATTCTATAGCAGAGGATCGGAGGATACCGGATGAAATTGAGAGTGTACCCAAAGCAGGGATGGAGTAGGAAAAGGAAAATATCTATCAGTGTATTTTCTATTAGCTAAGAGCAGATATGACGGAAAGTTAGAGTGCCATTTAATCGAAAGTCAACCGATTTCCAATCGCTCCAAACCCCGGAAAATGGGAAGAGCGACACAGGAAAAATTGGGAATAGACCCAAGATCTTATGATAAGTCAAAAGCCAAAATCCACTGAAAATGTGGTCGGGAAGAGTACACAATTTCCTGTGAAAAAATATTAACACATCAATTTAAAAGATGATACGATATACATCGACGATCGAAGTAGAAACAGAACGAGAAATGAATTGCGAATCCAACAAGAACAAGCGAGACGCGAACAGTGTACTCGAGAAACGAATACCAGGAACAAATATTGCCGCACAGATATAGACGACCCTGTGGAGGAAGATTAACAAGATTAACGGAAAGCAAAAATGTAGAGAATAGCAGGCGATATTGAGAGACCGGAGCAAAAATAAGAACGAACTGTAACAGAATTTAGCCAAATATGGATAAATCGATTCCTTGTAGCAGACGTGGAGAATCATGCGAAATATCGTAAAAGGAAATAGAGAGTAGCGGAGAATGTAGCGTGTACCCAGAGCAATTCCGAGAAATATCTCGAAAATTGGAAACATACCGAATGGGCAGCCGCACGATAGAGAAAGTATACGTTTAAAATTAAATGATGCCAGATTTCGAACCAAATCGACAAGAGAATTTTATATCACTGCCAAGGTGAGCGAAGTGAAAAAGAGAATACGTAGAACCCCATTTCATTTACAATACCAGGAAGATCATTAGACGAACATCTAGAAATCGGAGTTACGCGGAGAAATGCAATTGGGAATTAATAAATGTTTAACGGTAGCAAAGACGCGGGTAGAGAACTCATAAAAGAGAAATCAAAATGAAAACGCCAATAGGAACGAACAAGAGATCCTAAACACACCAGAAGTTCACCTGCAAGCAGAAATTGAAGTAATCGTCATCAACAAACAGGAGAGAAGAGATATTTAAATGATCTAAATGATATTGTGGACGAACGATACAACCAGGAGAATACCAAAATCAAGAGATTTGTTCATGAAGAAGATGAAAACGATCTGATAGAGTGAACCAGACGAGCTAGTAGTGGTCAAAGACAGCCAGTCGAAATTAATAAGCCAGATACGCGAAGAGGAAAATAAAAAGAAAGAAGAAGACGCCGAAGCTCGACAGGAGACGAATGGAATAATGATTAAATGAACGAGGAGCACAAATCCAAAGAAAACAACAGATGAACAACCCAAACGAAAAAGAAACAGGTACAGCATGGAAAAGAAATCAAAGGACGAACAAAAATTGATAAACCAGCTCCAGAAAGGAAAACTAAAGAACACGATGCGATGATCAATTGACAAACGAATTGAACAAGCTTATCAAGTGACAAGCAGTACAGGGAACAAACTGAAAGCCAAGAACAAGGAGCAAAACCTGGATCAACGATTGATAACTGATATGCTGGAAGCAAATCCAGAAATAAAGAGAAATTTTGAAACTTAATAATTCGGAGCAGAAGCGAAACAGCCTTTGGACAGCAATAAAACCTATAATAAATAAAATCATGGACAATAGAGGTACGATACCACAAACCAAGGATCCAGAGGAATGATTGTGATAAAATCATTTAACAAAACGATCTGACGATCCAAATGAATTGTAGGAATGGCCTACTGATTTATAATACGATAGTAATATACAGAAAACGAACTCCAAGAATACAAATCCAAACGATATGAATTGCAATAACAGGACTTTAGGAAGGTAATCGAACCATTCATACTGACTCAAGGTGATGGCAAGCCTTTAAAGTTGGGTAAGTAAAAGATGATCAAACTGAAATGATCGCATAGCGAAGTTAAAAGAGTTATTAACGAAGTCGAGAAAAGACCATTAACGCAAGCGATCAAAAACACTAGAAAGGGATGAACGCAATAATCAACTACAATACCTCAATGGATGATGTGCGTGAAAGGGTAGAACGTTTGTAGTATTGATTGGTACAACAATAAAGATTGTATAAATACTAAATAAAAGAAAAGGAAGCGTGCAAAGCTGCAGAACCCCGGAAACTACAGACAACGGCAACAGCATATCGTATAATGTATTTCAAGAGGTAGAACTTTTATAAACTGAATCAAGGAATGGTTCAGTAACACAAGGAAAATTGGTAGCATTTCAGGCGGAACAATCACTTCACACTCACAATTAATAGAAGCTGGAACGGAAACAACAGTGGGTTTCTGTAACGCGGAGCGAATGTTGAAGAAGGATTCACGACAGGAGTATCTCAATAGCTGGTAAAGAGGATGTGGCAGCCGAGCAAGGAAATAATAAAAACTACCCGAAGTATACGCTGCGGGAAGAATAACGCTGGAGGACGGAACATGCCAAGGAGGAGAGTACACCCTATGAATCAATTAGTCAAAGAGTAGTATTGATAGAAAGCTACAAGTAAGTTTTGGAGAAATACCAAGGATATTCGATCCAGAACACATAGCATGAAAAATAACCTCAATGTCCACAACAGATAGAGTCATGCAATACGGGAATGTCAACGATCGTATACACGCCAACCTAAACTTGTAGACTCACCTTATTGAAAAGTGCAATATTTGATGAAGTGCGAAGAACAAGTGCACAGAGAAACGAAAACTAAACAAACACAAAAAGCGCATTAGATGAACTACGGAAAACCGAAGAATCGGAAACAACAATAACCACAACTATCGATCAGAGTCACGGCCAACGGTAGCAATATCAACAGACCTACAATGGTGAGATTTATAAAAGGACGGATGTGAGTCAAATGTACGAAATGGTACCATACGAATTACAGAAGGAATATTCTTATCGGAAAAGCAATACCAAATCGCAAAAGCGCAAATAGACCCCAAAGATGTACTATATCTCTATATATAATAACAAGAGGATTTTTTTCTTATACATAAGGGAATTGGCATCACAGAGAAAATATATACGATTTAGTTAAAAATGACTTGTATCTTGAAACAAGAAATATTAAAAAACAAAAATTGCCATGGCAATCACAAATCCGATAAATGCAATTCATTTTACCACTCCAGAGGAGGATATTTTGAAGAATCGCGAGAATTATGTAAACATTATAATGCGAAAAGACAATTGCGAAACTGCCAGAGATTCAAACAAATTCCGAGAAGATAAATCATAAAGGAAAATCAGATTCGCTCAACCAGTAACTAAGCGATGAATAACCAGAGAATTTTGTAACCAACAGTTCCAGTTGGCAGTAATTGTTATATTGGACCGTATTTAAATAAAGATGAAGTTGTGCAATTTCCACACTCGAGTAATAGTAGCACACCAAAAATATGTGGACAAACGAATTGGCAGCGAAGCAGAAATTCAAACCAGTGGATAATATCACAGAGTGGGATATACCAAACAATAAAGATCTGAACGAGCTAGAAGAACACTTATTATTTCCAGCACAAAGCAAGCAATATATCCAACATTGTTAACTATAACGGGAGGAAACAACTCATGGAGAGAAACCAACTACGAATTGTTACTATCGCCGGATCATTTTCAACATGCTACAGCAAATATGATGAAAGCCATGTGGGGAAGATTCTTAATCTTCGGACAGATGATGGCAGGAATTTTAGGAATAATTCTCATTATTCAAATCGTAAGAGTAATATAACACAAATGTTAGCATGTTTCGATATCTACAAAAGAGAGAAAAATCAACTGGAAAATGGCAATTGGATTCTTACCGTTTTTAGCAAAGACAATGGTATTACATGGACACTCAAAAGATATTCACAAGATAAAAAGACAGTAAGATCTAACTTAAAATGAATGGTACCGATGAAGAACTCGGACGAAATTTAAAAGCAATAATGAGACTAGAAGCCGAGAAAACCAAATGAACGACAAAAACAGCAACTGAACGATGGATAAATTTCAGAGATGATAGCAGTAATAACAGCGACAATGATGAGAAACAAGGAGGAACGCAGATGCTAACTCAAGAACAACTTAAACAATGGGAAAATCGAAAGACAAGACATAGTGGACATTATAATCATCCACCACCAGTATATGAATGTTTAAAGAAAGCAACATCATCGGTAGAGAGAAACATGCCAGTAGAAAGACACGTACCAATACCAAGATCAACAACATTACGAAATATTTATCCAGTACCATACGAACCAAATTGGGCAGACTTAGTGCCAAGAACCAGCCAAAGATCAAGAAGTGTGGATCAGGATCCAGAAACTCGAACTATAGCTATGTTACAAACGTTAGCTGGACCAACATTAACGGTACCCATAGAAATAAATGGGTAGAAATAAAAGCAATGATTGATACGGGAGCAAACATCTCAGCAATAAAAATGGATAAAATACCCGGAAGATTGTGGCCATGTATAGAAGAAGCTAACATGGATGTAATAACTTGCAGCAAAGAATCGGTAGCAGTCATCGGAGAAATCTGGTCGATAATAGAATATAAAAATGTGAAATCAACACGTATTTAGCAGTTATCAGGAAACTGAGCGCGGATTGTATAATTGGAACAGATCTCATGCCAGAATTACTAAAAGAGATAATAATAGATCTAGGATCAATGGAGTTGAGAGATAAAACCGGACGAATATGTATGCTGAAATCAGAAGTGAGATGCTCAGAGAAAATAGTAGTGCCAGGACACACACAAATGATTTGTTACGTAAAAGTGAACGAGGAAACTAGAGGTGAAATGATTTTCGAACCTAATCACAAATTTGAGAAAAAGAAGGAACTGCCATTAGCCAGAGGAATAGTGTACGTAAACGATAACAGTGAAATTCCGATCAACATTACAAATTTCGATGAAGAAGATAAAGTCATTTACGAAAACGAAAGACTGGGAAAGCTAACACCAATGATGGACATTGAACTTCCAACAACAAAAACTGCAGGAACTGAGGAAGAACTATGGACAATCGACAGTCAGCTACTAAACGAAGCGGAAAAAGAGCAACTACAAAAACTGCTAATGGAATTTAAAGATATATTTGCAGCATCCGACTTAGATCTCGGTACAAGCGACGTAACGCAACACACGATACCACTAACAGATGATACCCCAATAACACTACGGCCATATCGATTGGCAGAAGCTCAAAAATCAGAAGCAGAAAAAGAAGTGCAAAAGATGTTAGACGCAGGAGTAATCGAACCAAGTTGCTCGCCATGGCAATTCCCAGTGGTCATGGTAAAGAAAAAGACGGAACACAACGGTTCTGTATAGATTATCGACGACTCAACGCGGTAACAAAACGAGATACATACCCGTTACCGGATATAAATGAAATGTTACAAATGTTGCACGGAGCAGCTTATTTTACATCGCTAGATTTAAAAAGTGGTTATTGGCAAATAAAAGTCAAAGAAGAGGACAGAGAAAAAACTGCTTTTACCATCGGAAAAGATTTATACCAATTCAAGAAAATGCCTTTTGGACTAACCAACGCACCAGCTTCATTCCAGAGATGTATGAACTTCGTAACTCACGGCATCAAACAATGTATGGTATATATTGATGACTTATTAATTTATTCTAGCACCTTCGAGCAACATTTAAAAGATATCCGTAATGTATTCATTCGACTGAGACAATGGAAGTTAAAATTGAAACCATCAAAATGCGATTGGGCAAAGGAAAAAGTCACCTTCTTAGGACACATTGTGTCAGCGAAAGGCAAAGAACCAGATCCAAGAAACATCGAAAAGATAAAGAATTGCCCTGCACCAAAGACAGTCACACAAGTGCAAGAATTCTTAGGCTTATGTGGATATTATCGAAAGTTCATCAAGAATTATGCAACCATCGCGAAACCCATACAAGAGTTAACCAAAAAAGATACCCCGTTTATATGGGAAGAGGAGCAACAAACAGCCTTTGAAACACTCAGAGATAAACTAATATCAGCACCAATACTCGTACACCCGGATTTTAAGAAACCGTTTTTGTTAGCAACAGACGCAAGTGGATATGCATCTGGAGCAGTTCTAGGACAATGGGATGACGAGAAAAGAGAACGAGTTATTGGATATTATAGTCGAACGTTCAAGAAACATGAAAAGAATTACTCGTGACTGAAAGAGAGGCGTTAGCAATAATCCAAGCTATTAAACATTTCAAATATTTATTATGGGGTCACGAGATATATATCACTACAGATCATCAACCACTGGTATGGCTAGGCCAACATAAAGAAGCCTCTAGTAGATTAATGAGATGGGCGATGCAGTTGCAAGAATACTCACCGTATATAAAGTTCAAATCAGGAAAAGCGAACGCCAACGCAGATTGCATGTCAAGATTTGTATTTGAGGAACTGATGGATCACGATGTAAGACGAATATGCATGATCATCGCAGAAGATATCGATTTTACAAAACTGAGAAATGAGCAGAAAGAAGACGAGGAGCTAAAAACAATAATTGAATTCATAGAAACGAACGATATGAAAATTTTCGACAACAACAGTAAATTAAAAGAGCACATGGAAAAACACAGACACCGATATACCATGGAGAAGGGATGGTTATTACTAATGGATGGCGAAAAACGACTTATGTGCTTACCAGAGAGTAGACGAAAAGAGGTGCTAATGCAATATCACGATGGAAAACTCGGAGGGACACATGTCAGCAAAAAAGACGGAAGCAAGATTACGCCAAAAATATTATTGGCCAAATATCGGAGAGGACGTAAAAGGATGGATAAAGAATTGCCTAATATGTGCAACCAGAAAAAGCACAGGAAGTAAATTGAAAGCACCGTTAAAGCCAATGCCAATTCCACCAGAACCCATGACAATGATCGCAATGGATGTAGTAGGACCATTACCCGAAACCAACGATGGGAATATTTACATATTGGTAGTGACAGATTATTTATCAAAATTCCCGGAAGCATTCGCAATACCAGATCAAAAAGCCAGAACAATAGCAAGAATCCTAGTAGAGGAAATATGCTGTAGATACGGAACACCTAAACAGATCCTAACTGATCAAGGAACCAACTTTATGAGCGAAATAATAGAGGAAGTAACAAATTACTTCAGAATTGCGAAGCTGAGAACATCACCGTACCATCCACAAACAAATGGTCAAACCGAACGATTCAATGGCATATTGATAGAAATGATGTCGAATTATGTAAGCAGACACCAAAAAGATTGGGATAGATATATAAATCTATGCCTTATGGCTTATAGAATGTCAATACACTCAGCAACAAAAATGAGTCCATTCAAATTAATGTACGGCAGAGAATGTAACATGCCGATAGACTTAGAATATCAACCACCGATATCGCAGTATATGGAAATTGATGATTATGTAACAGGGTTCAAAGAGCGAATGCAGGAGATCTGGAAAACGGCAGGTATGAATATTAGATTTAATCAAGAGAGCTACAAAGAATTACATGATAAAAAGCGAGATGTGCGTGAGCATAACTTTCAGGTTGGAGATTGGGTAATAATAGCAACGCCAGAAAAATTATCCCAGGAGTAGCCAGAAAATTACAAAGATGTGGTAAAGGACCTTATGAGATAATGTACGTAAACGAGAACAATGCTCGAGTTAAATTGGTCAATAACCCACTCACTAGACCTATCTACGTAAACGTGAGCAGATGTAAAGCGATACCGAGAACAATAACAAGAGAACCAGAAAATCGAGGTATGCAAACTATATCACAAACTCAACAACTGAGTATAAACGGACTAACGATGAGTCGAAAATTAGAAGCGACAGCCAATAACACCGTAGAGGAACCAAAACCGGACGAACCAAAAATAACGCTAAACGCGACTCAAGACAATGTAGACAAGATGGATATAATAGTAAAAGCTATCAGAGAGATAATGCCCAGAATGGGTCGAAGGAAAAGGATGGATGAGAATAGTAAACAAAGCGGGAAAAATCGCAATGGATTATGCTAAAGGAGCTAGAAGCCCACCAGAAATGGATCGTATCAAGGAAAGCATACCCATGATCTTCACTATGGCAGATGTAGAAGGGAACGTACCTCTACATATCGCAGTACAACACAGAAATACTCAAAGGATAATAGACATAATCCAACTTATGCAGAAATGCGGACACACCTCAAATATACCAAACGAAGAAGGACAAACACCACTAATGTTCGCAGTCGCAGCAGATGCTTCTACAACAGTTCTGAGAGAATTACTAAAAACAGGATCAACATTCAAAGAAAAAGACAATGGAGAAAACAATGTACTACATTACGCGCTGAAATCCAGACAGGCAAGTACAATAAAATTTATAACCAGTAATGCGACAATTAGAGAGAGAGAAATGATGGGTAAAACAATCCAAACATTATGGGAAGCTATCGACGCCAAACAAGACGAAGCAACAGCCAATCTGATGAAATGGACCTACGAAGGATCATCACTTAAAGTATTCGATCTGAACTATATGGTAAGAAACAGAAACGTCCTATTAAAAGAAACAATATACGCTCACTATCCTTTCCCAAAAACAATAAAAGCAATGTTGAAATGGGAAGGACTAAAATTCACCAACCATCCGAAAGAAGCAGTACGAATCGGAGATAGAAAGGAACAACTATTAATGATAATACATAGATGGCATCGAAAGCAAATAAGATTCCAAGCGAGCAAACAAGAGATAAAAGAGATGAACGATATAAAAGCAAGAATAATAAAAAAGTATACGAGGAAATAATTGAAATAATAAATGTCGAGGACAACATTTCAAAGGAAACCCCGGATGGAGGTAATAATGGAGAAGGAGGAAGTGACAACAGCAAAGATCAAGGCGATCAAAAGGCTAGAGACGAAAACAAATCCGCACAACAAGAGAAAAAGGAATCATCCAACGAGGAACGTCAAGAAACGAACAACAGCAATAACAAGGGAAAACGAAACAGAGGGATGATGTTACTACAACAAAGGAAAAATCAAAACCGACCGACCCTGCTACAAAAAAATAATGATATTAATCACGTCCATCAAGTTAACGGAAGCCGACGAAAACATCACAAAGGAAATAAAATCGTTCAGAATACGAACAATAAATGAGAAAGGAAGCGCAAGCAAAGGAATATGCTTACAACTGACGATGAATACAAGCATAAGTTGCCAATTCGACTCCATAGGGAAACCAGGAAAGATGGAAATACGATCCGAAAACTCATCATCATGTCAAACCACCAAAGATGTATGTAGAGATGCTACAGAAGATAGAAACGTAAAAATCCAAGTAAAGCCAGGAATAGGCAAATTGCGAATAATAAACAGAGGAATAGAAACGATTGAACAAGTATGTATACAAAACAAAATTATCGATTGTTGGAAAATGAATATGAAAGCAGGAAAGAAATGTGAATGGGATAGCCTAGAAGGCAATGCGGAATATATAATATGTGCCAACAATGATATAATAATAACCTGCACATTAGCCAAAACCCTGGGAGAAAAATTCACAACACCAAAAGAAGAGCCATACAAACGTCGAGCACGAGAAAATAAAGAAATAATAATAAAAGTGGAATCAGACCCAAAGAGTGGAGAAGAGATAATAGTTGAAAATATGGGCAAAGAACCCATTACAAAAGTTTGTATATTCGAAACTAAAAAGAACGGAACGATAAATGAGAGAATCAAATGTCAGGCAAATGAAGATATCAAAAATCAAAAATACCGTATTCCAACTAAAAGAAAACGTGGAAAGTATATAGTACACGTTCAGAAAGGAAGAGACGATTACTGGAAATCAATAACAAGAAAGTTGCTAGAATCAATTACGACAAAACGTCCAGAGAAAGAAACCAGAGAAGAACCGTATCAACGACAGATCAGAGAAAGTAAAGCAGTAATAATAAACATAGAGTCAAATGCAGCAAATGAAGAAGAAAATAGTAATTGAGAACACAGGTGAAAAACCTATCACAAAAATTTGCGTATACGAACCTAAAAGAAATGAAACAGTAAACAAAAGAATCCAATGTGAAACAAGCAAAATATAAAGAATCAAAAGTATCGAATCCCAACAAAAAGAAAACTGGGAAAATATGTAATAAACATCCAAAAGGGAACTCATGAGCATTGGAGAACGATAACAAGGAAACCACTCAAGTCAAATGCGACAGATTAACCTATAATAAAACCACTTGAAGGAAAAAACGAAACATGGAAAAAAGGAATGATCATGGACGACAGCCACCTTTCAATTCACGAAGCATTACAACTTCAGAAAGCACTCAAGAATGTACAACCAAAAGAAGGAATAATGGAAACAACCAATGCAAGAGAAACCACAACCATGCAGCCTAACGAAAAGAATTACATGATTAAAATGATTTGGATAACAACAGCGGTAATAAGCAGCATAGTAATGCTAATAATAATTCAATTAGTAAGAACTACCAAATGCAGAAAGAAGCCAGCGAAGAAAAGATTATGGCCAGCAGTAGAAAAATTCAATTACGATATCGAATTAGGACAATATGATGCAGAAAGAACCGAAGAATATGAAATCATAGGAAACTCTAGCACAAGCGGACTCTGGTTAAAAGAACCGCCCATTATCGAAGCACAACAATGGTCCAACGAATCTGACGTATACCAAATAATGAATGAGAAATACGGGGATATACGGACATTACGTATAGAGTCCCCGGAGACGATGGTGTAAAACGAAAAAGAGACATTGTATATAGTGTAAAATATTATGTAGTATAATAGTAGTAATGGTATGTATATTTATAAATACTGTACAAAATACGTTAGAAACAATAATGAAATAGAGAGAATGCCGATGAATTAATGATGTGTTATAACCAATAGATGAATCCGAATAACGTAAATCAACCAAACCAAGTGAGAATACCACCATTCACAGAAGCAATACAACAACCAGCAGCTGCCAATGTACCTATAGAGATCGTAGAATTAAATCAAGGAATATACCAAGATCAAGGAATCGAGGCAACGTGGAGACGACAATGTGAATTAATGACATTAATAACGAACAATGCGCAAACGCAGTGGACAAATACTCATCTAGTATTAACGGAAAGCGTGAACAGAGGACTACAACAAGCCATAAGACTAGAAGAGCAACAGAGAACAATACTACAATTGCAGAGAATGAATGAACAACTAGCAGATCAAGTTAGATGGCAAGCTGACGAAATTAGAAGACTACGCAATAACCAACAGCACGTAGATCCAGCAAGTTGGGTGGAATGGATAGCATCAATGCCAGAATTCACCCCAGAACCGGATTCAACAGTAGAGTAAAAATAAAGCGCACCGTGTAAATATGTATAAATAAAGCGATAGAAGTAAAGCAACGTCAAGTAATCAGAAAATATTTGTAGATATGCAGACAATCATCGAGAGAATTAGAGGAAGCGAGAATCCATCCGAAACTACGAGACGAATAATGAAAAATAAGATTAGAATGGTGAACGATATCAAGGAAAGACTAAAGTGTTGTAAATGTAAAGAATTACTGATTGGAGCGAGACAGACGAAATGCGGATGCAGAATATGTACAGATTGCACGATAGAAGTGATAGAAACAAAAACAATAAAATGCCCTGGATGCGACGAAACGTTTGAAGAAGATGAAGATCCTACAACAATGGATAAAGCCACCAATAAAGAGATCAATAATCTATTAGTTCAATGCCAAGTAAAAGAATGTGAATGGAAGGGACTTATGAAGGAAGCGGAAAGTCACGCAAATGAATGCGAATATAACGAGGTATTATGCGAAAAATGTCAAACCATCACAACAAAAAAGACGATAAAAGACCATCACAAAGTATGCATCAAGAGAGAGGAAAAATGCGAATTCTGTGGAGTCATCGACGAATGGACAAAAATAGAAATGGAACATCGGAATCCAAAAGAGGAACAAATATGTGATCTATATGAAGGAATATGCGCAAACAACTGCGACAAGAAAGATAAAGTCAAATTAAAGGAACATTGGAACGAATGTAGCGGCAAACCAGTCAAATGCCCGTTAGAATTATTCAATTGTCAAACGCAACTACCAATTGCGGAAATGCAAAAACACATGATAGAAAATAGCATCGAGCATACCGAGATTATGATGAAAACGATAGGAATGTTGGCATGGGAAGTAAAAAGCCTACGAACAGAAAATGATGCACAAAAGGCACTAATAAGAGAAATATTAGAATCCAGAAAGAATTTCGAGAGAAGCCAAGGAGACACACTCAAGAAAATGGTCGAAATGGAAAAGAAAATGCAACAGATGACCAACAGCATAAAGGAACTAGAAACCAACAATTCGATAACCGGAAAACATCCTACAGCACCATTTATATGGAAAATAACCGAATTCGCAGAAAAACTCCAGAGAGCAAAAGATGGAACACAAAGAATTCTAGATAGTCCACCAATATACAGTTGGGAAAATGGATACAAATTGGGCATTAGATTATATCCAAATGGAGATGGGAATGCAACGGGCACCCACATCAGTGTCTTCATCAGAGTAGGAAGAGGAGATTACGACGAGCTATTAACATGGCCTTTTAAACAAAATATGATATTAACAATGAAAGGACAAGAGGACTATCGTAATCCAATCAGAACAGGAAATGAACCACAAATGGGAAGACCAACAACCGACTGGAATACAGCAATTGGTACACCACGTTTCTATCCACAACAACGATTGAGAGGAGAAGGATTCTTGCGAGAAGATAATCTGTATATAAAATTAGAGGTAGAGAGGCCGGACAAGACGTTGTAAAGAGAGAAAGAAAGTGTAAATAAATGTAAATAAAATAATAAAAATCAAATAAAAATCAAAAAATTACAAATAACCAGAAAAATCAGAAAAACAAAAATCCAAAAAATAATGACAATATTTAGATGGCAAGCGGAATCAGCGAAGAGATAACAATACAAATGAGAGAAGGACCAGATTCGATATGGACGAGACTATGGAAAAAACCGGAAGAGGAAGAGAAAGTTAATACACTAGCAGCAGCAATTATATACTATAAAGACTACGACGGAACCAGACGGCCAACGCAAATCATAAAAGCGATATACTCACAAAGGAGAGTGAGAGACGAGGAACTGAGAAAAGAGGAACAGAGATATCTAACTTTTAAAGATAATAAAGTGTTTACCGAACGGCAAAGTCAAGAAATGGCCGCACAAGGATTTTATTTTACGGGAACACCAGAACTACCAGACGAAGTAACATGTATCTATTGTAAAGGAAAACTCGCAAAATGGGAAAAAGGAGAGACAGCTAAACGAGAACACCTGAGGAAATTTCCAACCTGCCCATTTAGAATCAATATTGACGTCAGAAACCAAGCGATGAACAGATCAGAAGGACTCAGACAATCAGAATTAGACAAAGATGAAAAGAGAGGTGAGAAAAAGATAACGATAATAAAGAATTTCGAAGATCCAACAGAACTAATATGGGAAAAAGAGACTATAAATAGAACATTCGAAGAGAGAATTAAAACTTTCAAAGGAAATCCAAGAGCAGCAGAATTTGCGAGTCAAGGATATTGCCAAACAGCCAGAGGAATAATGTGCGAAGGATGTAAAAATCAACAACCAATACCAGATCAGAATGTCAAAAAGCTAAAACATAAAGGAAAATGTATGTATAAACAAGAAAAAGAGTCAAAGAACATCGAAATAATAATTACCAACCAACAAATAGAAGATATATTAGATCGACCAAAAACGAGAACCATAATGTTATTATCAGGAGTAGATACCCAAAAAATGAGGAAAATAATCCAGGAAAGGTTAGCTAATAATTTAGAATGGTACGACTCGACACAAGCAATAATCCGAGCAATCAAGCGATATCAAGAGAAACCTAAAGAGAATCGTGACAAATCAATAATAAAAGAAGCCATTTTGGAGCAGTATCAATGTGTAACATGTTGGCAGAAACATGTAGAAATAATTTATATTCCTTGTGGACATATGGTCACATGTGAAGCGTGCGGGATAAAAGTCAATATATGTCCAGTATGTAGAAAGCCGATCAACGGGCGGATCAAAGGATTCCGTTTCGCTGATCAGTAGATAGAAACCGAAAACAATGTGTAAAAAGTGTAAATAAAGAAAAACGTAAAAACAAAAAATAATAAAAACTCAAAAACCACAAAAATACGAGATGATGTAAATTATGATAAAATTTTGAGATGATCGAAAAGAGAAAATAATCAATTATTAATATTCAGAATTACAATGAACCAAAACGAGATGATAAGCCAAAAGATAGAGAAAACTGTAACAGAGGACAAAGAGTCAAGAACCGAAAACCAATCCGAACAACTAAAAGAGATTAAAGAGGAATGGCAACAAAGGTCGATGAGATTAAAAGAAATATTAACATCAGTAGAAGGAGAACTACTGAGAGATACGTTAAAGATAAAGATGATAAGAGAAGAATTAGAACAACAGACAATGAATTCTGAGGGAAATAATGAACCATATCAAGGACGAGAAGAGGAACTAGTAAAAGAATCGATGCAGAACCAAACCAGAATCATAAACCAAAGAAAGGAGATCAGAATGTTAGAGCAAGAGAAGCAGGATCAACAAAGCGAAATCGAAAAATTGCGGGAAGTGATAAAAGACAAAGAAGCAGAGATACGAGAAGAAGGAGAGGAAACGATAAAGATTATACAACAAATGCAGGAAGAAATTGGGCAAATTAGCACCCAATACCGAATAGAGAAGACAAAGAGAACCCATTTGGAACAAGCCAAAGAATGGGCAAAACGACAAGCACTCCATTGGAAAGCCAGATGGACGGAAGATAGAGAACACTCAAGGAGTAATTTGGAAGCACGAATTAGACACTACATTCAGCAAATAGCCGAAGAGGAAGATAGAGCAAGAGCTTACAAAGCTAAATGGGAGAATGCGAAAAAGGAAGTCAACAAGCTGAGAAATCAAGGGCCAAAACCATCAAAGAAAATTAGAGAGCCCAGAGACGATAGACAGGAAAGAATAGTGATCCAAACAATGGCGGAAGCGAGAAAGTGGAAAGACAAGTATAGATTGTCGAAAATCGAGAATACGATACAATGGGACCATATACAAAAACAAGATCACGAAATAGTATGGCAACAAACGAGAATGAAGGAGATGCTAATAGAACAAGAAGAGACTCTTAAACAGAGACAAATACAACAAATAAAAACGGAAGACAAAGAAAAGTGGATCAAATCAGAAGCAAGAAGATGGAAAACCCAGTACCAAGAAGCCAAGAAAGAGATAAGATTGTTACCCAAAAGGATATTGAATATGGAAGATTGGGAGCTATGGGAACAAGTCGAAGTGCAGAAAGAAACCATCGAGGAACTGAACGAGGAAATCCAAACAATGGAATACCATGAACGAGCCAGACAAAATACAATAAGAAGGCTCAGGAAAACCGACAAGGACCTCAGAAAATGGATTGATCAGCTAAATCAAAAGATAACGGAAACCCTACACGAACAAACGGATGAAAGACGGCAAAACCAACAATTAAACGAGAGGATAACAGAACTCCAACAGGAGGTGAATGGACACCGAGGAGTTGCAGTATTTAAAGAAATTCAGTTGAGACACCAACATGAAATCAATGAACAGTTGAAAGAACAAGTAGAAGCAGAGATAAAAGCGATAAAGCAAGGATACGAGGAAAATGAGCAGAACCTGAGGAAGGAAATTGAAAAGTTAAAAGCGTTAGAAAACACGCATCGATTGGAAACGCAAGTGGAAGAGTTAACAGAAAATACAGAATATCTTGCTTATCTCTTAGACGAAGAGATACAAATATCAAACGCCTTGCGTGCAGAAATAAATACCTTGCAGAGCCGACCACCAATCCTGCTTATGCCGTTATATCCAACTGAAGTTTTAAACCAAGTACCCGCCGAACCCGATGAAGGATTCGGGGAGACGGACGAAACGATAGTGTAAATTTAAAGAGGAAAATTGTAAAAAGTGTAAAAAGATAATAAAAATAATAAAAACGATAAAAACAAAAAATTGTAATCGATGTATATTTAGCATGAATCCAAATGAAATAGAAATCCGAATGAATCTAGAAGACGGAGAATACGTACCAAGCCCAATTCAACTAGTAGAACCAATCGAGCAAGACCCACTGAAGTATTACAGTAAAAGGTGGAGAGCCGAAAGAAAAGAATGGCAAGAGTTAGTGGAGGAACAAGATTCAGAAATCGCCCGGATAAATCATCAGTTAATACAATCTAAACAACTAACCAATATAATAAAACGAAAGCTAACCTCCAGCATGGGAGAGAACAGAAATCAAAAGAGAGAAAATGAACGATTGAGACGAGAATTGGCCGAAATAAAGACTCGCGTAATCCTGGAAGATTATTGGAAAACCGAAGCAGAACGAATTCGAGATAGCAGGAAAAGCGAACAGAGATATGTACTACAACTAGAAGACAGTTGTAAAGAAGCCAGAGAGATAAAAGAAAGCCATCAACAAGCTCAAGATGAGATTAAAGCGCTAACGGAACAGCTTCAAGAAGCGAGACGAAAACTGGGAAAACAGACAACCAAACGAGTCAATTATAAGCGTCAGCTCAAGAGAAAACAAACAAAGGAAAGAAATCTTCAGATGAAAATCTATAACCAACAAAGAATAATCAAAGAAAATAAAGAGCGACTAAAAGAACTCCCAAAACTAACCGAACGATTAATAAAAGCCCAAATCCTGATAATGAGATTCTCAGAAAATAAAACTAAAGAGGAGTGCGAGATACACTCAACCCCAGAAAAAGAGTAAAAAGGGCTAAACTCCACTGTAAATAAGCGAAATAATCTTGTAAATAAATATAAAATTGATTATGTATTCGAAAATTGAAGTTATGAACCCAAACCTGTGGATAATAATGATGATAATAATGAGAAAATGCAATACTGAGAACCCGTTAGAAAAATGCGAGAAATCCCAACCCTTCAGAAGAGAGGACAGCACCTGTGCCGATTTCAAAGAAATTTGTAGTAACCCCAATAATGAGGAATGTCAGCAAATAAACCTCCAATGTATACAATGCCCCACAAAAGAAAACAAGGACGAGTTGAAACAGAATATCGAGAAAACCCAAACAATGATACAAACCCTACTGAAAAATAATGAAGAAATAGCTTATATAAAAAATGAGAACCGTGAGATAAAGAAAACCCTGGAAACCCTCATCAGACAAATTCAAAGAAAAGCCAAAGCAAATCCCAATAATAAATTAATTCAAGAAATTCAAAAGATCGTCCTATCAATCAAAAAGCAACAAGGAAAACAAATCAAACAGAAAAATGAACCCCATGCAATGACAAGTCTAGCAATCGAACTAATACTACCGATTAGTATAACATCTAACATGATACTCCTAATATGCTGTCTCATCCTCGGCCTAACAAAAAACAAGCAAAGGCAAAATACCCCAATTCAGAAACTCAGAAGAATGTTCAACCCAATCCAAAATACCAATCAAGTTAGCAAAACTTCAAGACTCTCGCAGATTTCCATCAATCACCCGTCAAGATCAACCCAGCTCGAAAGCGAAACCCAAGCCGTCAGCGATTCATTCGAAAACAAATACAACTGAGTTACAGCAACTGATATTGATTTGAACTGATTTTCCTAACTCGAACTGATTTACATTGATTTGAACTGAATTTACTAACTCATACTGATCTACAGTGATCCAAACTAATATTGATCTACATTGATATTGAACTACACAATTGATATTTGATTATGTACGGTAGCCGGACCTTAAGTCCATCTTTCTCTTGATAATTAACCTTACTGTAGACATTTTTATGAATGTGAATATTGAAAACGGAATTGTATGTATTATTTTGAAATCAATTGAAATTGCGGGTCGCAATTTTACGGACCCCCGAGTGTTTTATGTTGGGCCAGAACATAAACGGCCTTGAAAAATGTTTAAATGGATCAGAAACACACACGCAGATACAACACGCAATTTAAAATAAACCTGAAAACACCAATTAAACCATATAAAATCTGAGAAATAAAGGAATTAAATATAAAATAATAAACATAAAAATAAAATAAAATAATAACAAAATGCACCAAGATCCACACGATACCTACACAAATACAACAAGAAAACACGACAAATTCGACGAAATTAGAAAAAAATCAATTAAAGTTCATTAAAGTGGAATTTAAATCGGAAAATTGAATTAGCAATAATTCAATAAAAATTTTAAATAAAAAATTATAAAAATAAATCAAAAAATATTAAAATTAAATAATAGAATTTGCTAGAAAAGAACAAGGTCGAATTTTGTTTTACTGCATCAAATTTCACACGTCACATAATTAGGTATAAATACTGATCCATTTTCACATTTAACTTAACCATTTTGAAAGTGTTTTAAACCGTAAAAACCTTAAAACCTTAAAACCTTAAAACCATTTTTGAAAACCAGAAACCATTTTTCGAAAGAAAACCATTATTTTGTGAAATTACGTATTTGGAAACCTTTTTTAGGTAAGAAGCATATTGGTTGGAACCCCCTTTCCACATCACGTCCTTGCATCTCAATAGAGCTCTGCTCGGCGTTGATGTGGGGAGAGAGGTATTTATGTTGTTTTATGCTCTATTTTATGATTTGATGTTTTTATGGAATGGTCAAATGGGTAAATTTGTTTGTTTTATAATTAATAAATTTTATTAATATGTATAACTTAATTTATATGTCTTTATAAATTGTAAATTTTAAATGTCGAAATTTTTCCGGCCCACAGCCGACACATCACGCAAGTTAGTAAAATCAACATAGTGCAAATGCATGTAAGTGCGTGGAAAATCGCCAATGATATGCACCCGTGAAGACTCAGCGTGCGCAACGCAGCGGTCGGAACGTAAATATTTATCCCTATAGCTGAAGCGAGAAATAAGGAAGAAGTCTCTGGCTACTTCCTCGTTTCTCAATTCTGTAAAATCGACCTAAAATTATCTTACAAAAGGCTTAAAATCACCACACCGAGTAGTCCAGTGGGCACTCAATAAATATAATATGAACATACTATGCCTTAAGGTCTATTAAAGGAAAAGGGCACGGGGACAACGTAAATTGAAATTGCTGATATAACCACTTTCGTGTCAATGCCATAAAATGAATTTAATAAAGTTGTGATTAATAGGAAATAAAATCTTATTTGTAAAGTGATTTAATATAGTTTAGGAGGGATGAAAGAAAAATCTTATTTGTAACGAAAATTAGTAAAGTTTAATAAAGAGTAAAACCTTGTTTGTAAAGTAAATCTAATAAAGTTCCGATTAATAACCAAATGAGATCTTATTTGTAAAGCAAGTAAAGTTTATGATTAACACGAAATTAAAGTCTTGTTGGTGAAGTAAATCTGATACCGTTGACGATTAATAGGGAATTAAAATCGTATCTACAAGGTAAATTTGCTAAAGTATATGATTAACCACAAATCGAGATCACGTCTGTAAGGTAGATAAAGTTTACGATCAGCAATAAATTAAACTCTATTAGTAAAGCGAAATAAATGAAGTTTATGATTAACAACAAATAAGAAACTCCTGTTCGTAAAGTAATTTCGGTAAAATTTGTGATCAGCAATAAAATGAAACCTTATTCAGATAGATTCGACAAGATTTCGTGAATAGCCACAAATCAAAGTACGTTGTAATTAAGTAAAGTTTAAAGAATTTCCAATAAATTAGAACCACGTTCTAAATAATTTAATTGAAGTTTATAACGACTAATAAGCTATGACCAGGCAATAATGAATTAGACAGAGATTTCCCGAACTAACTCAAAGGAATAAAGTTAGGTGTGAACTAAATTATGATTCAACTGAGATTTAATAAACCGAGTAGCAAGACGCTAATCCGAGAAATATGATAACAAACAGATGACCGGTAATGAATAAGTAGTTATTAGATAAGGGTAAGTCTCGACCCAAGAGATCGTATTAGAAATAATATTACTAGTTTCCTTAATCAAATTTCCATGCTGCGTTCCGAGGAGGCTAAAATAATCTCTCAGCAAGGGAGGCACCGAGCTAACCGAAACCAATTGCTTTATCAAACGAGATGACATAGACGTGGCGAATTCAACTTGACAATACTCTCTAAATCGATAACCAGTTAAAAGCCCCAGGTTAATCAGATGTAACATGAACCGTAAACCAAACCGCCATAAAATCTAAGCAATTAGTAACATAGTTAAAATCCATTTTTTACTTTACGAAAAGTCGACTTTGAAAAATGTTTTATTAACAACAGTACACTGAAAAAACTCACCAAAGTTCGATAATATTATAAACATCCTGACAAAATGATGAGAAAACCCTCCATCCGAAGAAGATAATAAATTCCAGAGGCATGGGTAGCATAGTATTGCGAAGGGATCCCCGAACGCTACGACGAGTGGCAGATATGTCCATAAATAAACCGATTTGAGTGTGCGAATAAGCATAGACATTGATAACTTCGAGACGATCAAATTAACTGAGTTAGACATATCAGTCGACTTAACTAGCATAATCAAAACATCACGACGAAAATTGTACTTCTAAAGTTGACTAACTAATGAATACCCGTTCGATCGTCAACATAAAACACAATGATAAACATTTTCATTAGCATGCGCTAGAAGTGACCAATTTAAACCCCACATAAACTAAATTGGGCGACTAATCCTCACCATATCCCAGAGCGGATGGCGACACTCCCTTTATCAACACATGCTATTTTCGATACCCATTAAAAGCCACCAATAAACCGAGTCCAGAAGAACCCCAATGTTAACCGCCAAACACGCCAAATCCTGGATCCATATACATAAACGCGCTTTAATCGGTATAGCGAAAACCTTTCTTCATAATATTGTTTTCCTAAATTAATTCCCCATTGTTGCAGAACATGTCCATCAATCAGACCACCGCTCAATCAACTGGGAAAAAGCGCTCGAGAATGATACTTCGAGCCACAGACGCAATAGAAGGACCCCGGTCACAGTGGCCATATTCTATCCCTCGGAAAGCACGGGACCCGAGCAGCAACCCTCTCGAACCAGAGAGACAACAATATCCAGCCGCCGAAATCTTCGCTAATGCGCAGGACCTCCTCACCCAGTGGGAGCGGGTGCAGGAGCAGGTGGACTTGCAAGTAGTCAAGGCAAGGATGTACCTTGCAAACGTGCTGGATGACATCCTTGCCGGGCGGATCGCCGTCGCCCACCCACCTCGTCCGGTTCGAGACACTAGGCGACCCTACACGGTAGAAGCTCTCAAGAAAAGCCTAGAGCGGTATTGCCCGGACGAATGAACTAACGGACAAATTGATGTAGTGATTTGATAATAATTAGAACTGCGTGTGTTTTCTTCTCATATAACTGAAAATGAGTTCCCGATTTTGTTTGAAAAGATTAAAACATTTAGACCAATCATAAATTGACGTATAACAACCCATTTAATTTCAGTAATGTCCTCTCTACGGATCCTGCAGACGGAACTAGATCGCGCGAGGCAGACGAATGCAGAGTTACTTAGTCAGGTCCTGCAATTAACTCGCGAGATACAGCAGGTCAAAGCGACTTGTTTAGACCCTAAGCGGACGAAGATCCTGTATCAACGACTCACCGCAGCTCAAAAAGGCTGGGCCGAAGAACGCCAGCTCAATCGGAGTCTGCGTACGCAGATTCGGGGACTCGAAGTCGCCCTAGCGGTATGCCGGGAAGGTGAAGCGGTAACTTACCCGCTCATCTTCGCCCCAACTCAAATGCCGCAGACAGCTACCAAGTCAGCAGAACAACCCATCACCCCCAGCAGTCGTCGACCGGGACGTAAGGAGCGTGCCCGACGTCGCGCAACACAATTCCAACACGTCCAGTAGTAACGGTTGTACATGTGCCTGACTCGAATAAAATAGTTTTAAATGTAGTTGAATTATTAATTTAATATAACCGTATACCAACACCAATTCATTCCACAGCCAATTAAGCACTAATCGTGAATAATTATGAGGGACAGAGCAAAGCGAGCATAGGTCTTCTATCGACAGCTCGTGAACCCGAGGGTTGTCCGAGCAACTATAGTACTAGCCGATGGTACTCAATTTTTGCGGGCAATCCACCACTTGAACACATTACCAACGTTGCTTAGCGACGGGTGCCAAGTGGGTCAGTATCATTTTGTATGGCGTTACTAGGGTCGCCAGGAAGACAAGCAAGATTTGAAACCCTGTAACCCACCATATGTAATAAATAATTGTTAATAACGTTTTGGATGCTCATAAGAATTTTTATATTCTTATTCACCATGAAGGGGTCCCGACCAAAATTTATATTTATGTATCGCAATAGACCTCAAGAGAATAGGTCGGCGATCCTGCTAACGAGTTAGCTTTCGTTAGTTGTGGTTGCTGGCCGTACACTCTTAAAACTCGGTTGTTCGCGTCGAGGCTTGGTCGTAAGACGCAGGACTTTACCACCAGGGCACAGTTTTACCACTCGTAACGGCTAATGGAAACGTCGGTCGAGACGAGCAGGAATTAAAATCATGGGAAGAGCGTTATTAGTTAAGAGTATCAAGGGTGATCGCTGGCCGATCATTAGTTGAAATTTTATTAATCCTCTTCAATTGTAATACGACGGGTTAGCTAGAGATAGGAGGTAATTAACAAAGTCAAATGCCTTGGTGTAAAAGTGATTACAGGAAGGTATCAGCCAAAGAGCGTAATATAGGAAAAACTAAACTACATGTAGGCTATCAATTAAATAACAAACAATCATCACAAATAGGAATATTTAGTGAAAGGGTAATCGACAAAGAACCCCACTTACGATACGAATCAGTAAAACTCTACGCCATTTTAGGTAGGCACTAGTAAAGATACCAATAAAGATTACGCTCAAATATTGATGAAACTAGTCATCCTATATAGAATTAACAAAAATATTATGAAAAGGCGCAGCATACACTAAGTCCGGTACTTCAAAAAATAGGGAGTATCGTAAAATCTCCGCCATTAGAATGTATGATCCAACACTTGCAAACGGTATGGTAACTTCCATTCAAACAATCAGCGAGATTCACAAGTATACCTCCGTACATCCAATGTCAATGGTTAGATAAAGAAGCCCATTTTCACCTGACAGGAAAAGTGTCGTGAGATAATGTAGTGTTAATTTAAATATTCTCACATACGTAAAATTAATTTTACACCATTTTATCATTTATGATCCAAAATATTTATAATTTTGTTTTGTTGCTATTAATTCCAAAATATCTGCAGAATACCAATCACCATTAGTTGTATGAAATCTTAATAGGCTTAACTATGAACATAGAATTCCAACACCAAATAACTCTAATCGGATCACTATATCCGACAGAGCACTGCGCTCCGGCAAATCTTCATCGAGCACGAACTCCTAGCTCGTCTGCCGAGCAAGAGGCTGGCACAGGAGCTAGACATAATTTCAGCCCATCATTACGGAAACTCAAGTGACCAGCCAACATCCTCCAACAAGCATCTCCGAGAACGCCTCGGGAAACCGGCGGCACAAATCGAATAGAAACCGCCGCCGAAGTCAGAAACGCAGGGCCTAGAATGCCTTGTTACAAGCGAATCTGCGGCATGATGGATCTGTGGAAACGACGGAGTTTCTGGATATGTCTAATGAGGAGGAGAATCGTCGCGCATCGAATCTGGAAATAATATATGCGCCAGTGCAACCTTGCTTCTCGAACCCCTCCTCGGCCCAAATAACCATTAATACGACGGGAATCGAGTCCCTCACTCGAGTTAACATCTCCACAATGCTCAACCCTCCGGTAATAGAAGCGGAACCAACAAGCGGACGCTTCTCACCACTTATTATTTCGGTGGTGGAGTCGACGATCATACCCCGAGAAGAACCTCCCGGTATACCAACAATATGTCTAACTTTAGAGTTAACTTAGGCATAGCTTCCATGCAATTGAACCAATATCTTTATCATTGTGACATTGAAGAGCTTATTTTTTAGTTTCAAAAGTGTATAATTGATGCTTTATATTTCCTATTTGCTTTTGATGGATACTCACTGTTCCACCATCAGAATACACATTTTTGTAGACTTTGTTTGTGAGATCACTAAAGGTGTCCAGTAAGTACGTTTGTTGTTCGTAATTACCAAATAATTAAATATGGTTGTTACATTAAACCAATTTTCAAATTATTTATTTTATTTTTATTTATTATTGTTCAAAGATATTGTATCAGGCAACGTAGGATGCATGAATCGATGAGGCCAAGTAGATGCTAACAAAGAAGAGCAAAAATACAAAAAATGAACCACTATCAACATTACGGGGATTCATGCTGCAATATGTAAAGAGACCAGATGAGGCCCAGGGTTCATCCAAAGACATAGTTCCTCAGTCACTGTAGTTTGTCGGGGTAGAGGTTCGAAATTGTTGCAACGTCATCTCTGATATTTTTCATTAATTTCAGTTCATTTAATAATTCTTCTAAGTTGATGGTCTCAATATCCAGAAATTTTCTCAGTTTTTCTATCATTTGTCTGACTAGTTCCATCTAATAATAAAATATTTAATCAATTTATTTGTTATAAAAATTTATGGTCATTTATTCTATTACAGTTTATTTGCATTGACCTGTTTGGCTGCTCTTTTCTCTTGATTTTAGTTGGTATTTAGATCTTTAAGTAAGACAGAATTAGAATTTTCTAATATTTTTGCATGTATTTAATATAAAAAAATAATAATTCCTCATAATTCCGAAATGTAGTCTGGCCAGAGTATATTCGATCCTCTGTAGACCTTCCGGTGCCGGGTTCCCGTTTTAATCCCATACTAGACAGTTTCACTTCATAATTCAGACTCCTTGCGTGTATCAGCTAACTGGATTCTCCTGCTGATGACACTGTATAGTCAGCGTCCCACAAGGTCGTTACTATAAAATAAATGGGACTCTCTACTGCCTTTGGGTAGTTATTCATCGCTACGAGGAATTCAGCTCCTGTATAATTTCAAATTCAATTTGTCAAATCGATGCAAGTTGACAATTCACACTTCTTGATTCTTCTAAATGGATATCACAATGTCAAATGGTCTACGAGAATATTTTACAAAGGGTTTCGTGGTGATATAAACTGGACATGATCTTAGGTGAGTAATTTACATTTATTATCAGGTTTCGAAATTAATATAGTCTTGAAAGTTTTCCAGCTAGTCGGAATGATTTTACTACTGATGATTTTATTAAACAGGAAACTTAACAAAATACTGTTAAGGATACCTTAATAATAGGGTAAAATAATTTATAAACATGTAAAATGATTGGGGGAAACAAGGATAAGTAATTAAGATGTGGTTCTGGAGCTTAATAAAAATGGAATGAAAAAGAAATGTCGAATAACGAGAATGGAATAAGAGAAAATCAATAAAAACAGACAATTAAATAAAAGAAGGTCAATAAAAATTAACAAGTGCAAATTTAGGAAAACAAAAACAAATGGAAAAATTGCTCGTTATTTCGAAAGCTCTTTAAAGATAATGGAAGAAATGTTGTTTGGGAATCCGGGAAAGGGCACCTCTAAAAAATGATTTATCTGGACAGCTGTCAGTGATTATGGAGGCTCAAAAAAAATTAGCGTTAAAAAATATCAGAAATTCTATTTGACACCAGTTAGTATTATTGGAAGATGGAGTATAAAAAGGAAGCGCCATTGAAAACAAAACACAAAAAATCGCAAAGGACAAAAAGATACAAGAAGAAACTAAAGAGAAATTTGAAACTGAAATTAAGCAAGATCAATGCAAAGCAAAGTAAAAAAATCAGAGTTACCGATCTCAGAAACCCACCGCAGTGGTCAAGTGATTGAAAAATCCAATTGATCCGAAAAGTGCTATCTTTCCCGAAGGGTCGTAATAAGCACCAAATTGTGATTGATAGATAATTCGTTGTGTCATTTTAAAGTGGAGATAAAGTGTAATAATCAATAAAGTTTATATCGTTTTGGAGTTCATTACTGTTGTTTAAAAGTACGCTTGGACTCAGATTGATAATACATCCTATTCAAATTCACCGACAAACCCAACAATACCTTCAGGGTCAAGAAGAGCAAGATCTTTGCATTGAATACCATCAATACCAGGTGAAGTGTTATCAGCTCTCTTTAATTCGTAAATAACTTCAAACGTTAAAATATCTACAAGATTCAGAACATTTGTCGTGCTTCGATAATCTTTAAGAATTTTATTCCATGAATTCGATACTGGGTCCTCGTGACTAAATTGGTTCAGAATATCCTGAATTTCAGGCCTGACAGTAACTGGTAAGTCATTAATAATTTTATAAAAAGTTAATTTCATATTAATTAAAAATTCTGATCTACTTTTATATTTACTTATTCTATTTGAGTTTTTTTTACTTCCTAGGTATGGTTCGTGGGATTTAATTTCAGTGAAATTATTTAAGTGAGGAATTTTTCGAATAATGCTTTCAACTATTTGGTTAATATCAGCATTTTCAAAACTAATAATTAATTCAAAGGCTTTATTTTTACGCTGTTGTAAGTCAAATTTATTTGTTTCTTTTGCTTTTGTTAAAATTTTCTCTTTATCTTTGTTATTGATCTCAGAAACAATTGGAAGAACAGAGTTGATAATTTTTGCTATTTCTCTTAAATTAATGTTATCAAGGGACATATCATGCGCATAGTTGTTGATGAAAGCACATGTTAGAATTTTACTGAGCAAACCTGAACCACGAACATCATGTGGACATTTGCCTGTTTTAATGGCACAACCACGTGAGTTTCTTATTTCATTTATTTTAGTAACTAATAATTTACAAGTAAATATATAGTTTAGGCTGACATCAAGTGTTGTGTTGGGCCAGAACACAAACAGCCTTGAAAATTGTTTAAATGCATCAGTAATAAAGCACGAAAACCTAGCACCAAGATAACTTAAAATACAATATACAACATCAACTAAAAAATTTAAAATCTGAGAGAATATAAATAAATATAAAATCAAAAAACATAAAAGTAAAATAAAATAAATACAAAATGCATCAAGAATCGCACGAGATTTACATAAAAAATAACATAATAACAACAAAATTTGACCGTAAAATGACCATTTATGTAAATGTAAAAGTTTAATGAATTAAAAGAGTGAAAATAAAATATTTTTGGTTGAATAAATTTAATTAAAAATGTTAAAAATAAATTACCAATTTAAATTAAGAAAATAATAAAAATTTAATTTAGATAACACAAATAATTTAAAGGTCAAATTTGTTTAATCGCAATAAAAATAACACGCAAGGTTAATGTCAAATTATAGGTATATATACTGATGTGTTTTGACAAATTTTTAATCTTACGTTTCAGTCCTATGTTTTAATCTTATGTGTACAATCTTATGTGGAAGCGCATGAGTGAATATCAACTTATTGATTGATAACTAATGCTATGAATTGAAGATATTATATGAACTTATTGATTGATAATGCTATAAATTGAAAATGTTATGAATTATGATATTGCAAATTACCAATATATACTGACGATTTTATGAATAAATATTTTATTGCATCGAAGCTTCTACCCAATTGGAATGGTAACATTTATTTATTTCCTTTTTCCTGGCCCACAGCCACACAACATGCAAGCTATTAAACTAAATCATATCTACCAAGCTGTGTAAGTGCGGTTTCTCCGCCTATAGCTTGTGCCGGTGAGGGTTTCGTCGTGCGCAACGACGGGCTCGAACGTCAAATCATTGAACCTAAATAGCGAAAGAGAGTAGCTTGAGAGTGGGTCTTTTGGCTCCACTTTCTTGCACTTGATTTCGATAAAATCGACATAAAATTTTAAACAACAATCGGCTCAAAATCACTAACAACGAGTAGTCCAGTGGGCACTCATTAACTAAATATGAACATAAATAGATCATAAGGACAAAGAGAGGGAAAGGGTAACGGGGAAAATAGCGAAATCGTTGCAACAGTTAAAATGAATAGCCATCGGAAAATAATGTTTTAAATAATATATAAGAAGTAAATAAATTATGTTGAATTGAGACGGAAAATATGGGCAGAACGCTGCGCAAATTTTCGGAAATAATTAAAACATTTATCGTAAAACTGTAAAATAAGGGCGGAACGCTGCTCAAATTTTCCGAATTAGTTGAAATACTTATAGAAAATAGTAAAGTAAAAGTGAAATGTTGTTCGATTGTTAGTATAATATTCTATTGAAACCACAAAATAAGGGCGGATCGCTGATCGAATTTTTCGAATTAATGAAAATACTTTATCGAAAACTGTAGAATAAGGGTGGAGTAAAGCTAAATTTTTATATAAGTAAAATATTTTTACAAAGTTGAGGAATAAGGACGAATCCCTACTAACAATTTAATAATAATAATGATAAAAGTAATGATAATGGCGATTATAACAATAACAATAACAATAATAATAGTAATAATAATAATAATAATAATAATAATAATAATAATAATAATAATAATAATAATAATAATAATAATAATAATAATAATAATAATAATAATAATAATAATAATAATAATAATAATAATAATAATAATAATAATAATAATAATAATAATAATAATAATAATAATAATAATAATAATAATAATAATAATAATAATAATAATAGTAATAATGATAATGATGGTAATAATAATAAATATAATAGGAATGGTAATAATAAGGATAATAATAGTAATAGCAGTAATAATGGATTAGAATAATACATATAATGGTAACGATAATAATACTAGTAATAATAATATGGAACACAGTAGTTATAATAGGGATAAGAGTAAGAGAGATAATGTGAGGATATTTGACATAACGAAAGGTCTACAGGCCATAGACAAATCATCAATACGGACAACGATAGGAGAGACTATGGGAATGGACATAATGATAGATGATATAGCGATTTAGGTTAACAATTGAAGGAGATAGGAAAATAATGGGACCTAAAAATCGAAAAGCGAGCATAGGCCTTCTATCGGCAGCTCGTTGGACCCATGGATCGTTCGGTCAATTATAGCATTAGCAATAGCGCTCACTTTTTGCGGACGATTCAACCACTCGAACACAGTTCCAACGTTGCTTAGCAACGAGTACCGAGTGGTAAGCGAAAGAATATTTGTATGGGGTTGTCTGGGTAACAACCATATAGTTTCAAAATATCAACAACCAGTAACCCACCAGTTGTTGGATCCAGGAAGTAATGCTCGTCAGTATTATAATTAATTACAATTAGTGTTTCCCGAGACTTTGGTGGAGCAAAATTGGCAAATACAACTTTCGCGTCTTGGAGGCCCTTATAATTCAAATGTTCATTCAAATAATGAGTACAATCGTCAAGAATAGCAGTACACATTGTGAAACCCAAATGAACGAAGTCTGTTGATAAACTTAAATTATTAAAATATTTTAATAAAATGTTGTCGGTAATTTTTCCATTTATTAGATTTAAATTTAATGAAATTCCAACACACTCTTTAGTGTAGCTTATATATGTTTTATCATGTTGAAAATCCAGATCTAAAATCAATTTTTCCAAAAACACAATGAAAGCAGTGGCATGAAAAGTTGGATCATCTGAAATGAAGCAGCGTTGGAGAATACCATGATTTATTTGAAATTTTATTTTCATACTCAAGAAAAAACTGTTTAAATAATCCGTAAAGTTTCCTTCTATTTCGGTTAGTCTATCAGAAATATCAGTCTTTCGAAAATCCAAAATATTACAAGTCATACGACAGGTCGAATAGAGAAGTAAACACCAATAATTTTCATTGGGAATTATGCCAATGACATGTTGAACGTCTTTGAACGTCTTTGAAAGTTGACGTCCTCAATGATATAATTATTATTTTTGGCTATTAAATTGATAGTTAGATCCGGGGAAAGAACAAGTATATTAGTATTGCTTTTAAACCATTTACTTAAGAGGAATGACACACATGAATTTTGAAATTTTGTTTTAATATTAATACTGTTATTGATGTTTCGTTTTGTTTTCAAGAGTAAGCGCAATTGCTTTTTTAAAATTGATTCCCATCAAATTATTTTTAGGAAGGCCCCCACCGATAACTTGGGATACTTTGTTTGAGTCAAAAATTTGAAAATCACGCGCCTCTCGTCTTATCTCATCAATAAAATTTTTAGGAAAAGTGTCCAAACCTTGACTTAAAAGAATTGCATAAGCACAAATAAAAGGACCCCAATCAAAACTGTTCTCTTGATATATAAGATTTTGGAAAGGGTGACAAGATGAAGCCACTTGAAGTTTGAAAATCTTATTCAAAGCAATGTAAATCTTAAGAGTAGCTTGTTTATTTTTAAACAGGTTTCTATTTGCAAATATTGGGTCAATAAAATATGACTCAAGCAACGATTTGCTGTACACAAATAAAATCCAATGGACATTGTTTATATTTAGCGGACAAAGAATAACCTCAGCTTTAAATACTGCATCTGGAATTGAGATAATATTTTCTTTAATGTCTGAAGATAGAATACTAATAATAAAGCACGATAAATGTGCAAATGTAGGATTACTGATATGCCGTTCAAGGTAATGGTCAATGTCATCGTCAGTAAACCACACTTTTGGATGACGAAGTTCAGTATTTTTTAATTTAGTGCACTCTGCATCAGTCTCTTCAGAGATTGTGGCAGATTTTAAGACTGATGCTGGCACGTACCTTCACTTGGACATTGCCTTTGACACTTTTAGATTTTGTCTAGTCATCATTTTTTTATTTTCTGTAATTTTTAATTCCAAAGAAGATACAGCTTCCTCGTCAATATCAACACGTAAAACTACTTTTTTTTCGATATTTGTTAAGTTAGAACTACTTTCTTTATTAAAGTTATCAGTTTTATCGGTGAGTTCGACAAAGTTAACCTGTTCTTCATAAGTTATCAAATTTTCATGAGATTCAATGAGATCAAAAATAATCAAGCTCATTTCCTTGGTACAATGTTTTTGACATTTCATAGATATCTGAAAGTCGTCTCTATTTTTAAGTAGAAATATTTTCTTATCTCTAATAACAAAATACAATAATCTTTTTGCCGTAACTGTGACATTATCGTCCCTTTCAGGACGAAAATCATTGATGTAAGTAAAGAGCGAGTCTATCATACTCAATCGGTTAGTCTTTTCCGAAATTGTTTTATTAAATAAATTCAATAAATTATTTATTCTATTAATTGTAAGGGGTAAAATTATATTTTGTAACTTATCAATTTCGACATTAAGTAACCACTTTTTATATTTAATTAGTTTTTCTTGACAACTAAATTTAAAATAGGAAGTAGAAGGAATTTGATCAGTTAATTCAGACCCCCGTATTTCAAGAGTATCAAATAAAAAATAAAAAATAATTCGCCCACGATAGGATTTGAACTCCTGACTCAACGAATTATTACAGACACCAGAATTATTTCCATCACCGTACCCGTTTCTTTTCCTTTGGGTTTCTCGTTTGTCGTGTCTCTTGACGTCGTGGCTCCACGTTCTTTTATCCATTTGTCCCATTCGTCTCATGTTGAGTTTCGGCGTCTTCTTTCTTCCTTTCTTTTCTTCTCTTCTGTATCTGGTTCTACTGTTTCGGCTGGTTGCTTTTGCGCGAATACGAATCCGTCCAAATCATCTGTTGTAATATCGTTTTCATTATCTGTGGTGAATAGATCTCTCGATTCTGGGATTCTCCTTGTTGCTTCCTCGTTTACGATATCGTCTAAATCATTTAATATTTCTTCGTCTCCTATTGTTATGACGGTTACTTCGTCTGTTGCAGGTGGGATTTCAGGCGTTTTCGTTTTGATTTATCTTTTGTTGAGTTCTCTACTTGGAACTTTGGTCACTGTTAGTACATTTATTACACCCAGTTGTAACGGTGTGACTCCTATTTCAATATCATCGTCTAAGGATCGTCCTTCATGTTGTAGATGGAATGGTAATTCATATGGTATTCTCTTTTTTACCTCACTTACTTTGGCGGTGATATAGAAGTCTTTTTCTATTGGTTCGAAATCTAGTGTCATGATTTTCAAACTGTACTTTTCTATTGTTTCGACTGCCCATTCCGCATGTTTCCATTTCCCGATGATCTCTCTAAATTGTTCAGAATACCAGACATAGACTCTTCTATATTCTTCTATCTCTTTTACTGTATTTCGTAGATTTTGTATTCTGTTGCATGATTCAATTATCCACTTTGCAAGGTCCATTACTGTTCGTCTTTGGTTCTTTGCGCCTGTTCTTAATATCGCCACTAATTCTCTGCGTCTTTGGGTTTCCGTTAATCTTGTCAGTTCTTCTTCCACAGTTTTTCATTCATATCCGTGGGTAAATATCTTGTTCCAGGAATTCATTTTTCGAGTATATTGATTCGTGGTCTAGCTTCCTCTTTTTGGACTCGTACTTTCATCTCTTTCTCGGTTTCTACTTCGATTGTAATATATATCGCATCATTTTTTACAAATGGCGATGTTTCTCCTGTTAAGTATTTCTTGAGTAGGAATTGTGGCGTTCTTCCATCTACGTTTTCCGTGCACCTCGGTTTCTGACTTACCATTGATCTTGGTTCCACTTCTAGCTTTTCGCTATGTTGTTCTTTCCAATGTTCAGGTTTGGCTATCGAGATTATTGTTTTTCGGTTAAACGGCCATTCCAATTGTCCGTCGTACCTTCTTCTTGCTAGTAGGAAGAATACTGAAAAAATTTCCCTTTTGCCACACCGTCTCCGTTTGGGTATACTCTCAACTTCATACGGTATCCTCCGATTTCCGTATAGAAGTGATAGCTTGTTAGGCTGGTAATTTTTCCTTCCTCAGCCGATTTTACCTTTTCTTCCAATCCACTTATTTTCCAGGTATATGGTGCTAATCCAACCTGGTCATTTATTTCCTTGTCTTCCTCTAGTTGCCATTCCATTTCGTTTATCATTTCTTCTGGTAGGTTTTCGTATGGACTATCTTCGTATAATTCCAAAGTTACTTCATTAGCTACTTCCTCTGGTGCTTCTCCTGGAATCTATTTTTTCCATTTTGGTTCTATTTTCATAGTTTTCCACTTCCACTCCTTCTCATTCTCGTCATACACCTTTTTCCATGGTGTCGACCGACAACCTGAGTCATCTATTGGTTGTAATTTTGTGCTCACCTTTGCATCTTCTCTCCATACTTGGTATATTGCCAGTATTCGGTCCATTTTTCTTTTCATTTCCTCTTGGAATTCTCGGATTTGTTGTTTCTTTTTCGTCGTATTTTTCCTTTCTGGTTCATCGATGTTGATAGTCTGTCCATACTCCCATATACCTAATTCGTATATCGGGGTTCGTTATCGTGGTCCGATTTGTCGTTTGTGGTACATTATTACCACGTCTTCCACCATTCCGTCATCGCTGTTTTCTATTATTGGTTGGATGATTTCCTGGTTAATTTGTCGTTATAGTTCGTGAATTTTGCAGTCGGGATCCACTACAATTTCTTTTGTTTCATCGTTGGGCAATTTTATTTTTATCTTTATCGGTTCGTCTCCTCTCATGTTTCTTTGGTGTTCTCCGTATTTAACTATGAACTCGTCCGTTCTTTCGCTGTCGAATCTCATTATGTCTGTATCTCTTACGTCTTCGACAAACATTTTCATTGAGATTAGCCTTGTTAGGGATAGTCTATTAATATATTTTCTTGCTTGATCTATGGCTTGTTCCGTCATTTTAATCTGGTTTTGTCTCATTATTTTCTGTCTTTCTTTTTCTAATCCTGGCTGTATTTCTTTGATGTATATTATTTTGATTTTCTGCCAAATTTCTGCTGTCGTTTCTTCGACTTCATCGTTATCTAAGGTTATCACATTTATTCCGTTTGTCCATATTAGTGCATCAGCTAAATGAATATCTCGCATTATTTTCCTTCTTCTGTAATATAGTGGTCGATTTTTGTAACTTGTCCCTAATTTCTCTGTTACCCATTCGTATAGTTCATTTGTATTTTCGCCTCTCGTTGCAATTATTTGTCTTGGTATCTCTGGGTGATCGATAACTACTCGATATTCCGCCCTATCGCATTCTTTCAAATTTTCTTGATATCCTTTTATTATGTTCTTACATGACGCTGTAAAAGTGCCGTTATCTTGTTGCTATCCTTTTGCGATTAATTTCATTATTCTACTGTACGTTGTTGTATCCTTTAGATTTATAAACATCTGATTTTGATCTACTTCTACTATCTCGTTGATTTCTCTTATTATTTCTGTTTCGTCTTCTCTTGGGGCATTAATTTTCATTTCTTCTATTTCTGATTTTGATTCATCTTTATTTTGTTTGTTTCTTCACACGATTGGAATATCTCTCCTCCCAAAATGCTTATTTCGCTTTCGTCTTCATCTGTCTGCTCGTCTTGTAGTTGTCTTAGCATATTGATATGCGGTCGTTCTTTTTTCTCCGGTATCCTTGTTGGTCTTTTTGTTTGGAGCCATATCTCCTTTATTTTACTCCCAATTTGTTCCTCGCTCCAATTTGGCTCCTGTTTTCTGACTCTTGCATCTAAGTTTTGCAGTAGTACCCTCTGGATTCGATTTTTCGTTACTATTGGCTCTGGTATTTTCATTTCTTCTTTTTCTTTTTGTATTGATACTTCTTCTTCTTGAATATCTCTTTGTTGTTCTAGTGTTTGCTCTCGTTCCGTTTCTTTTATTCCTTCTTCCATTTTTCGTAATAGTGCTTTCTTTTTTAGTAGATCTATTTTTCGTTCTAGCGATTGTTCTTGTTCTATTCTTCTTATTTCTTCGTCTAGTTTTTGTGTTAGTTCCTTCTTCTTTAATTGGTCTTTTTCTTGTTCCAGAGCTTCTACTTGTTCCATTCTTTCGGTTGCGTTTTATACTTTTTGTACTAGTGCTTCTCTTTTGAATAACTCTATCACTTGCGTTAGTGTTTCTCGATTTCGCTTTTCCGTTATAATTGCTTCCGTTTGTCTTGTTTCGAGAATTTTGAATTCTTCTGATTTAATGTTAGTTATTTCTGGTTGGTTTTTCTCGGTTGTTTCTTCATTTTGTTTTCGACGTTTCTGTTTCTCTTCTTCAGCAAATTCCTTTATTGTTTCCATCTTTTCTATTTTATTTAATTCCATTTCATTCGATTTTCCATTGGCTATTATTTTGTCTTCCCCTTCGTTCTCAACACACTGCTCCGCAGTGTGGATTTCTCCTGGGGCTTCTATTCTCATCATATTAATTCTTCGCATAGTTTGTCTCTATTTTTCCATCTTTGCTAAATTTCTTGGGCTTCTTCTGCCTGTAATCTTTGCCATTCAGCTTGTTTTTGCTCGTGATATTCTTTTTTTTGTTGTTCCTGACTTTCTTTGTTACTTCTCATTACGTTGATTCGCTGTTGTTGTATATTAGTGGGTATCTGTTGTATCATTTCTCTCAATTCCATTGGCATTCGTTGTAATGTCTCTCGTAGCATATCCATTTCTTGCATTACGTTAATCTGTGGATTTCTCGTAGGGTTGTTCATTCTCTGTTGATTCGGTCCTCTTCTCATGTTACATCTTCTCGCGAGGTGTCTTTTCTGGTTGCATTTGTAGCATGTCCTGTTATCTGATTGTCCGCATATCCTCTCGGTGTGTCCCCTTCTGCCGCATCTTCGATGTCCAGTTCATTGGCACGTGGTACATGTCTCATTTGCGTTTGGGTTATTCCTGAAATTATTATTATAACTTACTTGGTTATTAACTCCATTTTCGGGATTCCTTGTCGGCGGTGGTTTAAACATCTGCTGTGCTCTGGGGATAAATTGATTCATTGCTGGGTTTGCATTGTTGATCGGATTGTTGGTATTCGTACCTGCGATTGGGGCTGCTGGTTCTGTTATCATTGCTGATACCTGATATTCCAATCCTAAATGTGCCTCACATCTATTTGCGATTGCTACTGCGTTATCTAATGTTTCTGATGCCAAGCATCCGAGGATGGCCCGTATATCTTCTCTTTTAATTCCTCTTATCAGAACGTCTACCAATTTGTCCTCTGGTGCGCCTTTATCTCCGAAGGCTTCTTTGCACAATTTTTTCTGTTCGCATGCGTATACTGCATTGGATTCATCGCGCCATTGTTTCAGATGTATGAAATCTAACTGTTTCCTATTTCTTTTTTTCTCTATTCCGAATATTTTTACTAAGAATTCTTTTATCTCTGTCCATGTTTTTAGTTTCGTCGCGTCTCTTGCTTCCTCCACAAATACGTCCTGTGCGCTTCCTTTCAAATATAGGAATAGTCGTTCCTTTACTTTTTGATCTGATCAATGACAAATGATCTTGTATACTTCGAATTCTTTTATAAATGTATTGAGGTTGCGATCAAAAGACTCTCCCCTGAATTTTTCTCTAAATTCTTCTGTTGTTGCGTTAATACCCTTTAGTACCGCGTCTGGGTTTGGGTTGGTTGTCATGTTTGGATTGTTATCTTGCTTCTTTGTTGTATCTTCTTTGCTTTCTGATTCTGATAATTCTAAAGGGTTCTCTTAGTTAATTATTTTGCTTATTAGGCTGCTGTTAAATTCGAAATCGTTTGTTCCGCTTTCTGATCTGGTTCCTGTTATCGTTACCGTTGACGCTACTGTGTTGAGGCTTCTGTTGCTTATTGCTTTCCTCTTTTCGTCTTCTTCTAGTAGGCTCTTTTCTTTCTTTTTGGTGTTGCTTCTTGTACATATGTTGTATTCTCAATGATTACGGTTATCTGTTTGCTTGGCTATACCTTGTCTTTGTGACTTCTGGTTTACTGATTATCTTCTTCTGCTTTGATTACTCTGGGATTGCTTTGGGATTTGTTTTGCGATTGTTCAGAGATTGCTCTGCCGTTTGCTCTAAAAATACATAACATTTCCAGTATTTTATATTGTATACTAATTTTCTCTTCCGTTCACTATACTATATACGTTATTATCCCTTGTCCGTGTTTTCCACTGTGATAATTTTTCGTCTGATTCACCCTCGTCATTTTGAGTCCATTTTAAATTCTCTATTCCTCGTATTAAATATCTATCGGCCTCGTATCAATTATCTATATAGTCTTATCAGCTATCTATATAGTCGAATCAATTATCTATATTTTATTAAATAAAACCGCTACAATCAAATCATCATTCACTCCATTAATTATTTTTCCTATGTTTCCCTGATTTACTAAAATCATTGAATTAATCTTTAATCGCTAGCGCTCTATGGGCTTTTATCTAAATCCTATTATCTTTTCCATTTGCATGTCTTTATTGGCTCTCTGTGGCCTTCAATTCACTTTTAATTAAATATAACTTTACTGGCTTTCTTTGTTCTTCTATATCTATCCGGATTTGAGTGTTCGTCAGAGACTTGTTGGGTGACTTGTCTGGTGGACAAGCTTGAGGCCTCACACTGACTCTCAATCCATGGTCGTCTTTTGATAGCGCATTTATCCGGTTACGCTTATCTCACTGCCATTCGGATGTTCAGTACTCGGTGTGGGATCCGGGTTTTTGTACCGAACTCCTTGCTGGGTGAATTATCAAGAAAAAACATTCCCTCGATACTCGGTGTGGGATCCGGGTTGTGTATCGAGCGGTTCAGCGTTACCAGTTTCTTGGCTGATAACATCCTGAACACCTACAGTCCGCACTGTCCTCTGGTGCCTCACCACCAGGTAGGAAAAAAATATTTCTAGGTACCTTTACGAGACATTTTGTCTCTCTCACCTTCAGCTTCTTAAATAATGTGCATTTTTTCCTTTATCTTTTTGTTCATCCCTCACTTCCCCCACTAAAATTTGTGGTAATCGCGTCAACAAGCCTCCCAAAAGAGGTGATCAATCTCTCGTCAGCTGCTTTTTGACATTTGCGACTTGGCCTACCATTTCCTTTCTCAGTAGGGTTGATCAAGGTTTTCCCTGGGTGAGCGTAGTATCGTTTTGATAGCTCAAGTTATTATTTTTCCTCGTCTTAACTCAGTATAGTATAAATAAAACAAAAAAGAATTATACACTAGGAAACTTATCTCTTGGTTGTCGAAATTTTTCCGTCCAATTACGCGGTCTTTCCGATTTCGCTGCTTTGGTGTCTCTGTGCATGTATTTAAATTTTCCCTAATTCGGCTTTCGTATATTGATTTTATTTTTCTCGTTGTTATTTTATTTACTCATATTTAATAACTAGTCGTTTACAAACAATGCATATTTATTTCGAAATTCACAACAATTTCCAATTTTTATGGATAAAATACTGTTATCCTCTCTTGTATTTTCCGTCGGCATAACGTACAATGCGACTCCTGTGCGCATTTTTGGCAAAAGCTTAAATGTCCGCACGGTATTACCATTACTCGTGCTTCCTCTGTTTGACATACATAACATTCTCAGTAGGTTTTTGTTTGTTTTTTCATCATCTGCATTACTTCCTCTTCAATCGTTTCGACTTTTTCATCATCTTACTCCATTCTTTGCCGAATTCGATTATCTCTAGTCTCATATACAGAATTTCGTATATTCTTTTAGTCGTCACCTCCTCGTCAATATCAATCAATTTTATCAATATGCATAGTTCGCCGGGATAAAAGTTCAAAATCGTTGTTACGTCTTCTCTGACCTTTTCATTAGTTTTTGTTTAGTCATTAGTTTCTCTAGATTATCGTTTTCAATATTTAAAATGTTCCTCAATTTCGCTATTATTTGTTTGGCTAGCTCTATTTATTTATAAAACATCAATTTAATTTAATCAATTTAATTATATTACTTATTATTATTTATTCTATTATAGTTTATTTATTCTCGCTAATTTTGTTGGTTTCTCCCCCGTTTAAATCTCGTTTTATTCCCATTATTTATTTCTATTCACTTTGATTACCTCGTTTTTATTTATCCCATTTTTACCCTTTAATTAAATGTCGTTTGTTTTATGTGTTTTTGTTGTTCATGAGTTGTGTTATCGTTTGTGCATTACGACTCAGATTATTTGCTATTTTTACCTCGTCCTATTTTCAGTCTTATTTTGCATTATCAATTATTTCTAGTCGGAGCGTCATAGCTGTGAGCCGTGCACTCGGACAATTAACCCCGGCGAGTGTTCCGTCTGAACAAGACAATTCCAAGTCAGTGCATGATTCTTGATTCATAAATTGCCTGTTATATGAATTTATGCATATTTCACGATGATTCCACAGACTACCGATCTGTCGTGTTTTTCCGAATGAATTCATCATGGTTGATGTAATATGTTGAACAAATATTTACAACCAACAATCTTTGTGCCTCGAAGCTTTTATCCAACTATTTTTCCAGTCTTATTTTGCAAACTTAGTTTTTGTTAACTTAATTTGAACAGTCTGATCTTGGTTGGTGTGATTTGCAGCTGTTATTTTGGGTTGGTTTGATCGTTTTCTATAGTGCGTAGTTTTATTAAGATCTCAGTCTGCTTGACAGAATTTAAGTTTATCGGTGAAATTTTTCTCAACAAGTAATTGGCAATGAATAACATTACAATAGGTTTTTTTTATTACTGATTTATAGCAATTGGTATACAGCTCTATCTCCATGCTTTTACTGATTCTAAGAACGTCTTCGCAATCGGGAAAATTGAAAATAACAGGACATTTCTGAATCCAATTTATTGTCTACGTTCGACCCTCAAGATAATTAACAGAATTATTAACATCAATATCTAATTGTACCTGCTTGTGTGTACATCTTTTCCTCCATAGTTACTTCTTCCATTCGTTTATCTCGCTGTTGGCCGTTAGAATGTCTTCCCATTTGTTGTCGGTGATTGTACATTTTTCAGTTGTCGCGAAGTAAGAATAATATTGCTGATTTTCACAGATGGTGCTCCTATTTATATCGGGTTATGTAGTGACACGTCACCATTGTGAGCATGTTCCTACTTATGTCAGTGTGGCTCATTTTGATTGTACCGTTCTAACGAAATCACATGGTTGTATGCCAATCATATGTTGATTCTTGTCTCACTTTGGCAGTGTGCTACACCAGCTGTCACTGAGATAAATTGTCTATAATATAAAAGAAAATCAATAAATTTATAGCATATAAACACACCAACTCACCTTGAGGTTGCTTGTAAAATCGTCAATGAGACAAACCCTAAACTATAGAGACACAAAAAGTGATAGAGAAATAAAATAATGCACATTAACTCAACCTATAATAAAACATGCATGCTAACTTTTAACATGTAGCCATCCGAAGTTGAAAAAATCCCTATAATAAATAATTTTATAGACATTTTTGAGATAATTTTAGAAAGAAAAATGGCGGAAAAAATTTTTAATTTAAATTTTGAGGTTTTGCTAGGAATTTCGAGTAAATGATGATGTATCTTCATAAGATTTACTCTTAAAACTAAAATTAATCTAATATTTCAGATATTTCTGTCGAAAAAAGCAAAACCTGAAATCCAAAAAAAAGCATAAATTTTTAAATTATATTGGTAAGTTTTAAAAAATAATCATAAACCAAATTATTTTGTGTACATAATCGATGATTTTTTACAAAATTTTTATAAAAAATATAATTATTTAATGCACATAATAATTTTATTAACTTCAAAAATAATTTAACTCACATTTTTTGAATAATAATATCCGAAAAAAATACATATTTTTGGAGAATAGTTATTGTTACTAATTTTCCTAAATATTATTTATAATAATATATATGAAATAGTTGATCAAAATTATATTTAAGAGCTTGAATTATGATCATATTTCCTTATGAAATCATAATTCAACTCTTAAAATTTAACTTTAAGTTATATAACTATAAAAAAATAACTTACTTAGCAGCCATTTAAAATATGGCTGAAATGCATTCACAAAAAATAAATTCCGCCAAGTTGATTTATGTATCAACTTGAATTATAGCGGAATTTATCTCAGTGACAGCTGGTGTATTGATTTTCAATATTTCTCTGCCGTTTTTCACTCCAATGTGGAATTTGGTTTGGATTTAGTTTTATTAAATTGTTTCTGCTATGCCGTCGAACCATTCAGATTTGGTATCCAATTCGTTGCAAATGGGTAAGTAAAATTTTATTCATTTTCAATATCATAATTCTCTCTAGCCTGTTCATCGTCACTACATAGCTCCGTCGCGTCTGACCCGATACTCACTCGTCACACTCCTCAATATGAACTTACTAACCACGTTCCTCAGTCGTTACATTATAACGATCGAATTTGTAATCTAGAAGGTCATATGCGTTCCACTGGTGATCTCTTACGGGTTTCCAATCTTATGGACGATGTGTTCGATTTCAATATTGGCTGGCTATCAGATTTTTACTGACTATTAGGATTTCAATTCTTCATCTCGTCTTCATTTATTATGTTCCGATCCTTCGCAGTGGATTTGGTGTCTTCCTCGATGTTCTGTATTGTGTACCTAATCGTGATTAATTAATATCTACGCTCTTAGTATGTTTTGGGGAATCGAATTGTCGATTTCAGAGTATAATGTCATTCTTATCGTTCGATTTATCCTAATATCCTCGTCTCAAAGGGTTTCAAATTTAAGGAAGGTGATTTCATTTTAGTCCTAGCGAGATTGCAGTTTCATTGATATGGCCGTCGTTAGTATTAGAATTTTGTTGTATAACTAAATTCAGCAATTTAGTATCCACGTCACGTACTTTATCCAATTCCGCAAATTTTTATTTATTCATTTTCTTCGTAAGTCTTTTAATTAATACGAACTACTGGGTTCACGTCGCAACTCTGTCAGTCATTTATTTTAGGGATGATGATTATTGTTCGTGAAATTCCAGATCTATCGTTCTGGTTTTAACTTATGTACTTTATCTAACTTCAGTTTTTACGTGGCTATTATTAGTAAGGTGCCTAAATTATTTGACGTACTATTATTAGTAAAATACTTAAATTATTCGACGTAACAACGCTTCTCGATTCTTTCCCTCGCTCCCTTCCCTCGTTTGACCTTAGGGTTATTTGTGTCGATATTAGAATATTACGAGTGCCCACTGGACTACTCAGTGTTTATGATTTTAAGCCGTTGTGCAATAATGATTGTAGGTTGATTTTAGGAGAAATGAGGGATGAAGGAGCAGTCAAAAGGCTAACCCTCTACCTTTAGTATATATACTTGTTCTGTGACCCTGACCTTACTTGTAAAATGTAGTGCAGTAAAACAAAATTTGACCTTGTGATTATCACTGTAATCTAACTCTAATTTTATTATTTTCATGATTTAATTTGACAATTTGATTCTTTAGCTTTTAATTGAATTGTTTCCAATTCAAATTATTTAATTTTTGTTCTATCTTTCATGAACTCTTGCTTCTTTAAGTAAATTGTCAATTTTTGGTCAAATTCTTGTGTTTTCATGTTATTTCTGTGTTTATTTCGTGCGGATCTTGGTGCATATTGTTATTATTTTAATTAATTTTTATGTATTCGATTTTAAATTTTCGTTATTTCTTTCTCGTATTTTAAAGTGGTTAATTAATGTTTTAAGGGTCTGATTTTAAATCTTGCGTGCTATTACCGATTCATTTAAACAAAACTCTGTTCTAGTCCAACGATTCAGTTAATTTTTCAGCATTTCTCTAATAATAACAAACGTCGCTGCATTCATTTCGATCTTCCGGGCCTTGAGAGTGGGCGAAAGACATTTTAAATAAAATATTTCTTTTATCTAATAAATATTAACTGGATAATATAAATTTGATAATATAAATAAAAAAGTAAAATAAAATACCAAAATCTTTTTAATCATATTATACACTAAAAGAAATAAAAACATTAATAAATGACAACATTAATATAATATGATTAGGAAATGTCATAATTTTTAAATTTTGATTTTTTTGAAGATATTATTCGCTTTATTAGTATTATTATTATTATTATTATTATTATTATTATTTTTATTATTATTATTATTATTATTATTATTATTATCCTCATTATTATTATTATTATTATTATTATTATTATTATTATTATTATTATTATTATTATTACTATTATTATTATTATTATTATTATTATTATTATTATTATTATTATTATTAGTGTTAATATTAAGTAATATAGTATTGAGATTACTCTACCAGGACATGGAAAAAAATAGTAATTAAATGAATAGATTCGAGGGCGAATCTTTGTTAAAGGGGGGGGAGATATGTTGGGGTATTACGAAAAAAGCACAGTAAAATCAATAAAACACCAAAATGAAAATAGTGCAATATTAATTAAAAAATTTACAAAAAATCGAAAGTAGTATTGATCGAAGTAAATTGGTATGGTTGAACGCCAAATTGAGAGACGAGTCCAGAAATAATAATAAAAATTTAGTGAGGGGTCCCTAGAAAATAATATAAGACAGAAAAAGAAATTAATTAAAAAATTAATTACTAATGGGAAGTTCGAGGCAATGGAAACCCGAGAGATGAGGAAAATCCGAGAGATGATAGAAAACCCTGCGTGTAGACTGAATAATATAAAAGGGTAAATTGGCCTAAACAATATTAAATGGGCGCCACTGATCTATGGAGAGGTAATTATTTCCTAATTTGTAATATAGTAATGGAGCAAACGTTGTTGACAAATGTCGGCTAAGGTGGTCTGTGGGAAGTAAAGTAGTGGGATACCGGCCCTCTAGCTCAGAATTATTTTATTTTAAAACAAATTTATTAAAATTTGACAGACGTTTAACACTAGAAACTTTATTTTAATGTAGATTTTTAAGTCTTGACAATTAAATAATAACTTTTGAAAATGAAATTAAATCAATGACTTCTAAATTTAAGATTTTTTTTATCAGAGTTTTAAGTATTAAAAATTAGGTAATAGATATAGAGTCAGCAAATATAAATCTGATTTACTTAAGTCATAAATTATTATTATTTGTTATTATTATTATTTATGTTGGTAAGCTTAGAATACGTTTTATCGACTCTTACCAGTTTGTTAATGACTCATTAGCTAGGGCTGTGAAAAATTTGACTAGTTTACCATTAACAAAATCTGTTTTTACTGGTACCATTGTTAATGAAAAAGGTATTTTTCCGTACAACTTTGCCACTAGTTTAGAGGTTCTTGAAAATACTTATGAACTGACTCCAATCTGGGAAGGAGTGAGTGAAGTTGAATATAAGAAAGCTCAATTAATTTGGACTGAAACTAAATGTGTAAATTTACTTGACTATATGATGATATACTTGAAACTCGATTGCTTTCTTTTAGCTGACTTTTTCCAACAATTTCGGGCGAAATCTATAGCTCATAATAGTTTAGAGCCTTTAAATTATTTTGGTATTCCTGGAATGTCTTGGAATTCTGCGTTAATAACTTTAGATAAACCCATTGAACTATTGCAAGACATGGAAATTTATAATTTCTATGAGGGTTGTATTTGTAGAGGTCTTACTTTTGTTAATAAACACTTTGTAAAAACTGATGAAACCAATGAGTTTCTTTATATAGATATTAATAATTTATACGGATGGGCTTTAAAGTCAACTTTTACCTTGTGGCAAATTCAGTTGGATACTTGATGGTTTTGATTCAATATTGTCAGATTGTTTTTCTTTAAATCTTGAATCTTTGTCATATGGGTATACTCTTGAAGTAGATCTTGAAATTCCTTCTGATCTTCACGATAAGTTAGACGACTTTCCTATTGCTGCTGAGAAAATGAAACCTGAGGGATCTAAGGTTGAAAAATTGTTATTGACTCATTACCCAAAAAAGAATTAAGTGATTCATTGGCATTTACTAAAATTATACTTGTCTCTTGGTGTTAAGGTTACTCATGTGAATCGAGCTGTAAGATTCAAACAGTCTCCTATTTTTAAAAACTACATTGATACCAATACAGAGTTAAGAGCAAAAAGTACAAACACACTAGATAAAAATTATTATAAGCTCCTAAATAATAGTTTGTATGGTAAAACTGTCGAAAACCTGAAAAAAAGAATGAATTTAAGATTATGTAATACAGAAAAGAAGATGATTACATATGCTTCTAAACCAACTTTTCAAATAAGTATCAAAATTGCTGATGATCTAATTGCTGCTTTGTTAAATCCTGACTCGGTATGCTTAGATCGACCAAGTTATATAGGACAATCAGTGCTTGACTTGTCGAAACTTCGAATGTATGAGCTTCAGTATATGGACTTGAAAAAATATCGACAACAATTTAATTGTGAGATTAATATAGTTGCTGGAGATACAGACTCTTTCTTCTTGGAGATTAAAAATTGTAAACTAGATATTCTTTTGCCCGAAATGGTTAAGGATGATCTTTTGGATACATCTAATTACCCTTCTACTCATCCACTTTATTCTAAAAAACTTGATTCGGTTATTGGAAAATTTAAGGATGAAAGCAAGGGAGAAGGTTATGATGAATGGGTATTCCTTAGACCCAAATGCTATAGTTTACTAGGAAAATCAAAATACCTAAAGGTTAAGGGAGTCACATTGAAGGACACAACGTTAACTCATAAATCTTATAAGGACTGTTACGAGAAAAACTCCACCTTTTCTGTACCTCAATTTCGTATTGGTACAAACAATCACCAACTTTATAGTTTTAAAACTTCAAAGGTTGCACTAACAAACAAAGAGGATAAAAGGGTTTGGGTAGAAAAGAATGTAAGTCTGGCATATGGTCATTATATGATTGAGACTAACAATGAATAAAAATAATTATTTTCCACATGATTATCCAACAGTACATCCAACAGCCTATCAAACAGATCATCCAACAGCTCAGCCAACTGTTCATTGAATTAATAAATGTATACCTATATACATTCTTGTTCTTATTCATTATTTTGTAATTTTTTCTGTTTACATTATATTTTAGTTTCTTTTGTTTTTGTTAAGGGGGGGAGGTTACCAAAAAATGGGCCAGATGGGACACATCTACCTACTGATAAATTAAGGTAAATTAAAGTACATTAGAATACATTTAGGTATATTAGAGTAAATTAAGATACATTAGAGTACATTAAGGTAAATTAAAATAAATTAAAGGGTCGAAAGTCAATTTAAGTACATTTGGGTACATTTAAGTAAATTATGGTTCATAAAGTAAATTATGGTACATCAGAGTAATTTAAAGTACATTAGAATAAATTTAAGTAAATTAAGGTTCTTAAAGTAATTTAAGGTACCTAGAGTAAAGTATGGTAAGCTAGGTAAGAATTTTTTAAAATTAAATAGAGTCAACAGTTAAGTTACATAAGGGTAATTTTTAAAGCTGAAAATTTTAAAAGCAGTTATAGTAGCAAATTACATAAGGTAAGAATTTTTTAAAAGTAAATAGAGGGTCAAAAGGTAAGTTACATAATGTAAGAATTTTTAAAGTTAGAGTCGATAATATTGCATGATAAAATTTATTAAATAAAATTTTTAGTATAGTTTTATCGATCAATTTTTATACATATTCTTAAATGATAAAATTTTTAAGATAATTTTACAATGGAATTTTTTATACGTGATTTTTAAAGATGAAATTTTTAGGATAATTTTACAATGAAATTTTTTAAACATATTTTTAAATAATAAAATTTTTAACATAATTTTACAATGAAATTTTTTATACATGATTTACTCTCAATCAATCATTTCTCTTTAAATGACAATAATTCCAGCTATATTCATTATTTTCATAAAAACACCGATTTATATCGATATTCAACCGAATAAATTTCTTGAAATTCCCTTAAAATAAATTCATCTCTTGACCAATCATTTCCCTTTAAAATAACGCGCGCGTTTTTTTTTAATAACTATTCATCCGCGCATAAGTATCAATCAACAATATATATCCCTATTTAAATATAATTAACCGACTAAATCTACTCAATTGTTAATAGTTTTTTAATTGAATATAATAGTAATTCATCCACTCTTAAAGTACAATTCATTTTCAGTGAATATTTTCATCTTTTAAGTATATTTGTTGAACAGTGAATAATTCAGACTCCATTTATTTCAAGTATTTTCCAATATTTAATTGATATTTCATCTCATCATTGAGAAATTTTATCGTCTAATTTATTATATGTAATTCTCGATTCACTGAATAGTGTTTAGCTTCAATCCATATTTTACGTTATGCAATGATTGTTTTTCCTCTTCAATAAATATTTTTTCTCTCCAATGAATAATTTCTCTCAATGAATATTTTCCTCTTCAATGAATAATTTCTCACTTTAATTAATATTTTCTCACTTTAATGAATATTTTTTCTCTTCAATGAATATTTTCCTCTTCGATGTATATTTTCTTCATTCAAAGTATATTACCCTTGTAAGGTTTTAATATATCAATTGATATTTCATCTATTTAGTAGATATCTTTAGCTATACCACTTTTTCTAGTAATTTCAACTACTTTAGTCACTTAATGTACTCTCCCACCAATATTACTTCTTCACTGAAAATTTTCTTTGTAGAATATAATCTCTGCTAATTAAAATTCCATTTGTTGACTTGTTATTGACTTGTCATTTTCAATAAAAATTTAATTAACTTTTAATAAATTTAATTACACACTTCAATAGATTAGGTTGTACTCGACAAAAATAAAATATTTTTAGGCTATGTAAATCAATTAGAGATTTTAGGGTAATTTTATGATATTTAATAATATCTAATTTATTTTAGTATATTTTAATCAATATTTGTGAATTTTATGGTTTTCTGTTGAATTTTAATGGATTTGGTGACTATTATGTTTTTGTAGAAAATATTGAAGAAATGAGGGTAAATCTATAATTTTAGAAGCACTTAATTTCTTTATAATTTAATAAATTTTACTTGATTTTAGGATTATTTTAAATAAAAGTTTATTTTACGAACAAAATGTTTATGAAACATATATTTTAGATAATTATTTACCAATTAGATTCCAATTTGACTGATAGATTTTGAATAGTAAATGATTTTTTAATTATAATTTAAAAAGTTGATTAAATCAGTTGATTTTTAAAAATATTTTAGTGAAACCTAAAATTTTAATTGATTTTACAGTAAAAAAAAGGGTGGTCAACTAATTACTTTCATTTTCCATTTTATTGATTTCGTGGATATCAATCACAAAAGTAGTATAATTTAGAGATTTTTAAGAGGATGATCCGTATGGTTATCAGTATGCATATGAAAATCGTTGAATTATATATATGGGTTGACTGGTAATTTTTATTGAATTTATACTTGATTTACTGATTAATTTTTAATTATTTGAGCAACATAATATATATTTTATGATTTTACAATAATTTAGTGAAATTTAATTTATGTGGGAAACATAAACTTTATTCGATTTTAGTTAGTTTTCATGAATTTTTTATTTGATAGAATTTGTTGTCAGAATCAAATTGTTGTGATTTTCGACGGAAAATGTTGGGTATCGATAACAATTATGTAATACTTTAAAGAAAAATTATTTTTATTGGTAAAATTCATATTTTTATGATAATTTTAAGGGAATTTTATTGGTTGAATACATATAGTGAATATGATCCGAATGATGGATTTTTAATGATTATATTCGGTTAAATATAGATTTCTAAAGAAACGTTTACAAAAAAATATGTATATTGTTGGTGCATTTGGGGAAATTGTCATTTCAAGGGAAATGATTGATTAAGAGGAAATTTTATGATATTTTAAGGGAAATACTCGATTAAGAACAAGTTTGTTGTCATTTTTAAAGGGGTTGAGTTGGTTGAATATCTGTGTTCAAAGGGTAAATATTTTCTAAATGGAGAATATAGAGGATTAATTTATAATATTTTTAGGGGGCTTTGTCCAGATAGATATCAATATGTAGATAAATCTTTTGTGAGAGTGGAAATATTGTCATTTAAAGAGAAATGATTGGTTAAGAAGAGAATTTATGATCTATTAACGGGAAATAATTGGTCACGAGATGGATTTTATTTTAAGGGATTTCAAGAAATTTATTTGGTTGAATATCGATAAGTCGGTGACTTTTTTAAAAATAATGAATATAGCTGGAATTATTGTCATTTAAAGATAAATGATTGGTTGAGAGACAAATTTATAGTATTTTTAAGGGGATTTGATTGGACAAGAGAGGAATTTTATTTTAAGGGGATTTCTAGAAATTAATCCGGTTGAATATCGATATAAGTCGGTTATTTTTTATGATAATAATGAATATAGCTGGAATTATTGTCATTTAAAGAGAAATGATTGATTGAGAGTAAATTTTATTTTATTTTAGGGGAAATGATTGGTTAAGAAGAGAATTTAAAGAGGAAATTATCGAATAAGAACAGGTTTGTTGATATTTTTAAGAGGTTGTATCAGTTGAATTTTGTTATTTTAAAGAGAAATGATTGGTCAAGAGATGAATTTATTTTAAGGGAATTTCAAGAAATTTATTCGGTTGAATATCGATATAAATCGGTGTTTTTATGAAAATAATGAATATAGCAGGAAATATTGTCATTTAAAGAGAAATCATTGGTTAAGAGTAAGGGTTATCAAAATATATCAGTAATATTTTGGTTAATTTTAATGATATTATTGGAATTTGAATAAAATATACTATGCGTGTTCGGTTCTAAAAAAATGTTTGATTCATGTAATTATTTGTATTCAAGTATTTATTTGATTTTATTATTTGTTATTTAATTAAAAATGACTAGAATTTAAAAAATTTATGTTACCCATTACTTATGTTGTTATTAACATTTTTCTGAATAATTTAAATATATATGATTATTTCTATGAATGAAGAGAAATTGTACAATTAATTTTCATTCAACAAGTATCTAGAACAATTACCTAACAATCTTAAAATTTTTAAAAATCTAACAAATTTTTTTTTTCAATTATTTTACAACTCAGTTAATTTAATTAATTGATAAGTACTATTTTCTTTACAATTTGTTACTGTGTTGAAACTTTTTTTAAAATATTTTATTCAAAGTACTAACAAATTTTATTAATGATATATCAAGACTTGTCAAAAATTATAAAACTTTAGTCATTTTAATAAGTATTACTCAATAACTAGTATTTGCTTACCAATTTCCTGAAGGTCTTATTTTAAAATTTCTTCAAAGTACTAACATTATTTACAAATTAAGCAGTTTTATTTAAAATTTAACAACTTAAAATATTTCTCACAACTTTAATCAAATTCTAATCATATGATAATAATAATTTAAGTATAGATGATAGCTGTGTTATCGAAATATATCGTAAGAAAGGTTTTTTATTGGCGTTATCGTTTAATTAAATCGTTGCCAAATTTATTTAATTATTTAAATTTAAGTATAAGTCTTATTTTTACAAAAACAAGTATTTTACAATAATAAAACATACATATTTGGATTTTTAGTAGATTTTATCGGTATCTATAAGTACCTGTTCCGTGTAGTTTTTTAAGCTTTGTTAGAAATACAACTTATTTAGTGGTTGGTCGATAATCATTTAATTTTTAGTAATGTGGTAGATATTATTTTTTTTTCTATCAGTTTTATTCAAACCTTTAGCATCTTTGAGTTAATAATTTTAAGAGTTGAATCATTTTCAATAAATATATGAAAATTTATTCCATGTACAATGAAAGTAATATATGTTTTGAGAAATTAATTTAAGAAAATTTTTCTAATCAAGTTTCTTTTCACTAGCAATTAGATTAATCACTATTTGTACTTACTAATTAATTTATCATTCAGTAAACAATAAGAGTTGGGGGTGAAAAGATCAGAAAATCTATAAAAATAAATTTAAGTAATTATTTGATGAGTTAGCAATTAATTTATTTAAGGACGTGTGAAAATTAAATGAAAAGGTTGACATTTATCTTTGAAAATAACTTTGAGTAATTATTCATTGTTGGACGCAATTAAAAATATTACAGAAATAGTAGAAAAATTTCAAAGTCTTTTAACTAAGTTTTACAAAATGTCAATAAATCACATACAAGACTTGTAAAGCAATAAATTTTATTCAGAGAAAATACAACACTTGATTGGACTTCAATGATTAATAGTTTCTAGATAGCAATCAGGTAACTAAGCAACCAAACAATTTGGAGACAACAATGATCGATAAAAGGGCGGAGAAGTTAATAAAATTTGTAATTGAAATTGTATTTCTTTTGATTGTTCAAATTTTTATGTGCTTTTATTTAAAGATTTCTTGGTCAGTAAACAATTTTTGATATTGATTTGTTCAGTAACTAGTTATTGATAACATATTGTGAGTGTGTGAATAACCATGTATTTTAAAGGGAAATAATTGAGAGAAAATTTTATTTTTTAAGTGGGTTAAGTTGGTTGAATATCGGTGTTCAAAGAGTAAATATTATTTAAATATGACATTTTAATGAATAAGTAAATAATTCAATGCCTAGTATGTATATAGAGAGTTGTACAGTACTCAGTTATTTGTACACAGTACCTAGTGATTGTTGTTCAGTTATTAATAATTTATTCACTGTGTATGGGTTATCAGTGTTCAGTAGTTGATACCAAGTAAGTTAACTTTTTATGTTTTATGAAAGTATTATTATTATTATTATTATTATTATTATTATTATTATTATTATTATTATTATTATTATTATTATTATTATTATTATTATTATTATTATTATTAAGGATAGGTTGCTGCAGAGTGGAGGAGATGGGTTGCTCTTCCGAATGACTACTACCTACCTTAGGCAATACTATGTAACACTGAAACTCAAAAATTTAATTTAATGAAATTCTTTGAAAAACGTTTTTGAAAAATTTCTTTGAAAATTTGATCGTTATCAACATGTATAAAAAAGTCATAGTAAAAATTATACTAAAAATTTGATTGTAGGATTACATTAAAAATTTTTTCAATTAAAAACAAGTATAAAAATTTCATTGTAAAATTATCCTAAAAATTTCATCTTTAAAAATCATGTATAAAAAATTCCATTGTAAAATTATCTTAAAAATTTTATCATTTAAAAATATGTATAAATATTGATCGATAAAACTATACTAAAAATTTTATTTAATAAATTTTATCATGCAATATTGTCGACTCTTTAACTTTAAAAATTCTTACCTTATGTACCTTACCTTTTGACCCTCTATTTACTTTTAAAAAATTCTTACCTTATGTAATTTGCTACTATAACTGCTTTTAAAATTTTCAGCTTTAAAAATTACCCTTATGTAACTTAACTGTTGACTCTATTTAATTTTAAAAAATTCTTACTGTTGGGCTTAGAGCCAAAATTAAAACAAATTTACAAAACCAATTTAAACAAAAAGGTGAAAATTGTATAAGTTAAAACAAAATAATTAATGTCGTTTGGAAATTGTCAATATGGCTGCTGTAACATAAGCATGCACCGCAAGAAGAGACCAAAAATAAAATAAAACATATTAATTAAAACAAATTAAAAATATAACAAAAATTAAATAAAACAAATAATTAATTAAAATTCGGAAAAATGCCTACAGATGCAAAAAGAAACATACGAAAAATAAAATAAACTGCCAAAACCTTGCAAAAAAAGGTTTAGAAAAAACACAGGCAGAAGAGGGACCAGAAAACAAAATATTGGGGTTAAAAAATAATATTGTAATAAAATAATAATAAAAATAAAGTCCAACAATAAAATATTAATATATCAAAAAATAAAGAAAAATATATAAAAAATTACAAAAATATTTTGAAATTAATAAAATAATTAAAAAGCCCTAAAATGGCGAAAAATCGCCCATTGGTCGCACACAGGCACAAAAACACTATACACGGCAGTCATTTTCATAATTTTCAGACATTTTTTCTGTCAGGTGACTACTAGAAAAAATTTTTAGACTTTCTTAGACGAACCGTGAGTCATTTTTAGACAAAGTGTTTATGCCAATTTTTCCAATTTGGTTGCATGACTGTGGATTGTAAGTAATGTTTTCTTATATAAATATATATTTCGAAGTCTTGTTACTTTGATTTTATTCTGGATGGTCGTGGAATCTTTTGGTGCCACTGACCAATCCCCCTAAAATCTTATTTATAATACGTATTTCAATAGTAGTCCATGGGACAGATCTCGTGCCAGCTGGTGGGTTAAGCCCCCTAGTTGAGCTCGCGGGTCATGTCTCGTGGACACCTCGGTAGTCCTCAGTAGGGTCTGGCAATATGCACAGGACCTCCACGCAGGGCATCGTTGTATAACTCGTAGCGACTGCTGAAAAGTGGCCTGGGCGAGTAGAAAATAAAATTCGGGAAGTGTAACTGTAGTTAAGCGGGAATAAAGTTTTGTAGGAAGAAATTAAAACATCGTCAGAAAATTAATTGGGAAATCAAGTAGGAAAGGATAGGATAGTTTAGGAATGTAAAGTTGAAAGAAATTTTCCTAAAGTTGAACGATATAATCTGACAGAAGAGAGTAGCGTTTATTGAAGTGATCGCAGAGGGTTGTAATTACTTAAAATCATGGGAAACGTACCGGGAATTAACGATTTGTTGATCAAATTTTTAATATAGGTAAAGATAAAGGTAAACTAGGACAAATGTAGTCGATGCCGTGATTAAACAAATGAAATAGGAAATTTACCGAAAAATAAGGGAGGAACGCTGCGCAAATTTTTGAAGGATATTTTTACAAATAATGGGTAAAGATGATGAATAAGTATGGAAATTGTAGGAATAGACGAGTATGGACCAGGATATAGAAAAAGAAAGACGTAAGACCTTCCATCGGCAGTCCAGAACCCGAAAGAGAAAATATCATGAGGAGTAGTTCTAGAAATGGAGCTCACCTGCTCATGAATTTTCAACCCCTATGTACATTACCAACATGGCAATCACCATGGGTACATAGGAGGGATACGATAATAATCTTGATGGCGTTTAGGGGGTAGATGCACAAAAACCCTAGAAAAAATAAATAAAAATCCACCCTATTCGCCAAAATTACCTAACTTACCATACTTTACTCTAGGCACCTTAAATTAATTGAAGGACATTGATTTACTTAAATTTATTCTAACGTACTTTAAATTACTCTGATGTACCTTAATTTATTTTATGAACCATAATTTACTTAAATGTACCCAAATGTACTTAAATTGACTTTCGACCCTATAATTTACTTTAATTTACCTTAATGTACTCTAATGTATCTTAATTTACTCTAATATACCTAAATGTATTCTAATGTAATTTAATTTACCTTAATTTATCTAAATTTACTTTAATATACTCTTATGTACTTTAATTTACTTTAGACCCTTTAATTTACCTTAATTTACTTCAATATACTCTAATGTATCCTAATGTACTTTAATTTACCTTAATTTACTTTAGGTATTTCAAATTATTTTTATCTAGAGCCTAAATTTGCCTATAAAAATTGTGTGAACAAATATTTCAAGTGTTTTTTTAACAAGTCTATAAAATACCCCTGTCAATTTTTTATCAGTAGGCGATTCAAGCCATTTTTATTTTATGCCTATATTTACATATAGAAATTATTGACACCAAATATTGCATTGTTTTTTATTACGAGTTAAAATTATCCCTGACTATAGTGTGTTCATTTTAGGCGATTTGAGCCAATTTTAATTTTATGCTGTTTTTTATCGTTAGGCGATTCAAGCCAATTATATTTTAGTCTTTTTCAAAAATACCCCTTGACTGAAAAAAACATATTTTATGGATGAAAATACCCTCTCTGACTATCGTAGGCGATTTGAGCCAATTTTAATTTTAAGCATTTTTATCGAGAGTCAAAAATATTCCTGACTATAGTGTGATTGAATATATTTTGTGGAAGAAAAATACCTTCTGTGACCACTGTAGACGATTTGAACCAATTTTAATTTTAGGCTTTTTTATCGATAATCAAAAATTTTCCTGACTATAGTGTGATTGAAAAAAAAATTTTATTACTTTAAAAAATATATACTTCAAAAATTTTAAAAATACACATAAAAAAATTTTAATTAGAAATTTTACTAAAAAATTTTAATACACATAAAAAATGTACACATAAAAATTTTAGTAAAAACACACATAAAAATTATCTTAAAAATACACACAAAAAATTAGAAAAAAAAATAATCATAAAATACACACAAAAATTAATTATCTTGATTACATCATTATGTAATCAAGACAATCCGAAAATAATCTGTAAATAAACCCCCTTCTCTCCCCATATATTATGCAATGGTGTGTGGTAGCAGTGTGGCCCTAACTACCTACTTTATTATTATTATTATTATTATTATTATTATTATTATTATTATTATTATTATTATTATTATTATTATTATTATTATTATTATTATTATTATTATTATTATTATTATTATTATTATTATTATTATTATTATTATTATTATTATTATTATTATTATTATTATTATTATTATTATTATTATTATTATTATTATTATTATTATTATTATTATTATTATTATTATTATTATTATTATTATTATTATTATTATTATTATTATTATTATTATTATTATTACTATTATCATAATTACCATTATGCTTAATTATTATTAAGTTCTTAATAGGGATCTGTCCTTATTCCTCAGCTTTATAAAATATTTTGCTTATATAAAAATTTAGCCGTAATCCATCTGTGTTTTTTCAGTTTTCGATAAAGTATTTTTGTTAATTCGAAAGTTTTAGCAGGTTACACCCTTATTTTTCGGTTTTATCGGATTATCATACCAACAATTGAGCCGCACTCCACCTTTTCCTTACAATATTCGCTGAAGTAAGTTAATTAATTTGGAAAATTTGAGCAGCGTTCCGATTTTATTTTACGGTCTTATCCGAATATTCTATCAATTATTGAGCCGCATCCTACTTTTATTTTGCTATTTTTGATAAGTATTTTAACTAATTTGGAAAATTTGAGCAGCGTTCCGCTTTTATCCTACAGTTTATAAGAATATTATACTAACAATTGAACAACATTTCACCTTTACTTTACTATTTTCGATAAGTATTTTAATCAATTCGGAAAATGTGAACAGCGATCCGACGTTATTTTTTAGTTTCATGATAAGTATTTTGATTATTTCCAAAAATTTGCGTAGCGTTCTGTCCATATTTTCCGTCTAAATTTGACATAAAATAATTAATTCTTATATATTATTTAAAACATTATTTTCCATGATTTTGGTCGTTCGGATTAATCTTTTTTCGATGGCAATTCATTTTAACTGTTGCAACGATTTCTCAATTTTTCCCACTACTCCTTCCTTTCTTTGTTCTTAAGATCTATGTATGTTCATGTTCTATTTAATGAGTGCCAACTGGACTACTTGGTGTTAGTGATTTTGAGCCGATTGTTGTTAAAATATTTTATGTCTATTTTTCAGGAAACGAATGATGAAGGAGTAGCTCAGAGACTACCCCTTTACCTTCCAATTTCCCCATATATACGGATACTATTGACGTTCCAGCGTTCTCACGCCGTAGCCTTCACAGGCACGAGCTATTGGCGGACTTACACAGCACTTACACAGTTCAGTAGGGTGTTTCATTTTTCTCTCTTGCAATATATTTTGGCTGTGGACCGAAAAAAGGAATGAATGAAAATTACCAGAACAAATTGCATGAAATAATTGTCGGAAGTTTGTAAGCATATAATAGAAATTCATAGAAGCATAATTCAAAATTCATCATTTATTGAAAATTCGTAGTAGCATAATTCATATATTGGAAAATTGTAGTAGCATAATTCATAATTCATCATATATTGAAAATTCATAGTAGCATGATTCGCAATTCATAGCAGTTACCACACTAATCTGCCTATCAACAAGTTCGCAGTCATCCATTCAGTTAGCTGCAACGCACACCACTACGATCAGTCTCCAAGTGAGACTGAAAATCAATACTTCAGTTAAGTTGAAAATAATACTGCTAAGTAGTTGAATTATTTGTGAAAACACATCAGTATATATACCTATAATTTGCCTTAACCTTCCTTTTATTTTTATTGCGATTAAAAAAAATTCGACCTTGAAATTATTTGTGTTATCTAAATTAAATTTTTATTATTTTCATAATTTGAATTGGCAATCTATTTATTAAAGTTTTAAATAGATTTAAGTAGTGGGATGTGTCACCGCTAGATCATGTCACCGCAGGATCAATTTTTTTTCTAACTCTAAAAGTACAAAAAATTTTTAAGACAAAGACAATGACTCATTCAAGGTCATTGAAACAAAGACCATGACTCATTCAAGGTCATTGGATGACTCATCATATTTTATAATATTTTTAATTTTAAACAAAGACCATGACTCATTCAAGGTCATTGGATGACTCATCATATTTTATAATATTTTAAATTTTAAACAAAGACCATGACTCATTCAAGGTCATTGGATGACTCATCATATTTTATAATATTTTTAATTTTAAACAAAGACCATGACTCATTCAAGGTCACTGGATGACTCATCAAATTTTATAATATATATTTTTAATTTAATTTATATTTATTTAATATACTTTAATTATTTGTTTTAATCAAGTCAATAATATTATTTATTTATTTTTAAATTATATTATTATTAAATTTAATTGTTTGTTTTAATCAAGTCAATTATTTATTTTTAAATTATATTATTATTATTATTAAATTGTTTGTTTTAATGAAGTGAATATTGTTTTAATCAAGTCAATAATATTATTTATTTATAAATTATATTATTTTTATTAAATTGTTTGTTTTAATGAAGTGAATATTGTTTTAATCAAGTCAATAATATTATTTATTTTTATTTTATTTATTTTATATACTATAATTTTTGTTTTAATCAAGTCAATAATATTATTATTATATTGTCTGTTTTAATGAAGTGAATATTGTTTTAATCAAGTCAATAATATTATTTATCTATTTTTATTTTATTTTATTTATTTTATAAATATAATTTTTTGTTTTAATCAAGTCAATAATATTATTTATTGATTTTTATTTTATTTATGTAATATACTTTAATTTTTTTTTGTTTAAATTAAGTCAATATTTTATTATTTATTTACTATTTTTAAATTATATTATTATTATTATTGTTATTGTTATTGTTATTATAATTATTATTATTATTATTATTATTATTATTATTATTATTATTAATATTATTATTATTATTATTAATATTATTATTATTATTATTATTATTTTTATTATTATACTTATAAATTTGTAAATTTTATTCTATTTTATTATTATTATTATTATTATTATTATTATTATTATTATTATTATTATTATTATTATTACTATAATTAATATTTTTATTATTATTATTAATATTATTATTAATATTTTTATTATTATTACTAATATTGTTGTTATTATTATTATTATTATTATTATTATTGTCAAGGTTATTGGATGACTCATCATAATTTTTCAAGGTCATTCAAAAGTAGGTCAAGGTCAGTCAAAATTTCTCGAGGTCATATTATTTTTAAACATTTTTAAATTTTAATTTACTACTTATTTTTATAAGTAGTATATATTTTGTAAATTTATTTTATTATTATTATTTTTATTATTATTATTAATATTATTATTAATATTATTATTAATATTATTATTACTTTTTATTATTCTATTATTACTTATAAAAAAAAAATTTTTTTAATACTTATAAAAATTTTAATTATTATTAATATTAATATTTTTATTAATTTTATTATTATTATTATTTTTAATATACTTATTGCTTATAAAATTTATTAAAATTTTTATTATTATTAATACTTTGAAAACTTTTTATAATATTATTATTATTATTATTTTTAAATTATATTATTATTATTATTTTTAATAATATTATTATTATTATTAATGTATAAAACTTCTGTTATAAGGAAATAATTTTATTATTATTAATATTATTATTAATATTTTTATTATTAATATTATTATTAATATTGTTGTTATTATTAATATTATTATTATTATTATTATTATTATTATTATTATTATTATTGTCAAGGTCATTGGATGAGTCTTAATTTTTTTTTTCAAGGTCATTTTAAAGTATGTCAAGGTCATTTAAAATTTCACAAGGTCTTAGTATTTTTAAACATTTTTATATAAATTTACTACTTATTTTTATAAGTAGTATATATTTTTTAATTTTAATTTTATTATTATTATAATTTTCTCAAAGTCATAATATTTTTAGTCATTTTTAAATATAAATTTACTACTTATTTTTATAAGTAATGTTTTAATATTTATTATTATTATTATTTTTAAGGTTATTGGATGAGTCATAATATTATTTCAAGGTCATTTAAAAGTAGGTCAATGTCATAGTATTTTTAAACATTTATAATTTTAATATACTACTTATTTTTTATAAGTAGTGTTTTAATGTTCTTTAATTTTTATTCTTTTAGTATTATTATTATTATTATTATTATTATTATTATTATTATTATTATTATTATTATTATTATTATTATTATTATTATTATCTTATAAGTAGTGTTTTAATGTTTTTTAATTTTAATTTTATTATTATTATTATTATTATTATTATTATTTTTATTATTATTATTATTTTTATTATTATTATTGTTATTTTTATTATTATTAATAATATTACAAGTTTTTATTATTATTATTTTCATTATTATTTTATATAAATTTTCAACAAAGTATATAAAATTAATATTGAATAGAAAAAGTTTTTTCAATTGTGGTTCATAGTATAGAGGGATAGAACAATTATAAATGTTTGTAAAAAGTTAAAGAAAAATTCTATATTTTTAAGAAAATATGTGCAAATAAATATCAAAACTAATTATGGCTCAAATGTGTGTGTTAAACCATCGATATGTTACAGTGTTTATGGAAAAACTTTAATGAAAATATGTGTTATTTTTCAACAATTTATGAAATATTTATTTTATGGCTAATAATGTGTATGTGTTAAATCATAAAAATAGTTCAATATTTATGTAAAGTTTGAGATTGTTAAGAAAATGTATATAATTTATGATACACACGTGTTTTTTGATTGAAATATGTGTGTTTGTTTTACCGATATAAGAAAAACTATGGACAATTTTTAAGAAAATACACGTAATTTATGATTATCATGGGATTAGAATTTGATTAAAGTTGTGAGAAAGTTGTTAAATTTGAGATAAAACTGATTAATTTGTAAATAATGTTATTACTTTGAAGAAATTTTAAAATAAGACCTTCAGCAAATTGGTAAGAAAATAGTAGTTATTGAGTAATACTTATTAAAATTACCAAAGTTTTTGACAAGTCTTGATAGATCTTTAATAAAATTTGTTAGTACTTTGAATAAGAATTTAAAAAAAAAAGTTTCAACACAGTAGCAAATCGTAAAGAAACAAGTACTTATCAGTTAATTAAATTAACTAAGTTGTAAAATAATTGAAAAAATTTGTTAGATTTTTTAAAATTTTAAGATTGTTAGGTAATTGTTCTAGGTACTTGTTGAATAAAAATTAATGTATTTTATCAACAGCTCATAGTTTTTAATCGTACAATTTCTCTTCATTCCTGGAAATAATCGTAAATATTTAAATTATTCAGAAAATTGTCAATAAAAAAAAAACATAAATAATAGGCAACCAAATATTTTTAAATACTAGTCAATTTTAATTTTTAATTTAATTACAAATATAATAATAATAAAATAGTTACATGAATCAATCAATTTCTTAGAACTGAAATCTTATCGATATATTCTGATTAACCTTCAATCAATGAAAAAAGTAACAAGTATTTTATAAATTCAACCAACTCAATCCCCTTTAAAAAAAAAATACTATAAATTCTACTCTCAACCAATCATTCCTCTTCAAATGTCATTTTTCACTCCATTATACCAACTATATTCATAATTTTTAAAAGCCTATCAAGTAGATAATATTTACCTTTTGAATACCAATATTCATTCCAGTAAATTTCTTTAGAAATATTATAAATTACTTTCTTGACCAATCATTTTCCATCAAATAACAATATTTCCAGCCATATTCAATATTTTTCATAAAAAAAAATCATAAAAATACCAATTTAGATAATATTTACCCTTTAAATAACAATATTTAACCAACCCAACCCCCTTAAAAATGACAACAAACTTGTTAATTGACTATTTCTCACTAAAGTAAATTCCACTCTAGACCAATCATTTCCCATCAAATAACACTTACCCCTACCCTACCAACTATATTCATTATTTTTTTATAGAAATCACCCTTTAAATAACGATATTTAACCGACTCAGTACCTTAAAAATATCAACAAATCTGTTCTTAATCGATTATTTCCTTAAAAGATCATAAATTTTCTTCTTAGCCAATTGTTTCTCACTAAAATAAAATAAAATTTACTCTCAACCAATCAATTCTCTTTAAATGACATTAATCCAAGCTATATTCATTATTTTCATAAAAAATCACCGACTTATATCGATATTCAACCGAATAAATTTCTTGAAATCCCCTTAAAATAGAATTCATCTCGTGACCAATCCTTTCCCCCTTAAAAGATCATAAATTCTCTTCTTAACAAATCATTTCTCTTTAAATGACAATATTTCCACTCTCTCAAAAGATTTACACACATATTGATATCTATCTGAACAAATCCCCCTAAAAATATTATAAATTCCTCCTCTATATTCTCCATTTAGAAAATATTTACCTTTGAACACAGATATTCAACCAACTTAACCCCTTAAAAATATCAACAAACTTGTTCTTAATCGATTATTTCCTTAAAATATCATAAAATTTACTCTTAACCAATCATTTCCATTGAAATTACATTTCCCCCAACTGCACCAATAATATACATAATTTTTAAAAACCTACAAGGTAAAATTTCTTTAGAAATCTATGTTTAACCGACTCTACTCCTTAAAAATTCATCATTCGAATCATATTTACTATATGTATTCAACCAATCAAATTCCCTTAAAATTATCATAAAAATTTGAATTTTACCAATAAAAATAAATTTTCTTTAAAGTATTACAAAATTGTTATCATCATTTTCCATCGAAAATCACCACAATTTTGTTCTGGCAACAATTTCAAGCAATTAAAAAATTCATCAAAAATGACTTAAATCGAATAAAATCTATGTTTCCCACATAAATTAAATTATTGTAAAATATATATCATATTGCTCATTAAAATTAATCAGTAAATCAAGTATAAATTCAATAAAAATTACCAGTCAACCATTAGAGATAATTCAATGATTTTCATAACTATACTGATAACCACACTGAGCATCCCCTTAAAAATCTCTAAATTATACTACTTTTGTGATTGATATCCATGAAATCAATATTAGATTTGAAAATGAAAGTAATTATTGACCCCTTTATTTACACTGTAAAATCAATTAAAATTTTAGGTTTCACTAAAATATTTTTAAAAATTAACTGATTTAATCAACTATTTAAATAGAACATAAAATTATAATTAAAATATCATTTACTATTCAAAATCTATCAGTCAAATTGGATTTTAATTGGTAAATAATTATCTTAAATAGATTTTTCATAAACATTTTGATCCTAAATTTATTTATTTATTTATTTATTTTTATTTAAAATAATCCTAAAATCAAGTCTAATCTAATAAATTAGGAAGAAATTAATTGTTTCTAAAATTATAGATTTACCCTAATTTCTTCAATAATTTCATTAAAAACATAATCAAACCTTAAATCCATTAAAATTCAAAAGAAAACCATAAAATTCACAAAGATGATTAAAATTTACTAAAATAAATACCTCGTAAAACTAGATATTACTTAAATTATAATAAAATTTCCCTAAAAGCTCTAATTGATTTACATAGCCTAAAATTATTTTATTTTTGTCGAGTACAACCTAATCTATTGAAAGATGTAATTTATTTAGTTAAATTTTCATTGAAAATAACAAGTCAACAAATGGAATTTTAATTAGTAAAGATTATATTCTATAAAGAAAATTTTCAGTGAAGAAGTAATATTGGTGAGATAGTACATTAAGTGACTAAAATCGTTGAAAATACTGAAAACAGTGGGATAGCTAAAGATATCTACTAAATAGATGAAATATCAATTGATATCTTAATAACTTACAAGGGTAATATACTTTGAATGGAGAAAATATACATCGAAGAGAAAAATATTCGTTGAAGAGGAAAAAACATTCATTGAATAAGGAAAACATTAATTGAAGAGAGAAAATATTCATTAAAGAGGAAAGCAATCATTAAAGTGAGAAAATATGAATTGAAGCTAACAAATATTCAGTGAATCGAGAATTGCTTATAATAAATTAGTCGGTAAAATTTCTCAATGATGAGATAAAATATCAATTAAATATTGTGAAATACTTGAAATAAATGGTCTGAATTATTCAATGATCAACAAATATACATAAAAGATGAAAATATTTACTGAAAATCAATTGTACTTTAAGAGTGTATTAATTACTATTATATTAAATTAAAAATTATTAACAATTGAGTAGATTTCATCGGTTAATTATATTTAAATAGGGATATATATTTTTGATGGATACTTATGCGCGGAAGAATAGTTATTAAAAACAATAACCGTGCGCGTATACTAATTCGGCGAATATACATCAAATACTGAGATATTTAATATTCATATATATATATCTTATGTATATAGAATATATATACAAATCCAGCGAATATTTACAAATCCGGCGAATTCACAAATCCAACGAATATTCAATAAATCTGGCAAATTTAATATTCATATATATATATCTTATGTATATAGAATATATACAAATCCTACGAATATTCAACAAATGCGGCAAATTTAATACTATAAATATGGGTGGATCTGATACAATATAACAAGTAGGAAGAATGTAGTAGAAAGTCCAACAAATAATGGAATATAGTAAACAATACAATGAATAGATGAATAATTTGGTATTATGATTATAAGAAACATTTAGTATTTTGTAATATTAAATAAATTCAGAAAATTGATGTATGTTTTATATTAATCATTGCTTTTTATAAAATGTTATAAATTTACTTTTAGAAATAACAATCATCATTTTTGATGTTCTTATTATTTTTGAATTTAAATTATTATTTTGTCAATAGTTACAATTGAATAAAATATTTAAATTAATTTTACATTTGGATATTTATTTATAACCATCAATTTATAAATAGATTATTCAAAATATTTTTAATTTGTCAAAAAGTTTTATTTGAGTATAAAACTAAATCAAATATTCTATTTACTAATCAAAAAAAAAATTATTTTAACTAAATTTCGAATATAATTTCAAATAATAGAATAAATTTAGAATTGAAAATAATATATTGTCAATAGTTACACCTAAAAAAGTATTTAAATATAAGTTTTATCGACATTAATAACATTTAGATAATAATTCTTAATAGCAATAGATATCCATAATGTTCATTCAAAATATATTATTCAATGTGTTTTGAATTTACTATTGTAAGAGACTTAGATTTGATTTCTAATATCTCAGTATTTGATGTATATTCGCCGAATTAGTATACGCGCACGGTTATTGTTTTTAATAACTATTCTTCCGCGCATAAGTATCCATCAAAAATATATATCCCTATTTAAATATAATTAACCGATGAAATCTACTCAATTGTTAATAATTTTTAATTTAATATAATAGTAATTAATACACTCTTAAAGTACAATTGATTTTCAGTAAATATTTTCATCTTTTATGTATATTTGTTGATCATTGAATAATTCAGACCATTTATTTCAAGTATTTCACAATATTTAATTGATATTTTATCTCATCATTGAGAAATTTTACCGACTAATTTATTATAAGCAATTCTCGATTCACTGAATATTTGTTAGCTTCAATTCATATTTTCTCACTTTAATGATTGCTTTCCTCTTTAATGAATATTTTCTCTCTTCAATTAATGTTTTCCTTATTCAATGAATGTTTTTTCCTCTTCAACGAATATTTTTCTCTTCGATGTATATTTTCTCCATTCAAAGTATATTACCCTTGTAAGTTATTAAGATATCAATTGATATTTCATCTATTTAGTAGATATCTTTAGCTATCCCACTGTTTTCAGTATTTTCAACGATTTTAGTCACTTAATGTACTATCTCACCAATATTACTTCTTCACTGAAAATTTTCTTTATAGAATATAATCTTTACTAATTAAAATTCCATTTGTTGACTTGTTATTTTCAATGAAAATTTAACTAAATAAATTACATCTTTCAATAGATTAGGTTGTACTCGACAAAAATAAAATAATTTTAGGCTATGTAAATCAATTAGAGCTTTTAGGGAAATTTTATTATAATTTAAGTAATATCTAGTTTTACGAGGTATTTATTTTAGTAAATTTTAATCATCTTTGTGAATTTTATGGTTTTCTTTTGAATTTTAATGGATTTAAGGTTTGATTATGTTTTTAATGAAATTATTGAAGAAATTAGGGTAAATCTATAATTTTAGAAACAATTAATTTCTTCCTAATTTATTAGATTAGACTTGATTTTAGGATTATTTTAAATAAAAATAAATAAATAAATAAATAAATTTAGGATCAAAATGTTTATGAAAAATCTATTTAAGATAATTATTTACCAATTAAAATCCAATTTGACTGATAGATTTTGAATAGTAAATGATATTTTAATTATAATTTTATGTTCTATTTAAATAGTTGATTAAATCAGTTAATTTTTAAAAATATTTTAGTGAAACCTAAAATTTTAATTGATTTTACAGTGTAAATAAAGGGGTCAATAATTACTTTCATTTTCAAATCTAATATTGATTTCATGGATATCAATCACAAAAGTAGTATAATTTAGAGATTTTTAAGGGATGCTCAGTGTGGTTATCAGTATAGTTATGAAAATCATTGAATTATCTCTAATGGTTGACTGGTAATTTTTATTGAATTTATACTTGATTTACTGATTAATTTTAATGAGCAATATGATATATATTTTACAATAATTTAATTTATGTGGGAAACATAGATTTTATTCGATTTAAGTCATTTTTGATGAATTTTTTAATTGCTTGAAATTGTTGCCAGAACAAAATTGTGGTGATTTTCGATGGAAAATGATGATAACAATTTTGTAATACTTTAAAGAAAATTTATTTTTATTGGTAAAATTCAAATTTTTATGATAATTTTAAGGGAATTTGATTGGTTGAATACATATAGTAAATATGATTCGAATGATGAATTTTTAAGGAGTAGAGTCGGTTAAACATAGATTTCTAAAGAAATTTTACCTTGTAGGTTTTTAAAAATTATGTATATTATTGGTGCAGTTGGGGGAAATGTAATTTCAATGGAAATGATTGGTTAAGAGTAAATTTTATGATATTTTAAGGAAATAATCGATTAAGAACAAGTTTGTTGATATTTTTAAGGGGTTAAGTTGGTTGAATATCTGTGTTCAAAGGTAAATATTTTCTAAATGGAGAATATAGAGGAGGAATTTATAATATTTTTAGGGGGATTTGTTCAGATAGATATCAATATGTGTGTAAATCTTTTGAGAGAGTGGAAATATTGTCATTTAAAGAGAAATGATTTGTTAAGAAGAGAATTTATGATCTTTTAAGGGGGAAAGGATTGGTCACGAGATGAATTCTATTTTAAGGGGATTTCAAGAAATTTATTCGGTTGAATATCGATATAAGTCGGTGATTTTTTATGAAAATAATGAATATAGCTTGGATTAATGTCATTTAAAGAGAATTGATTGGTTGAGAGTAAATTTTATTTTATTTTAGTGAGAAACAATTGCCTAAGAAGAAAATTTATGATCTTTTAAGGAAATAATCGATTAAGAACAGATTTGTTGATATTTTTAAGGTACTGAGTCGGTTAAATATCGTTATTTAAAGGGTGATTTCTATAAAAAAATAATGAATATAGTTGGTAGGGTAGGGGTAAGTGTTATTTGATGGGAAATGATTGGTCTAGAGTGGAATTTACTTTAGTGAGAAATAGTCAATTAACAAGTTTGTTGTCATTTTTAAGGGGGTTGGGTTGGTTAAATATTGTTATTTAAAGGGTAAATATTATCTAAATTGGTATTTTTATGATTTTTTTTTTATGAGAAATATTGAATATGGCTGGAAATATTGTTATTTGATGGAAAATGATTGGTCAAGAAAGTAATTTATAATATTTCTAAAGAAATTTACTGGAATGAATATTGGTATTCAAAAGGTAAATATTATCTACTTGATAGGCTTTTATAAAAATTATGAATATAGTTGGTATAATGGAGTGAAAAATGACATTTGAAGAGGAATGATTGGTTGAGAGTAGAATTTATAGTATTTTTTTTTTTAAAGGAATTGAGTTGGTTGAATTTATAAAATACTTGTTACTTTTTTCATTGATTGAAGGTTAATCAGAATATATCGATAAGATTTCAGTTCTAAGAAATTGATTGATTCATGTAACTATTTTATTATTATTATATTTGTAATTAAATTAAAAATTAAAATTGACTAGTATTTAAAAATATTTGGTTACCTATTATTTATGTTTTTTTTTTATTGACAATTTTCTGAATAATTTAAATATTTACGATTATTTCCAGGAATGAAGAGAAATTGTACGATTAAAAACTATGAGCTGTTGATAAAATACATTAATTTTTATTCAACAAGTACCTAGAACAATTACCTAACAATCTTAAAATTTTAAAAAATCTAACAAATTTTTTCAATTATTTTACAACTTAGTTAATTTAATTAACTGATAAGTACTTGTTTCTTTACGATTTGCTACTGTGTTGAAACTTTTTTTTTTAAATTCTTATTCAAAGTACTAACAAATTTTATTAAAGATCTATCAAGACTTGTCAAAAACTTTGGTAATTTTAATAAGTATTACTCAATAACTACTATTTTCTTACCAATTTGCTGAAGGTCTTATTTTAAAATTTCTTCAAAGTAATAACATTATTTACAAATTAATCAGTTTTATCTCAAATTTAACAACTTTCTCACAACTTTAATCAAATTCTAATCCCATGATAATCATAAATTACGTGTATTTTCTTAAAAATTGTCCATAGTTTTTCTTATATCGGTAAAACAAACACACATATTTCAATCAAAAAACACGTGTGTATCATAAATTATATACATTTTCTTAACAATCTCAAACTTTACATAAATATTGAACTATTTTTATGATTTAACACATACACATTATTAGCCATAAAATAAATATTTCATAAATTGTTGAAAAATAACACATATTTTCATTAAAGTTTTTCCATAAACACTGTAACATATCGATGGTTTAAAACACACATTTGAGCCATAATTAGTTTTGATATTTATTTGCACATATTTTCTTAAAAATATAGAATTTTTCTTTAACTTTTTACAAACATTTATAATTGTTCTATCCCTCTATACTATGAACCACAATTGAACAAACTTTTTCTATTCAATATTAATTTTATATACTTTGTTGAAAATTTATATAAAATAATAATGAAAATAATAATAATAAAAACTTGTAATATTATTAATAATAATAAAAATAACAATAATAATAATAAAAATAATAATAAAAATAATAATAATAATAAAAATAATAATAATAATAATAATAATAATAAAATTAAAATTAAAAAACATTAAAACACTACTTATAAGATAATAATAATAATAATAATAATAATAATAATAATAATAATAATAATAATAATAATAATAATAATAATAATAATAATAATAATACTAAAAGAATAAAAATTAAAGAACATTAAAACACTACTTATAAAAAATAAGTAGTATATTAAAATTATAAATGTTTAAAAATACTATGACATTGACCTACTTTTAAATGACCTTGAAATAATATTATGACTCATCCAATAACCTTAAAAATAATAATAATAATAAATATTAAAACATTACTTATAAAAATAAGTAGTAAATTTATATTTAAAAATGACTAAAAATATTATGACTTTGAGAAAATTATAATAATAATAAAATTAAAATTAAAAAATATATACTACTTATAAAAATAAGTAGTAAATTTATATAAAAATGTTTAAAAATACTAAGACCTTGTGAAATTTTAAATGACCTTGACATACTTTAAAATGACCTTGAAAAAAAAAATTAAGACTCATCCAATGACCTTGACAATAATAATAATAATAATAATAATAATAATATTAATAATAACAACAATATTAATAATAATATTAATAATAAAAATATTAATAATAATATTAATAATAATAAAATTATTTCCTTATAATAGAAGTTTTATACATTAATAATAATAATAATATTATTAAAAATAATAATAATAATATAATTTAAAAATAATAATAATAATAATATTATAAAAAGTTTTCAAAGTATTAATAATAATAAAAATTTTAATAAATTTTATAAGTAATAAGTATATTAAAAATAATAATAATAATAAAATTAATAAAAATATTAATATTAATAATAATTAAAGTTTTTATAAGTATTAAAAAAATTTTTTTTTTATAAGTAATAATAGAATAATAAAAAGTAATAATAATATTAATAATAATATTAATAATAATAATAAAAATAATAATAATAATAAAATAAATTAACAAAATATATACTACTTATAAAAATAAGTAGTAAATTAAAATTTAAAAATGTTTAAAAATAATATGACCTCGAGAAATTTTGAATGACCTTGACCTACTTTTGAATGACCTTGAAAAATTATGATGAGTCATCCAATAACCTTGACAATAATAATAATAATAATAATAATAATAACAATAACAACAATATTAATAATAATAATAAAAATATTATTAATAATATTAATAATAATAATAAAAATATTATTTATAGTAATAATAATAATAATAATAATAATAATAATAATAATAATAATAATAAAATAGAATAAAATTTACAAATTTATAAGTATAATAATAAAAATAATAATAATAATAATATTAATAATAATAATAATAATAATATTAATAATAATAATAATAATAAAAATATTATAATTATAATATTAATAATAATAATAAAAATAATAATAATAATAATAAAAATAAAAATAATGATAATAAAAATAATAATAATAATAATAATAATAATAATAATAATAATAATAATAATAACAATAACAATAACAATAATAATAATAATATAATTTAAAAATAGTAAATAAATAATAAAATATTGACTTAATTTAAACAAAAAAAAATTAAAGTATATTACATAAATAAAATAAAAATCAATAAATAATATTATTGACTTGATTAAAACAAAAAATTATAGTATATAAAATAAATAAAATAAAATAAAAATAGATAAATAATATTATTGACTTGATTAAAACAATATTCACTTCATTAAAACAGACAATATAATAATAATATTATTGACTTGATTAAAACAAAAATTATAGTATATAAAATAAATAAAATAAAAATAAATAATATTATTGACTTGATTAAAACAATATTCACTTCATTAAAACAAACAATTTAATAAAAATAATATAATTTATAAATAAATAATATTATTGACTTGATTAAAACAATATTCACTTCATTAAAACAAACAATTTAAAAATAATAATAATATAATTTAAAATTAAATAATTGACTTGATTAAAACAAACAATTAAATTTAATAATAATATAATTTAAAAATAAATAAATAATATTATTGACTTGATTAAAACAAATAATTAAAGTATATTAAATAAATATAAATTAAATTAAAAATATATATTATAAAATTTGATGAGTCATCCAGTGACCTTGAATGAGTCATGGTCTTTGTTTAAAATTAAAAATATTATAAAATATGATGAGTCATCCAATGACCTTGAATGAGTCATGGTCTTTGTTTCAATGACCTTGAAAAATATGATGAGTCATCCAATGACCTTGAATGAGTCATGGTCTTTGTTTAAAATTTAAAATATTATAAAATATGATGAGTCATCCAATGACCTTGAATGAGTCATGGTCTTTGTTTAAAATTAAAAATATTATAAAATATGATGAGTCATCCAATGACCTTGAATGAGTCATGGTCTTTGTTTAAAATTAAAAATATATTATAAAATATGATGAGTCATCCAATGACCTTGAATGAGTCATGGTCTTTGTTTAAAATTTAAAATATTATAAAATATGATGAGTCATCCAATGACCTTGAATGAGTCATGGTCTTTGTTTAAAATTAAAAATATTATAAAATATGATGAGTCATCCAATGACCTTGAATGAGTCATGGTCTTTGTTTAAAATTAAAAATATTATAAAATATGATGAGTCATCCAATGACCTTGAATGAGTCATGGTCTTTGTTTAAAATTTAAAATATTATAAAATATGATGAGTCATCCAATGACCTTGAATGAGTCATGGTCTTTGTTTAAAATTAAAAATATTATAAAATATGATGAGTCATCCAATGACCTTGAATGAGTCATGGTCTTTGTTTAAAATTAAAAATATTATAAACTATGATGAGTCATCCAATGACCTTGAATGAGTCATGGTCTTTGTTTAAAATTAAAAATATTATAAAATATGATGAGTCATCCAATGACCTTGAATGAGTCATGGTCTTTGTTTAAAATTAAAAATATTATAAAATATGATGAGTCATCCAATGACCTTGAATGAGTCATGGTCTTTGTTTAAAATTAAAAATATTATAAAATATGATGAGTCATCCAATGACCTTGAATGAGTCATGGTCTTTGTTTAAATTTTAAAATATTATAAAATATGATGAGTCATCCAATGACCTTGAATGAGTCATGGTCTTTGTTTAAAATTTAAAATATTAAAAAATATGATGAGTCATCCAATGACCTTGAATGAGTCATGGTCTTTGTTTAAATGACCTTGAAAAAATATGATGAGTCATCCAATGACCTTGACCTACTTTTGAATGACCTTGACCTACTTTTGAATGACCTTGAATTTTTTTGATGAGTCATGGTCTTTGTTTGAATGACCTTGAAAATTTTGGGATGAGTCATAGTCTTTGTTTCAATGACCTTGAAAGTGTTTGACGAGTCATCCAATGACCTTGAATGAGTCATGGTCTTTGTTTCAATGACCTTGAATGAGTCATTGTCTTTGTCTTAAAAATGTTTTGTACTTTTAGACTTAGAAAAAAATTTTTTTTTACCCCCCCCCCAGGGGGGGGTTGATCCAGCGGTGACACATCCCACTACTGATTTATTCAATCAAAAATATTTTATCTTAATTCATTTAATTCATTAATTTTTACTTTTATATAAATGGTCATTTTACGGTCGAATTTTTCTTGTTATTGTTGGGCCAGAACACAGACGGCCTTGTAAATGTTTAAATGAATCGGTAAGACACATGCAAACATAGCATGCAGATTTAAACTCAAACCTATTAAAACATCAATTAACCCTACCAAAATGCGAGAAAGAGAACAATTAAATATAAAATTGTAAAACACAAAAATAAATTAAATTAATCACAAATTGCAACAAGATCCGCACGAAATAAACATAAACATAACATGAAAACCTAACAATTTGACCGAAATTTGACAATTTAACAAAAAATGCGAAATTTCATGAAAATGAAATAAAAAGCAAATAATTTGAATTAGAAATAATTTAATTAAAAATTCAAAAGAAAAATTGTCAAATTAAATTACAAAATAATGAAATTATGACTAGAATATTCTAGAAAATCACAAGGTCAAATTTTGTTTTACTAAATCAAAAAGAACACGCAATGTTAAGGTCGTACAATAGGTATATATACCGATTCATTTTTACACAATTTTAATCGGTTTTTAACCTGAATCAGTTTTTCGAACTTGAAACCAGTTTTTGACTCAGTTTTTTTTCGAGAACTTGAAATCGATTTTGGAACAACACTATTTGATGTGAGTGAGAGAATTGTTCGAAACTCTCTCCACGTCGTATCCTCGCAACCTCAATGGAGCTCTGCTTGGGTTTCGGCGTGGGGAGAGAATATTGCTATATGATGTTCAAAACTTTATGTATTATGCTCAGAAAACTTTATGAAATGTATTATACGGCAAATATAAATATTCATGAACTGAAATTTTTCTGTCAATGCTGTAATTTTTTCCGGCCCGCAGCCACTCACGCACCGCAAGTCAGTAAAATATACATACAACTCAGGCTGTGTAAGAGCAGTTTATCTGCCAATAGCTTGTGCTCGTGAAGGTTCCGGCGTGAATAACGCAGGGCCCAAACGTCAAATCATAACCATTATAGGGGAAATTGGGAGGAGGGGAAGTAAGCTTTTGTCTGCTCCTCCACCACCCATTTTCCTATAATTTCGAACTAAATTTTGATTTTTACACATCGGCTAAAATCATAGACATTGAGTAGCTCGGTGAGCACTCTTAAAATCTTAATATAAACATAATCATTCTAAGATCAATATTCAGGGAAAGGAACCGGGAAAAGAATTCGGAAATCGTTATAATGTCTTCTAAATATTTCGAATCAAAAATAAATTATAAAAATAATATTTAGGAAAAATCATGTAGCTGAGAAATTTCACTGCAGTTATAGAGAAATAATGAGGGAATAAACTATGAATGAAACGATAAGGTTACAGAATACTTTGTGTTGTAGTTAGAAATTATTACCACCCAAATGTGCTAAAGTTACGGCTGGATCAACAATCATACCGTCGCCAATATCTTGATTATCACTAATAACTATTGCTATTAAATTAGAACTTCTCATAACCATAATTATCGAACTAGAATTTCCCATAACCATATTTATTAAATTAGAATTTTCCATAACTATTATTATTAAACTAGAATTTTTCCAAAACTGAAATATAAAAATCTAATTCCAGTGATAAAACCGCCAAAGAATTATCGTGATTAACCATAATCTAACGATAGAAATCTAACGTAGGCCCCAGAGATCGAACATAGAAAAATTCGACCCAAAAATAACCCAAGTTGCTTGGATTAAATCGATTATGACCCTCCACCACCGAATAAAAAGACCCATAAATTTGAAATTTCCATCAATATAGCCAAATAACTCATCAATAAAATAATCAGAGATGTAAATGAGCTCAAAAATCACTTTAAGAAAAATAGGCCTTAAAGATTCGCCTAGGCTATCCCCTTTTCAACCACATGGAAGTAATAACAGATAAGAATAGAGACACATATTGAATTTCCAAAATATTTCGAATAGACCAGTGATCATCCATGATTACCATTACGACTAATAACTAGCACAATATACAAAACTAGACGATGTAAGGAACCAGTGTAGAGGTTGACTATCAAACATTGAAAAGCTAAAACCTGAATTAATCATTTAAATAAAGTTGAAAGATCAGTTACTTGAATTTTCGCTCGAAGACAGAAATCCAAAAATGATGAGATAAAATTCATACAATATTATTGAAATAGATTGAAGCGCCAATCCATGGAGAAAGCACGAAATGAATCGTGGATCAACACGGAGAACTATGGAAACTCACCCAGGTGACGTGACCAACCGGCAATTTAAATTAAACGTCGACAAAAACAAAACATGTGCCACCTGAACAAAATACGTGGAAAAAAATTTAATCAATTGGGAATCCTCACCAATGAATTCCACATCGACAGAAAATCCACCAATCAGAATGACCATAGATTACACATCTGTCTAATCGACAAGTGAACATGCGTGCACTAGGACGAGGGAGTATAAATGGGTGGACGAAGGGACAGAAATTTCAATCAATTCGCCATGAATAATGCAGGACAATTTAATAAACGAGGAAACACCAGAGTACCGGACTATAATTCCCATCATCACAGCGGCAACGAGATCTCTATGGAGCATCGAACGGGCGCCCAAAGAAGTAAAATTAATATTATATAAATCTCATTTTTAATCTTTATAAATATTTTTATGCTCTGATCGACCACAACAACCGTCCACTTGTTATGAGACAAGGAAACTGCCAGTTCAGCCAGTAACGAATTTAGAGAAAAATTGAGCCGATTCATGGGATTTGAGTATAATTATAATGAGGCAAATAAATTTTAAACCTGGTTAATTTTGATTTGAATGTCACGTTTCGCATGAATATCGCGAAGACGAACGCCCAGATGGCAAAACAGGAATTAAAATTGAAATAGCTCAAGTTATGAAGCAGTAGTGGAAATGTAAATTTAAAAGGTCCATTAAACCAAAAACCAGATGACCTCAAATCATAATAGTTAAAGTACGAAGTATAAGTAGAAATGTCGACCCGATATATACAGCAAATCTAAAACTAAACGAATAAAATGCGACGCCTCTATAATCCTTCGTTCTAACAATCGCCAGCTATGTTCTCGTCCAAAACGAACCACTAGAGTCTAGAGTTTGTTCACATCTCAGACACGATAAGTAGTGGCATACCGGCCATCTAGATCACATACACCCCACCCCCCGACAAATTTTTTAGAACAAAGACAATGACTCATCAAAAAGGCAAGGTCATTTAAACAGTGACTCATCAAAATTTTTTCAACTTAATTTAAACAAAGGCCGTGACTCATTCAAGGTCATTGGATGACTCATCATATTTTTCAAGGTCATTCAAAATTTCTCAAGGTCATATTATTTTTAAAGAATTTTTTAAATTTAATTTACTACTTATTTTTTATAAGTAGTATATATTTTGTAAATTTATTTTATTTTTATTATTATTTTTATTAATATTATTACTATTATGATTATAATTATTATTATTATTAATATATAATAAAAAAAAACCAAGACATATATATATATATATATAAAAACTTTGATTATAAAGAAATAATTCTACTATAATAATATTGTCGAAGAGCTTTATTCAAAGCCCATTTAAACAAAGACCATGATTCATTCAAGGTCATTGGATGACACAACAAATTTTTTCAAGGTCATTCAAAAGTAGGTAAAGGTCATTGGATGACTCATCATAATTTCTCAAGGTCATTCAAAAGTAAGTCAAGGTCATTCAAAATTTCTCAAGGTCATATTAATTTTAAACATTTTTAAATTTTAATTTACTAATTATTTTTATAAGTAGTATCAATTTTTAAAATTTTTATTGTGATTATTATTATTATTGTTGTTATAATTATTATTATTATTACTATTATTATTATTATTATTATTATTATTATTAATAGTATAATTTTTATGATTATTATTATAAATATTATTATTTTATTATTATTATTAACAGTATTATTTTATTATTATTATTATTATTATTATTATTATTATTTTTATTAATTTTATTATTATCATTATTATTATTATTATTATTATTATTAATATTTTTATTATTCTTATTCTTATTATTAATATTTTATTATTATTATTATTATAAATATTATTATTTTTATTATTATTAAACGATAACGCCAATAAAAAACCTTTCTTACGATATATTTCGATAGCACAGCTATCATCTTCAGGTACTCAAAACCAACTAAAAATATTATGAATTAACATTTAATTTAAACAAATTATTTTTTATTAATTTAATTTTTTAATAAATAAATATTTTTAAAAATATATTTTAAATTAATTTTAAATTTAAAATTTTTTACTTATATTCTAATTTTTTAAAAATTAATGCAATTTAAAATTTTCAATTATTTTAATAATATTAAAAAAACAAACATGATTTAACATACGTAAACTATTTAAAAACATTCAAAACATTCGTAGTCACAGCACTCTGCACATTAATCTTTGGATCCAATGACCTTATCAGCAATGCTTCACATATCACTCGTTCCCAATAACTATTAAAACTTCTCAACAAAATTCTAAAATCAGACATTCCTATATCACTTTTACAGCCTCTATTGTGTTCACTAATATTGGTCAAACCCTTCAATCGACAATGCTCTAGAACTCGAGTACAGAGATGACGGGAAGTCTCTCCAATGTATGTGGCATTACACCCATTACATGTAAATTGATAAACGAGATCAGAACACAATCCAACCGGAGTTTTTGATTTATTAATAAACATATTGCGTACCTTACACGAATTAGAGACGATCTTATACTCTAAATTTCCTATCAGTTTACCCAACTTCCTCTTATAATTTGTAAAGCCTTCAGAGTACGGCAATACTAACACATATTTAGGCTCAATTTTTTTATATCCATTTTTACAATCACCCAGATCAACACTCAATTCACACCCATCCGACATATTACATTCAGACTTTCCACAACATGGATCCTTAGGATTTTTAATCAATTTATCAACAGTTTCTTTTATCATTAACAATAAAAATGATTTAGAATATCCATTCTTTATCAACAACTCAACCAATTTATAAGTTGAATGATTTGTTAAATTCTCCTCAGTTTGTGAAATTGCCAAAGGGTCGGAAGAATGGAAAATTACCTCCTCTTAAGGATGAAGAGTTTGTGCAAAAAATGTTAAATGGTTTTATTGAGAAGAAGCTTATTGATGAAGAGGTAGGTAAGTCTATTCGTCCAATAGGATCGCAGCCAGCTAAACTATATGGGCTACCAAAAATCCATAAAGATGGTGTACCTATGAGACCAGTTTTGTCGATGGTTGGTACTGCCCAGTATAAAATAGCAAAGTTTTTAGATGGATTATTAAAACCATTAATGCGATCAGAGTTTGAATGTAAGGATAGCTTTGAGTTTGTTTCTTGTATTGCAAAGCTACAAAAACGAAGTATGAATGATGTTATGGTTTCGTTTGATGTTTGTAGTTTGTTTACGAATGTGCCACTGGTTGAGACAATTGACTTATGCTGTGCGTTGTGGAATGAAAATGATTCGGAACATCACATTTTGGATAGAAGGGCATTTCGAAAACTTCTTGAATTTGCTACTTCAAATGTCAATTTTCTTTTCAATGATGAATGGTATCAACAAATAGATGGAGTCGCTATGGGTTCCCCTTTAGCACCAACGATGGCATCAATATTTTTGGCTAGTTTGGAAAAGAAAATTGCTTCTTTCCAATTTGAAAAACCTTTTGTTTATAAAAGGTATGTGGATGATATTTTTCTTATATTTGAAAACCAGAAACATGTAGAACCGTTTTTGCAGTTTATGAACAGTTTACATAAAAACATTGTATTCACATGTGAAACGGAGAGAAAGTCATCAATTGCGTTTTTGGATTTGTTAATTCAACGCAAAGATAAACAGTATGAGACAGAGATTTATAGAAAACCAACTGATACTGGTCTTTATACTTCTCCAGAAAGCTTTTGTGAATTTAAGTATAAGAGAAATATGGTGAAAGGATTGATTTATCGTTCATGGGCTTTATCTTCTACTTTTGCTAATTCGGTAAAAAGTGTTGATAAATTAGTTGAGTTGTTGATAAAGAATAGATATTCTAAATCATTTTTATTGTTAATGATAAAAGAAACTGTTGATAAATTGATTAAAAATCCTAAGGATCCATGTTGTGGAAAGTCTGAATGTAATATGTCGGATGGGTGTGAATTGAGTGTTGATCTGGGTGATGGTAAAAATGGATATAAAAAAATTGAGCCTAAATATGTGTTAGTATTGCCGTACTCTGAAGGCTTTACAAATTATAAGAGGAAGTTGGGTAAACTGATAGGAAATTTAGAGTATAAGATCGTCTCTAATTCGTGTAAGGTACGCAATATGTTTATTAATAAATCAAAAACTCCGGTTGGATTGTGTTCTGATCTCGTTTATCAATTTACATGTAATGGGTGTAATGCCACATACATTGGAGAGACTTCCCGTCATCTCTGTACTCGAGTTCTAGAGCATTGTCGATTGAAGGGTTTGACCAATATTAGTGAACACAATAGAGGCTGTAAAAGTGATATAGGAATGTCTGATTTTAGAATTTTGTTGAGAAGTTTTAATAGTTATTGGGAACGAGTGATATGTGAAGCATTGCTGATAAGGTCATTGGATCCAAAGATTAATGTGCAGAGTGCTGTGACTACGAATGTTTTGAATGTTTTTAAATAGTTTACGTATGTTAAATCATGTTTGTTTTTTTAATATTATTAAAATAATTGAAAATTTTAAATTGCATTAATTTTTAAAAAATTAGAATATAAGTAAAAAATTTTAAATTTAAAATTAATTTAAAATATATTTTTAAAAATATTTATTTATTAAAAAATTAAATTAATAAAAAATAATTTGTTTAAATTAAATGTTAATTCATAATATTTTTAGTTGGTTTTGAGTACCTGAAGATGATAGCTGTGCTATCGAAATATATCGTCAGAAAGTTTTTTTATTGGCGTTATCGTTTAATTAAATCGATGCCAAATTTATTTAATTATTTATTATTATTATTAATAGTATTATTTTATTATTATTATTATTATTATTATTATTATTATTATTATTATTATTATTATTATTATTATTATTATTATTATTTTTATTAATATTATTATTATTATTATTATTATTATTATTATTAATATTTTTATTATTCTTATTCTTATTATTAATATTTTATTATTATTATTATAAATATTATTATTTTATTATAATTATTGTCAAGGTTATTGGATGACTCATCATAAATTTTTTAAATACTAATCAATTTTAGTTTTTAATTAAATTACAAATATAATAATAAAATCAAATAAATACTTGAATGCATGAATCGAACAATTTCTTGGAACTGAACACGTATCGTATATTTTATTCAGATTCCAATAATATCATTAAAATTAACCAAAATCTTATTGTTATATTTTGATAACCCTTAAGTCAATGAAAATGTATCGATTTCACTAAGTATCCATCTTTTGACATTGATATCCAACCGAATAAATCACCCTAAAAATAAGATTCCCCCTCTTGACCTATCGCTTTCCCCTAAAATAATATAAAATTTACTCTCAACCAATCATTTTTCTTTAAATGACAATAATCCCAGCTATATTCATTATTTTCATAAAAATCAACGACTTATATCGATATTCAACCGAATAAATTTCTTGAAATCCCCTTAAAATAAATTCATCTCTTGACATTTTTTTACCATCAAATAACACTTTCTCTTACTTTACCATATTCATTATTTTTTTTATAAAAATCAACTAATAAATAACGATACTTAACCAACTTAACCCCTTAAAAATATCAACAAATCTGTTCTTAATCGATTATTTCCCCTTAAAAGATCATAAATTCTCGTCTTAGCCAATTGTTTCCCCCTAAAATAAAATTTACTCTCAACCAATCATTTCTCTTTAAACGACAATATTCCAAACTATATTCAATATTTTTCATAAAAATCACCGACATATCGATATTCAACTGAATAAATTTCTTGAAATCCCCTTAAAATAAAATTCCTCTCTTGACCAATCAAATTACCTTAAGATTATCATAAATTCTCCTCTTAACCAATCATTTCTCTTTAAATGACAATAACCCCAGCTATATTCATTATTTTCATAAAAATCACTGACTTATATCGATATTCAAACGAATAAATTTCTTGAAATCGCCTTACAATAGAATTCATCTCATGACCAATCATTTCTCCTTAAAAGATCATAAATTCTCTTCTTAACAAATCATTTCTCTTTAATTGACAATATTTCCACTCTCTCAAAAGATTTACACACATATTGATATCTATCTGAACAAATCCCCTAAAAATATTATAAATTCCTCCTCTATATTTTCCATTTAGAAAATATTTACCTTTTGAACACAGATATTCAACCAACTCAACCCCTTAAAAATATCAACAAACTTGTTCTTAATCGATTATTTCCTTAAAATATCATAAAATTTACTCTTAACCAATCATTTCCATTGAAATTACATTTCCCCCAACTGCACCAATAATATACATATTTTTTAAAAACCTACAAGGTAAAATTTCTTTAGAAATCTATGTTTAACCGACTCCACTCCTTAAAAATCCATCATTCGAATCATATTTACTATATGTATTCAACCAATCAAATTCCCTTAAAATTATCATAAAAATTTGAATTTTACCACTAAAAATAAATTTTCTTTAAAGTATTACAAAATTGTTATCATCATTTTCCTTCGAAAATCACCACAATTTTGTTCTGGCAACAATTTCAAGCAATTAAAAAATTCATCAAAAATGACTTAAATCGAATAAAATCTATGTTTCCCACATAAATTAAATTATTGTAAAATATATATCATATTGCTCATTAAAATTAATCAGTAAATCAAGTATAAATTCAATAAAAATTACCAGTCAACCATTAGAGATAATTCAATGATTTTCATAACTATACTGATAACCACACTGAGCATCCCCTTAAAAATCTCTAAATTATACTACTTTTGTGATTGATATCCATGAAATCAATATTAGAATTGAAAATGAAAGTAATTATTGACCCCTTTATTTACACTGTAAAATCAATTAAAATTTTAGGTTTCACTAAAATATTTTTAAAAATTAACTGATTTAATCAACTATTTAAATAGAACATAAAATTATAATTAAAATATCATTTACTATTAAAAATCTATCAGTCAAATTGGATTTTAATTGGTAAATAATTATCTTAAATAGATGTTTCATAAACATTTTGATCCAAAATTTATTTATTTATTTTTTTTTTATTTAAAATAATCCTAAAATCAAGTCTAATCTAATAAATTAAGAAGAAATTAATTGTTTCTAAAATTATAGATTTACCCTAATTTCTTCAATAATTTCATTAAAAACATAATTAAACCTTAAATCCATTAAAATTCAAAAGAAAACCATAAAATTCACAAAGATGATTAAAATTTACTAAAATAAATACCTCTTAAAACTAGATATTACTTAAATTATTATAAAATTTCCCTAAAAGCTCTAATTGATTTACATAGCCTAAAATTATTTTATTTTTGTCCAGTATAACCTAATCTATTGAAAGATGTAATTTATTTAGTTAAATTTTCATTGAAAATAACAAGTCAACAAATGGAATTTTAATTAGTAGAGATTATATTCTATAAAGAAAATTTTCAGTGAAGAAGTAATATTGGTGAGATAGTACATTAAGTGACTAAAATCGTTGAAATTACTGAAAACAGTGGGATAGCTAAAGATATCTACTAAATAGATGAAATATCAATTGATATCTTAATAACTTACAAGGGTAATATACTTTGAATGGAGAAAATATACATCGAAGAGAAAAATATTCGTTGAAGAGGAAAAAACATTCATTGAATAAGGAAAACATTAATTGAAGAGAGAAAATATTCATTAAAGAGGAAAGCAATCATTAAAGTGAGAAAATATGAATTGAAGCTAACAAATATTCAGTGAATCGAGAATTACTTATAATAAATTAGACGATAAAATTTCTCAATGATGAGATGAAATATCAATTAAATATTGGAAAATACTTGAAATAAATGGAGTCTGAATTATTCAATGATCAACAAATATACTTAAAAGATGAAAATATTTACTGAAAATCAATTGTACTTTAAGAGTGTATTAATAACTATTATATTAAATTAAAAATTATTAACAATTGAGTAGATTTCATCGGTTAATTATATTTAAATAGGGATATATATTTTTGATGGATACTTGTGCGCGGAAGAATAGTTATTAAAAACAATAATGAAACGTATAATGAACATACAACAACCAGTTATCAATGGTGACAACAAATTGAAAGAAGTTAACAATGCCAACAAATCATCATTACCATTTCCATTATATATTTTTACATATTTTCTTAGTATTGCATGATTCTGATTGGTCGAATATAGTATAAATAAGCTTACACTTCCAAATATTTTTATAAAATGCCAGAAACTAAATTTTTTATAACTTTGTTGAATGAGCTGGTCTCTAATAATAGAGAAGAAGATGATATCATTAAAAACATAAAATTCATGGTAAACCGTACCGAGAAAATCGTAGAAGACATTCCATTTGAATATGAAAAAATTCTCAATTTGCCAACATTGGAGAGAAAGAAGTCATTCAAATCAATATTGAGTTACATGTTTGATGAAAATACTAAATGGATGCGAATAATAGTAGGATTAATGTATATGAAACACATGATATTAAAATCTGGCTCTGACTATGAAAATTATTTCCAATGGTCTATAGAGATAAATTACTTTATATTGTTATTAATTTACCATTTTTTAGGTGATAGAAACAAAAATTGATCCGTGGGTAGAAACAAACGTGGATGGACAGCGATTTTTCATATTGCCGAAGAACACAAACGCTCTGATATTTATATCGAAAATTGCAAATTTTTATTAAAACTATTAAATGGAGTATCTGTTTTATATTTATGTAATAAAGTTTATCATAGAATTTAATAAATATTTCTTTGTTATTATTATTATTAATATAAAAATATATTTTTAAAAGATTTATTGATTATTACATGTACATTCTTCATCACCACAATATTCTATCATAATATTTTCTATAACATGGTCAATACAATTCTTAAATTCGGTCGACTAATCTTTAATAATTTCGGTAGTATCTTCAGTATCATTATTATTTTCTTCATCATTAATAAGTGTATCATCAATAATTTCTTCAGATTCATTAATAATTTTAGTATTAATTTCTCCATCATTAACAATTTCAGTATCATCACTCTGACATCCAGAATCACAACATGAATCTTCTTTACTCAATGCTTCAACTAGAGTCAACATATCTCTAATTTTTTAATATTTCTTCGAGTTTATCAAACAAAAAGTTTATTAAATATTCTAAACGAAATTAATTAATTATTTTATATTTTATATTTTACCTTTTTCAGACATCATTTTAAAACTATATGTTTGATGAAAATACTAAATGGATGCGAATAATAGTAGGATTAATGTATATGAAACACATGATATTAAAATCTGGCTCTGGCTGTGAAAATTATTTCCAATGGTCTATAGAGGTAAATTACTTTATATTTCTATTAATTAAGGATAAATTATACTCATAAAAATATTTTAAAAAAATAATAAAAATCTTGCATTTTTTATATGAAATCACATCATCTTCCCCAGAAACGGGGCATCCATAGAAATTGGGGCATCAGCAATAAATGTTTCATCTTCCCCAGAAATGGGGGCATCATCAATAAATGTTTCGTCCAAATCTACTAAAATGGTTTTTTAAAAATAAAATATACATTAAAATTTACCATCTTCGATAATAATAATATCATCTTCACTATCACTAATAATAATTGTATCGTCGATTACAATAACTTCTTTAACATTATCTAAAATTATATTAAAATAAATATAAATAAAATTTAAAATTACCATTTTCAAATTCGTTAACACCGTCAATTTCATTTTGGATTTCGGTTATATTAAACCAATCTAGAAAATATAATAATAATAAAATTAAATTAAAAATCCTTACCACTTTTGTTCATTAAAAGTGCTATTAAAATATTATTGTTTGGCATTTTGGCGCGAAAGTTTTGAAATTAGAAAATTTTGAAATAATTGTGACAAATTTAGAATTTGTCAATGTTTATAAAGGGAGTACTATTTTCAGGATTTATCCAATCACATTTTAGCAATACACACATGTAGGTGAGAGATTTTTATGCATGCAGTCTATACCGTTTAAGCATGCGTTCTTTGTAAAACACATGCAGTCTACACCGTGTCTGCATGCGTTCTTTGTAAATCACATACAAACAAAAGTATGTATGTGTTTTCTTTATTCAGTCTTGAATGTGTATGCATGCAGTCATGCACTTATCATGTGATGATCACGCACTAATCATGCACTGTCTTTGTGATCACGCACTTATCATGCATTGTCTTTGTGATGATGCATTAGCTTATTAACATTAATTAAACACAACAATAATATTTATAATAATAATAATAATTAAAAAATAATAATAATTAAAACATATTAATAGTTAAAATATAACAATAAAACATTTATTAAACATTTATTAAACATCGAATAGCTTGGATAATAACCAAGCTAAACAATGTTGAGCACATGTTAAGGTCCATGGTTTTTGATACATAGTTTTATTATACACAATAGGTTTACCCATTGTTTGAAGTTTCGAAACCATTAAAGCAGGATAATAGAAACCCATAGGATCAAATACAAATATCTTGCTAGGTTTCATATATATTGCTAACCAATGTTCTCCACCGAGATGAGATGATTGAGTATTGACGATTATGGCTTCATTATTACGAATATATGGAATTTTATCAAGAGGAAAAACCCCTAAAAATTCATGTCCTAGTATTTGTTTTCCAATTCGATAGAATTGAACAGAACTACATCAATAATATTAATAATACATTTAAATACTTACTCCATGACAAATTATCATAAATTATCTATACATTTATACCACTCAAACCAATAATGTTCAAACCAACACTGTTCTGTTTGCAGTTATTTGAACCTCATTTTCAAATACTCTATATATTACAACATGTAGCGGTTCAGTTGTAGCTTTAGCAAACTTTATATCTAATCGTAAATTTCCATTTTGAGGTAATTGACTCTGATTTAAATCAAAATCGGGTGCCAAAACAAATGTAAAGAATAGATATTTGCTTTTAAAATCTTCAAGAGTTATACCACAATTAAGGTTTTTATCCAAATAACCCATATTTTTCACTATACTCTACATATATGTAGCACAATAATTATCATTATCGAAATCTTGAGTATATGTTTCTCTATAATCACTATTTTTTGATAAAGTTTACGATGTTATACCAAAGCTTTTGAAAATTGAGCTCGATGTTAAGTATGATCCATTATATTGAGATTCACTTTGAAATGTTACAAATATAAAGTTGGGCATTCTTCTATCTCCAAATATTTGTTCCTTATAGAAAGAAGCTGAACCTTTAGCAATAGCAAATTAAACAATTTCCTTTGTTTTCAATGGATATATTGCATGCTTAGAATTAAGCCTCAATTGATGACCGGCTAATACAGAGGGCTCAACCCGAACTCTTCTCACCAATAATTTTGCATCAACTAATTGAAGAATTGGGGCTGTGGTAGCACTTGTTAACGATAATGATGAATCAGATCCTTTCAATCTAATGTGTACATTAACACCTGGGAGTAAATATTTCGGTTGATCCATAAAATCGAGTTGTAATGATGAGCACATGGTAAATAAATTCGAACCTTTAATCCACTTTTTCCTATCATCATCACTACCATAACCCATAGGAGTTAAACATGTATTTTTAGTATCACTATTGTAATTTATAATAGTTTCTATTAGAGCTTTGTGAATATATGTACTGTTACCACCCTCAATATTGATATTATTAAATCCGAGAACTGCATCTTTAAAAAGCGTATGAAACAAGAAATTGTTTGGTATTACATCACTAGGTTCACACAACAGTGAACCTATATCGGTTCTACTATCCATAATAGAATTCATCGGGAATATCTCTTCAAAGGCCCCTATTTCAATTACCGCTTGGGGAGATGGTCTATCAAATAAACACAATTCAGATTTACCACAAATCATTTTTGAAATATAGTTCCATGTCCTTTCATTCGTTTGTTTATATGTTTATGAGGTCTTTTACGTTTTTGAGCTGGAGCTTCTAGTTTTTGAAACATACCTGCAACACTAGGTAGAACTTTCCTTAACTCGGATAATGCATTTGATTTCAGCGATGGTAATATTTTCTGCTCATTCATTATCACATCTTTAGCAGTTTTCATACCAAAACTACGAAGGCGTTTAAGAATAGGAAGTGCAAATCTACCAATTGTTCTCAACCATCCTGATCCATACTGTTTACCAATAAAATTTGGTAATTTTCCATCACTTTGGCTACCACTATACATACTAATAATATCGTTATTGGCCATCTAATTTACGAAAATGTAATGTCAAATGAGTTTTTGTATCTTTACTAAATTCAATAAATTTACCGCTATCATCACGAATATTTATTTCTATATTGTTTATACATGATGTTGATAACGGTAAGTACATGGGATTATCGATATTATATATTGACAACTTCATCCTGATCATGTTTATCAACCCAAACAGATTTCAAAAGAGGAACCAAAGAATCACTAACAATAATAGGATCGATGATGTTAGTATATATGAACATTTGCCTATGAAGTTTTATTATTTTTGGTTTGCGTACACCAAAAGCACTTGCCCTATATGTTTGCTTATCTAATCCCGATGTATTAGCTAAATTTTTATCATGTGTAATTTCACAAATGTTATTATTCAGACTGAATTTGCATATTCCATCTTTAACAAATTCAATAGTTTTAAATATATGTAAACAATTGAATGAAATATATTTATGTAATTCTTCAAGTGTTTCAATATATAAATCATTAGTAAATGTAAATGTCTCTTCAACTTCATTAATATATGATACTGATATTTTGATGTTTTCGATAGTTACACTTTTTTCATCAAATGTTTTGAAACGTATTAGGTATTCAGTACCAGGAACAACAATGCTAAGCTTATCACAACCCATTCGCTTGGCATCCTCAATACTTTCAAACCTTATTGTAAATGGACTATAATCACAACTAACATTCAATCCATCTTTGAAAAACATGCCACAATTTTCATCTAAAATCTGATTCGGAATATGACAATATCGTTCAAAATTATTGATTGAGAAAATACCACTACAGGTTTTGGGTACACGTTTCTTGAATCCGATTTTACAATGACTATAAAATGGGAATGTATTGTACACAAATGTAAAGTCTTGCAGAGCAACCTTCCAATTTCCATGTAAATAAATGGGATTTTGAAGATCAACCATAAATTTACTTGCTTGATTTTCCGGATAGATTAGTGGGCAACTATTACTCGGTAAAATTGTATAGAAACTCATTTTACTAGGTCTTTTGATGATATCCATGAGGGTTTTTGATATCCATGCCATTTGACATAGTATTGTTTATCCTTACCCACCATTTTAGTTTTCAATATTTTCTGAATTCTGAACACTGTAGGTTTGGAAATAACTTGTAATTCCTGTTCATAGAATTTCCCTTGTATTACATTGTTATCACTATCTTTAATAACATACATTACAGGACTCTGTTTAGTATTAATTTTAATAATTTGAAATACCTCATCACTCCAATTACTATCAAAATTTTGATGAAAGGTGAAGCAGATATTTTACTAATTCTAACGTGATCACCAACTTTATATTTTGGTTTTGTAATAGCAAATGTTTTAGACCGTACTGATTTAGCTAATGTTTTCGAGCTGATATCTACGGGTCTCAAACCATTCAGACCTCGATGTGATGAATTATTATAACTAGCAAGTATTTTCGGTAATACATTTATCCATATTTTATTACCTTGATGCACGAAATATTTCTTCAATCTATCCCTCAATGTCCGGTTAAATCTTTCAACATGTGCGGCTTTGTATTGAAAATGTACAGAATAATGATTTATTTTGAGACGATCCAGGATTTGCTTAACTTTACTATTGTAAAACTCCTTGCCTAAAATAATAATAATAATAATAATAATAATAATAATAATAATAATAATAATACCTAAATCGGTTTGCAAATTGTCTGGATGTCCATTTTTAAACATTGGGTTAATTGCTTTAGATATTTCCTCTGCAGATTTTGTCTTTGTTGGTACACCGCGAGCAAAACGACTGAAAACATCAATACATGTTAAAATATATTTATAACCCTTGTTAATCTTCGAATACGGTATCATCTCCATCAAATCCATTTGCCATAAATCATTAATACCGAATGTCTTATAAGCTCTTGTTGGAAATCTTTTCCGCATTGGTTTGTTTAAACTGTACGCAAGCTGATCTGACAACCACTTTTGCGTTTCTTTTTTCGACTTTGGGACTCTTTTCTTTAACTTTGCCACTCCACCGAAACCTGCTTCGTCTTCTGGGTTCGTCCATATCTTCTCCATTACAACAAGATGATTTAAATTTTAATTTAACATTAGGTAATGTTTGCCCCATCGTTTATTGTGATAATAATGATAATGCTAATGGTAACATTGCTCCGATAAAACCACCTTGTTGTTTATACATGATTTTTCTCATTTGCTGACGATTTTTATTATTTACAAGCGATAACTAGGATTCTTGAAAATAACTAAATATTGAACAATTAAATTCCTTGTTCGATGTGCGCCACCCTGATGAAATAGATTTTGAGTAATAAAGATCACAGTAACACCAACATGTTCTTCATCTGCACCCCTATGCCAATAAATCTTGTTGAATTTTGTTTGAAATAAATTAGGTTTCAGTAATTTACACACAAACATAGTTTTACCATTACCAATTGGACCGACGATTTGATATACAGCATCATTTCTTAATTCCATTATTAATTTGTATAATTATAGGTTTTTGTTTATATTATATAATTTAATGAACTCTTCCTAAAAATCATATACATAGCTTAATATTTCTTTATTGTTTAATTATGGTATCAAATATAAATTATAAAGGAACTTTTGATGTATCAAAAATGACATTTCCAATTGGTAAACCCCAGCAAATTGTTGATAGGAGTGGAAAATATCCTATAATATTTTTCAAATCCGGCAAATGCAGAATCATGGGATGCAAGAAACCTTTAGATGTCAATAAATTACAATATAGAATAAAGGAAATTAAAATACAGTCAATTACGGTTACCATGGATATGGGACAATCTATCAATCTATACAACATGTCAACAAAATGTCTTTGTATGTTCGAGCCAGAATTATTTCCTGCACTGAGGCTTTTAAAATACAACCCAATGTGTGTTAACGTGTTTGCCAGTGGCAAAATAGTCATATTAGGATTGCGAAATCTAAAGTACAAAAATATTGTTTGTAACATACAAAATGAAATCACAGGATTGGTCGATATCTGATTGGCTGATGATTGATTAAAACAACTTGCTTATTCATTTCATTTCATTTTTAAAATGCAAACTACACCAAAGAAAAATATGCAGAAGAAAAATACCAGTCAATATGGTAAATTATTATTTATTTATTTTCTTTTATCATTATTTATTTAGACACATATGCCCCTATGGTAATTGATTGAATTATTTATTATTATCCTCAAATGAAGGAAATTTTGAAAATCAAGGAGCCTGCAATGATCGAAGCTGTGATATATGAAGAAACCAGAATTATGATTTCCGAGCTAATTAAGCAAGCTCTTTGGGACAATAAAATCAACCGCATGATCAAGGAAATGGAAACGGAATAACCCTGTATTCTAGGTTGCAGTTGCTGCGACTTCCGTTACCAGAGATATGTTGAGTGGAATATTACAAATTCAATAAGAAACTTGCAAAAAATGAAACTTTTAAGAAAATAAATGTTTTGTATTTTATTTTTTGTTTTGTTTTGGTATTAATAGTTTTTTTTGGTGGTGGTAATAATAATAATAAATGTTTTGTATTTTATTTTGGTTGTAATAGTTTTATTTTTGTGTTGGTAACAATAATAAATGATTTGTTTTTTATTTTGGTAGTAATGATTTTTTTTTGTGGTGGTAACAATAATAATAATAGTAATAATAATAATAGTAATAATAATAATAATAATAATAATAATAATAATAATAATAATAATAATAATAATGTTTTGCAATTTATTTTGTTAGTAATAGTTTTATTTTGGTAGTGGTAACAATAATAATAATAATAGTAATAATAATAATAATAATAATAAAACACGTGATATTAATAATGCATTTTATATAGATGACAGATGTATGTAAAATCATATACAAAAACTCCATGGATTATTTCGCATACAGTTTTATATATATTTTGCATTCACGCACTTATCTTGCACTTATCATGCATTGTCTTTGTTATAATCATATACATGATTCTGAATGGTTAATCAGTATCTGTCAAGAGTATAAAAGCGCGTCACCACCTTATAAAGATCATAAATCAAACATGACCAAGAAAAAAAGTGTCCAACCAGTTCAGATGTTCCACAATTATAAAATGTTTTTTTTAAAGGAGCCTATCAATATGCAATTGGCAAATCCAGTCAAACTCAATAAAACTCAATTTCAATCTCTTGCTGGGACTCTCTCAATGTTAGATATCAAGGATATTGATAATACATTCAAAACGATCAATTCCAATTTAAAATGCTTTCTTCACGAGTCAATATACCAGATATTATGATGCATTTACAGAAATTGGATTCAAAGAACAGGAAAACTGGTATATAACAATAACAATCCAAGGATATAAAGCTGATTAAAATGATGTGATTTCTCCAATCTGGAAAATTGTTACTGCTAGACTTTCACAATTAATTTAATGTATAGAGTTTAGTGTTTAATAAATGTATTAATGTTTTCTTTGTTATTCTATAAACAAAATTATAAGTAGTTTTAAAATAGTTTTAAAATGATGTCTGAAAAAGGTAAAATATAAAATATAAAATAATTAATTAATTTCGTTTAGAATATTTAATAAACTTTTTGTTTGATAAACTCGAAGAAATATTAAAAAATTAGAGATATGTTGACTCTAGTTGAAGCATTGAGTAAAGAAGATTCATGTTGTGATTCTGGATGTCAGAGTGATGATACTGAAATTGTTAATGATGGAGAAATTAATACTAAAATTATTAATGAATCTGAAGAAATTATTGATGATACACTTATTAATGATGAAGAAAATAATAATGATACTGAAGATACTACCGAAATTATTAAAGATTAGTCGACCGAATTTAAGAATTGTATTGACCATGTTATAGAAAATATTATGATAGAATATTGTGGTGATGAAGAATGTACATGTAATAATCAATAAATCTTTTAAAAATATATTTTTATATTAATAATAATAATAACAAAGAAATATTTATTAAATTCTATGATAAACTTTATTACATAAATATAAAACAGATACTCCATTTAATAGTTTTAATAAAAATTTGCAATTTTCGATATAAATATCAGAGCGTTTGTGTTCTTCGGCAATATGAAAAATCGCTGTCCATCCACGTTTGTTTCTACCCACGGATCAATTTTTGTTTCTATCACCTAAAAAATGGTAAATTAATAACAATATAAAGTAATTTATCTCTATAGACCATTGGAAATAATTTTCATAGTCAGAGCCAGATTTTAATATCATGTGTTTCATATACATTAATCCTACTATTATTCGCATCCATTTAGTATTTTCATCAAACATGTAACTCAATATTGATTTGAATGACTTCTTTCTCTCCAATGTTGGCAAATTGAGAATTTTTTCATTATCAAATGGAATGTCTTCTACGATTTTCTCGGTACGGTTTACCATGAATTTTATGTTTTTAATGATATCATCTTCTTCTCTATTATTAGAGACCAGCTCATTCAACAAAGTTATAAAAAATTTAGTTTCTGGCATTTTATAAAAATATTTGGAAGTGTAAGCTTATTTATACTATATTCGACCAATCAGAATCATGCAATACTAAGAAAATATGTAAAAATATATAATGGAAATGGTAATGATGATTTGTTGGCACTGTTAACTTCTTTCAATTTGTTGTCACCATTGTTAACTGGTTGTTGTAATTTCATTATACGATTGAACTGATCAGTTGTTTTATTAGAATAAAATTTTATACTATATTGAACTTGATTCAACATTTTTTCATTAAGTTTACGATTTTCTTTCAATTCGAATATTGATTTTCTTAATTCATTTTTGATAATACCAATGGTCTTATTTAGATATATAATATCATCATATAATTCGTTTTTAGCTCTTTTTAAAGTCTCATATGTATGTTCAAATCGGAATTCTAAATTACTCATTCTTTCAGATAATCTTTTGACTGGAGTTTTCAAATATCTAGGCCTATCTATCATATACAAAATATCCATTAATACTGCTGTATCAGGACATACACATCTTGTTGAATTTTTACCTTGAACGGTTACAACAATTGAGTTGACCATATTAAAAACTAATATTATTATTAAAATTTCTTTAATCATTTTCAAATCTATATAAATTAATATTTATTGTTTATAGCTAAAAGGTCGTGTGTTTTACTTTTCATTGGTCTAAATTAGTATAAAAGTAATTGTTATTTCAATATTTATCATTATAATGGATGTATCAAGCGCAGTTCAATCTATGAATGAAATTAAACATTATGGTTATTAATAATTACTATATATTATTATTAACTATTTGATAGATGATTATTTTAAAGTTATTAAAGAACGTCTGGAATTCTATTATCCAGAAATAAATGAAATCTTAAAGAATAAACCAAAATCATTAATTCCAGATTTAGTCTTTAATTATACATCAATATGGATATTTACCGTAATGGACGAGTTCCTATGGGATGTCAAGCAAAACAAATTGGTAAAAGATATGGAACCTGAATATCCATGTGGTGATAGATGTCATTGCTGTGCGGCCCGATATCGGAAGTATGTGGAATGGGCTTTGAATAAAGCTCTTCGACAATATTATTATAGTAGAATTATTTCTTTATAATAAAAGTTTTTATATATATATGTCTTGGTTTTTTTTTATTATATATTAATAATAATAATAATTATAATAATAAAAGGAATAATATTAATAAAAATAATAATAAAAATAAAATTAATTTACAAAATATATACTACTTATAAAAAATAAGTAGTAAATTAAAATTAAAAAATGTTTAAAAATAATATGACCTTGAGATATTTTGAATGACCTTGAAAAATATGATGAGTCATCTAATGACCTTGACCTACTTTTGAGTGACCTTGAATTTTTTGATGAGTCATCCAATGACTTTGAAAACTTTTATGACTCATCCAATGACCTTGAAAAGTTTTTGATGAGTCATGGTCTTTGTTTAAATGCCCTTGAAAATATGATGACTCACACAATGACCTTGAATGAGTCGTGGTATTTGTTTAAATGACCTTGAGAAATATGATGACTCATCCAATGACCTTGAACGAGTCATTGTCTTTTTAATGACCTTGAATTTTTAATGAGTCATTGTCTTTGTTCTATAAAATTTGAACTTTTAAACTTAGGGAAAAAAATTTTTTTCGGATTGGTTGGGGCTATGTGAGCTAGATGGCCTCTGAGCTAGATGGCCGGTATCCCAATACTACGATAGAACTGAACAATAAAGTCGACGTGATCCCCATAATATGCTCGATTCCTTTATCTATTCGCCACTCCACACGAATATCCGTTAACTCCGTTCGAAAGTATTCGCTACCCAAATCCAAGAATTAACCCGATGTTTTCGTTACCGCCTAAAAGAGTAATTACCTTCGCGCACAAACCGCCTTGATATAATATACGATTTTTTTTTAATTCAAATTAATAATATCCTTTTTAACAGACTACTGGATTGACGAGTCACGCATAACTATCAGATTTCCATCTCACACCGCCGCGAAATGCAGACAGGAGATGTGGGATGAGGGGTATTCACTCTCTCCCTTCCAAGAATCAACGGCCGGAAGACAAAGAGGAATAGCAGATGTGTAACGAACTTTTGTGGTTATTAAACGAGAGCCTTATTTTAGTATATAAATAATACTAAAAATAATAAATTGATATAAATAGAATTTATAAATAATATAAATAATTATAATAATCTAAATTAGGTAAATTTTAATTAATAAAAAAGTAAATAATAAATAATTCGATTTCAAAAATTGGTATAAAAGCAATGAATGACAGTTTGAATTCCGAGAATTAAACGTGTTTTGTATAGAGAGATTAACTGACAACAGATTTCAAGTGTCATTTTGTGAAAAGATTAAAATTAAAAAAAGAAGCGAAATCGTATTGAGACGATCGAGCAAAACAAGAAAGAAACATATTGAGCCATACCAGAAAACAAATTGTTGTAATTTATCCAAAATTCATATTTGTTCAAAAAGTAAATAGTAAATTTCTTTACTTTTTTACCTTATATAAAGCATTTAACGCAACAGACAGAAATTGTGCATCAGCTTGCAAGACTGATAGCTCAATTGTAACAGTCCTAGTGTCTGCTTAGACTATTTTTGCGAAAGTCATCAGTTGTTGAGGGAAGCGGTGTTGCTGTATTTGTGGGTAAAATAATAGAGGGTTGTCATATCTAGGCTAAACTTTATCACCTACCTTCTGGGTGATAATCGATAGCGCTATAAACTCTCGGGAAACCCTCGTCTTATTCCTTTCACCGTAGAGGGGAACTACTGATCTATTAAGATACAGCTTTCGCGATCTTAGTTATATCTCGAGGACGGTTCCCAATAGCCGATATCCTTACTTTAGTTTTAGCGGTCATTTTTTGCAGTTCTTGGTAAAGAATATAATCAATATTATTATTTATATTAAATAAATATTGGAAAAGTCAACGTTGTTTGTTTTGAATTTCAGGAATCATCTTTGGAGTCAGATATTCAATTGTTTTAAACGTTAGCCCACTAACGAACCTAACAGAATATCTAGCCGCTACTAGACGTTATTTTACTTGCATGTTTCCTTTTACTTATTCTCTGTCGAGGAAGTGGCCCTCTTATTTTATTTCTGTTGCTTATTTATTGGGTACAATAGTACAATGTGGGCATCATATTATTATTCGTGAAAATACGTATTGAGTGACAGTGATTAGCACTCCTGTTTAAGGGTGTAAAATCATTACGGTTTATGAACTTATTTATGCGATCTGGTAAAACCTCTTGTCGGACCTATCTACTCACTTATGAGGTTCTGAAAACATACTAGCTGGTGCCTCATGAGTTGAAATTTTAGTTACTTTGAGCATTTGAGACAAGAAAACAAATGCAGCGTAAATCAATATTTATTTATTCCATGATAATTTTCAGCCATTTTCCTTTTCCAAGACTCTACTTCGTCTGAAATCTTTCCGTTGCTCCGTGCGATGGTAGGCATCGTCTTGCTGTGATGTGTGTCAAGTGTATGAATGTTCGTCCTCTCGATGACGTACGCCGATCCGATCTAGGGCAGATGAGTGTATGATTTGTCTAGGCAGGATCACATTGGTCAAGCCTATATATCCACAAGCATCTGGTCATCGAGTTCTAGCAATACACCATACGCTGGAGCATATCCATCCGTGCTTGCCATTCGTCCCACCGCGATGCCTGCGTTGACCCGAGTAAATTTTCGTCTGGCCATCTGTGTCTTCGATCGAAACTTCCGCTCTAACGTCGCTAAACGCGCTAACAAAAATTCAGTTCGTTGATTAAACTCCCGAGCCAGATTCCCGCTTTATTGCCATGACGGACAGCTCCACTTCATCATTTTCTGATCCTGAGTGAATAGGCCATTCGGTCCCTCCAGCAGTTGACACAGTGTAACCGGCATCCCATAAGGCCTGACAACATCGAGCAGCCATTCTACCAGGAAAGTTTACAGTGATCCTTGAGTCATCTTTCAACGACATTTGGTTCGTTTGCCTTGCTTCTATAGTATCTAATTAAATAAATTAATAAACATGTCGATAAATAGCAGAACTCATGATATAATTTGATGTGATAACTTCTTATGTTGAGCCCCTCTAATATTACTATCTCGTTTGTTGCAGTTGGAATGCTATGTTTCGTTACTTTATAATGGTGGCCGCCTAATTTCCTTGTGTCGTCATACTAGCAAATTAGTTAGTTATTCATGATACAGTAAATTATAAGAAATTGAACTTGCCATTACTTCGTGCAACGACGTTTCTATCCACCGAGACGTGGTTCGGCTCCCTTTTAGAGCTTCCGGGTTCAGCTGGTCGATGATATCGATCCTTCAGCGGTGTCATCCTAGGATGGAGATCCAATGGTTCACTATTTTTGATTCTATCCGATCGTTACATGTCTATTTCAATTCAATTTTCCGTCGGTATTTATAGCAGGGAGCAATTTATATTAGTAATGATTTTTTCTCACCTTATTTGTTAAATATATTTTCTAGCTACTGGTGGTTATATGAAATTCCTAGTAGGCGATTATTAAATTTTGTCAAGTCATTGGCAAATTATTGAATTCAGATAATAAATCAATATTTCTTGAACCACTAATGACTCATTTTCCCACAATCAATCCGAAGTTTTCAGCCAATTGGTCTGTCACATACCATTTGGAGTTTAATCAGAGGAATTCGATTTGTCAGTAAGTCCGGGAAATTTTTCAAATTTATTTATCGGTTCTTGATATTAAAAATATTATTTTATCCGATCGATCGCCAATCAGATAGTGATTATCAGCGGGAAGTTCGAATTTGTAGGTCATTCCCTCGTGGAATCGGTCAGATATTTACTTCGATTAAATTTTCTACATGAGTATATAGCCCTACTTAACAGATTTTATTTCATTCAGTGTGGATTTTGGGTTGACTGAGTTGGTTTCAATATTATTCCAATGATTTCGACTATTCGATTTAAAAGGGTTCTATTTATTAGCTGTTCGATACATTATTCTAATTTTACTATTGTTCAGTTCGAAGCGTATCAAATATGTGGAGATGAGAAAGGAATTAATGATTCTACCCATTGTACCCAGATCCGTAGTCTAGAAACCGCTCTCTCAGTCAGCCAGGAGGGTAACGCTGTTACTTAATGAATAATATAAATTTTCATTTTTAATAAAAGAATAGTTTAGATTTGATCGTGAGTCTTCTCCCATAGATTAAGTATCATAAAAGTGAGGATTTTAAGGGAATTAATGGATGAAAGGTATGGATGGAAGGTATTGTTCCAATGGGTCCATCTAAGTAGTAGGATGTGTCACCTTCAGAACATCCGCCTAGAAAAAGTGTCTTGATCGAACCGAAATTTTATGTATCTCACGAAAATATATATAAAAATTTTAAAACACATACTTTTCCATAGGAAACTGTTCAAAATCAAATTTTTTTTGGTTCATTGAACAACTCTTTATAAAATCACCTAAACACTAGTGTCACCCAAGCACAGATCCGTTTGTTTTAGTTTGGTTGTTAAAAAAAATTATTTCTTAGACTTTAAATTATTTAAATAGTAGTTCTATATATAAATCAACTTAAATTTTTCTAATTTTTCATTTAAAAAGTTTATTATAAATTCTAAATAAAATATTTATAAAGATTTCAATATTATCTTTTTACCTTATTAAGACACTGTCTTCATAATTTAAATGTGTAAAGATTTTTTGTTTATACCTATATTTTGCATTATTATTATATTATTATTTTTATTATTATTATTAATATTATTATTAAAGATGTGTTTTAATAGTCAAAATAAACAAATAAACAGACAACATAAAACTTGATAATTTCCAAACGTCATTAAGTATTTTGTTTTAATTTACACAATTTTCTCATTTTTCTTTAAATTATGGCTTCTTACCCAACAAACCACTCTCTTGCCCGTTTAAATTGCGCCCCGCAATTTCTCGGTCTAGACCAACATTGGCCTACCCGGCACATTCACATACTTTATACGTACACATATAGAGCTAATACTTTTACACATTGATAGAAAAGAGTAATGCCGATTTACAAGCTTCAAGCAGAAACCACGTAAGGCGGTCAGTCATATATGCATCAAACATTTTTATGTCACAGAATGTGCGTATTTACATAATAATAGTTATAGTAATTGTCACTTTGGCTCGCGATTAATGTATGTAGTTGGGATCAGGGATGTAATCTTCATTTGGTGTCTTTGATTGGTTCTCTAAAGTTGGATTTGAATTGGAAGAATTGGTTCTTTGATCGTTGTGATATTGTGTTTTTGCTTTAAGATTCTCGTGAATTTGATTGTTTGATTTAGGGTTTTTTTCGACTATAGCTTCTTTGCATTTGCAGCTTTCAACGGGTTTTTACGATCCGATAGATAGTTACGAAGATTAGGATAAAAGATTGCACTTTTCTCAACGACTACCAGGCTTTGTAGGAAAGTTTCAAGATTGGTTAGTGTTCGAGTTTTATTTGATTGGGTGAGCAGCAGAGGTTGTTGTAATTGATAAGAGATCTTCGAGATTGGTTAATTGGATGATTGTCCTGGTTAGCTATGGATTGATGTTTCTTCAAAAAGGTTTTCTTCAGGCATAGAATTTGTATTTGGATAAGTTCTTGTTTCAGGGTTTCAATTCTTCTGAGGGCTTCTATTTTTTTTCGATTTTGTTTCCGGGTATTGTCACTCTGGATCATTTCTGGTTGTAAATTTGATTTAATGACGAGGGTGAGGGTAACGACGAGGATGAGTTTGAGCCATATTTTATTTGTTTTATTTACACTTGGATTTTTTGATTGTCATTTTAGCGTTGAGTCGTTTTTCTCGCTCATGTCGGTATACTTACATTTCTGCTTTTATAAGGAGACTTTTTTTTCGGTTATCGTTGCGATAATTTTGTCTTTTCCTTCCATCGCTCTCTTCTGTCTTTCATTGTATTCTTCTAGCCCTTGAATTTAGCGGTTGAGTTTTATTGCCTTTCAGTGTTGTTTAATCACTCGCCTTTCAATTCTTTTATTTTCTCGATTTAACTTTTCTTCTATATTTCCTTTCAATTCGTTTTACTTCTGTTTGCCATTGGTCTTCCAATGCACTGTTTGCCAATTTCATGACTAATTCTCTCTTAAGTTCCTCTATTTTGTTCCAATTCTTGACTTATATCCAATTGTCGTCTCAGCCATTCGTTGAAAACCATTGGGGCCGAAGTAAATATTTATATCTGGGGTTGAGTTCACCTCAACCATAAACCCCACAATACAAAAGATATAAAAATGATTAAAAATATTAAAAAAAGAATTGCAATACAACAAAAACCAACAAAATCATCAAATCAGCTCCAAATTCATCAAAAACGATTATATTTTGGAAAATAACTCTGAGAATTAAGCTTAAAATGTAATTAGAAACTTTAATAAAAAAGAATCATGAAAATCTGACAACTAGGGGAAAAGTGATGAAATATGGTTAAGACCTGTGGGTGTTTTGTTTTACCACATCAAACAAAATACGTATAAATTGATCAGATATAAGTCGATGTCAAATCGACAAAAAATATACACTCTTATTTAAAATTTTTTCACAAGAAAACAAAAGGAAATCAGGAGTAAGGACGGTTTTGTTTTATTTATATGTCATTATTACTCGTCAGTAAATTTGTAATATTTAAACTACTGCCGAATGTAATTTCTGTTTATTAATTTCAGTTGATATGTGAATCATTTATTTAAGAGTTGTAACCTTTGTGGTTTTCAATAAATTTTATTATATAATTCGATTTTTCTTATTTAATTCACAATGAAATTGACTTATTAAGAATTTATAATAACCGTTATTCTAATCAATTTTTTTGTCAATTGAATATCATGAACGTTTTCTTCCATGGTATCCATTAGGCATGATCCGAGATAGCAGAATCCCATGATCGGAATCCATAATACTTATTCAATTCAGTTAATTTACTAATCATTCTTATGATATATATTTTCTTATTTTTTTTAAAATTTTTATCAATTTGATTAATTATGTTAGCCACATGCACATAAGAAAGTAAATTAAAAATTTGACCATCTAGTCTCGAGCTAGTACGTAGGTGTGAGGTACCCGTAGCAAATGGCACTTCATCTCCAAGAACCCCAACGCCAGACCCTCAGTAGAACGCGACTGGAGTAAATCTTACACAAGAGAAAAAAAGAATATATTACTAGTAAAAAGAAAAAGGAAAATAATATAACCAGTCAGAAGGAATATTAAATCACATATGTTATTGGAAAAAGATCATGATAAAGCCATCATGTAGTACCATAATAATTTATAATCTTATATCAATACAATGAAAACAATGTCCAAAAAGCAGAAAAAGATAAATCTCAGGTACAAGTGTTGAAAATAAATTTAACTAATGAAACACATATAAATGTATAAAAATTTAATTTCATTATTACTGCAGAAATGAAAACATCAAATTAATAACACTACTAACAGAGAATGAAAAAATTATTTTATAGTCAACACATTTTGTTCAAACCTTTTCGAACAATTATAAAATTAAATCGTTGCAGGATCTCGTTTAACTTCTTCGATATTATTTTAACCTAAAATAGATGATAGAAGGACACAAATAAAATGATCATGAATACCTTCTAGGGTGACTTTTGAACCAAAAGGTTTTCTAGGGTATTAGCAGCCATGGTAATATGGCTCACCTTTTACTAGAAACCGCCAATTGGGATGCATTTTCAACGTCATTTTGACGGGTATCCAATTATTATATATCTTGTGCGCGCATCTGGTGGGAATCCCTTGCAAGTGGCCACAAAAATCCTATATCTTTTACCCATCAGGTGCCCAGCACAAGGATCAAATAATTATGGATTGTATTTGGTTGAATCGGACTTGATTGACTTGGGGTTTTTCTATTTATCCTCACTTTGTATATTGACTCTGAACTTATTGGGAACCACTTGTTAGGAAAAATATTCTTATGAGCCTGCCATTGTCACCCAACATTTTATTTATCGCTAAATAGACGATATTTGGTCAATTTTAGTCCATTTGAATTTTCCTCCTACAATTTTTCGAGGATGTCGTGGGGATTAAAATTTTTTAAAAATTTTTAGTTTTAGCACAGCAATTTGATGACACCCCTAACCGATTTTACCCAGACAACACTATAAAAATACATTTACTAACCATTTGCACTTGTTGTTAATCAACGTTGAAAATGTGTGAGTGTATGGATGTCTGTAAAACTTGGTCGCTATTGCTGATGCCATAATTGAGCGAATGTACCCTAAGTGCATCAAGCTATTGATAGAAGTTCTCGCCGTAAGACTTGTAACGGGTGCCTAGTAGTTAAATTTCTTCTTGGTGTTGGGCAAAAACTGAACGGGTTTGGAAATTTTTTAAATTGCGATGCTAAACAACATTAAAAATGGGCGCACCAAAAAATTTATAATAACAAACAAAACACATCAAAAACCAAAATGAATAAAAAAACAGACTCAAACTTTTAAAACAATAAAATAAAATCAAAAGCAAGAAGTTCAACAAAAAATAAAATAAACAAAGAAAACATAACAGCGAAACTCTAGATGGTAATTAGGTTAAAAAGAGAGAGAAAATGAAATTAATTTAATTTAAAAAATAAAACAAAAATATGTTCGAATAAAAATGGGAGAAAATACATTAAAAGATAAAAATAAAATTCTCGGAAATTCTGTTGAAATATTTCATCATAATCAAAAAATTCAATATACCAGGAAAATCAAGGTATCAATAAAACGAGCCAAAAGACCCGCTCCTCGATCTCCCTCCACCACTATTAGATATCATTTCACGTTTAGATTTTCCGTTTACCACTGGTGAACCCTCACGGTCAGAGTTCCGTTGCAGATGAACTGCGCTTATGTTGAGGTCTCAACTTTTCACTGGTGTTTCTTATATATAATAAAAACAAAGTCTTTATATAAAATTTTATTAAATAACAATCAAAAATTTACCAAGAAATATATTTGGTACAAATTATCTTTAAATTCAAATCGTCAACCTTTAAATATGATGCTTGCTTGTTGCTGTTTTATGTATATTAGTGCGTGCTATATCGTGCGTGCAAAAAGTATATGTTAACGTTTTTGTCTGTTATATTTTGAAGTCTTGTGAAAATTTACCCTGCAAGACTATCTCAAAGGACAAAATTTTTGGGCGCTTTTGACTAAAATTTCTTCTCTATTTATACTAAAATTTTCCTAGCTTAAATTATTTATTTAATTTATTAAAAGGGAATTATTTATTTATTAAAGGAATTTATTTATTTTATTTCTATTTAATTCGCTAAGGGAATTATTTACTTAATAATATTTTAAAAGATTGTATTTATATATCTATATTTATATTATTTTTGATTGTGGAATTTAAAAGTGAACTATTTATTTAGTAAAGGAGTTATTAATTTTATTTAATTCGATAAAGAAATTATTTACTTAATTTTTTGGTTTCTTGAAAATAATATAAAATATATTTATATATTTGTATTTAAATTTAAATTTATATTCCCTTTCTATATTGATTGTGGAATTAAATCATGAAATAATTTATTAATTTTTTATATAAATACACCAAATAAAACTAATAATCATACACAATACAATAATTGTTTCAAAAATTGAATCACTACATAAAATTAGTTAAAATCGTCACATAATAAGATAATCACAAAATTGTTCAGTTTGTTTGGGGATTGGTTTGGGGTCTCGGTCTCTGGATTGGGATTCGATCTTCCGCGCATATATTTAATCTATATTTCCCAAGCCCTGTTTTAAAATATTTATTTACGACAAATTCAACGCGACCGGATTTGGCCAAAGGAATCTTCGCGCACCAATAATGCTCATTCAAGTGAATGGAATGAGTAATCGAGCTCTTTTGGATACTAGATGCTCACAAACAATGATTGAAGAGTACTGTAATTCAGGGATCAAAAGAAACGTATTGCTGGTTGGATGTGGTAAATTGACTTCCTATGAAAGATCTGTGTCGATGAAGGTCATGGGTAAGGAAATTAATTTAAATGTTTTAGTTACGCCAAAGGTCGTTCTGGGATGTGAAGTTCTATTAGAAATGGGTCCGATATCTATTCTAAAAGGTGTAATTGTTCATGGAAGTAGTATAAAAAGGCAGACCAAAGCTTTCGGAACCCGTATTACATTCCCACACACATCATACGCCCGTATATACATATACACGTGATACACACAGACATAATGCATATAATACAGACATTCATATAATACACACTCACTTGATACACACATTATGCTTATATTTGCCAGTAAAACGTAAGTATAAACCCACTATTATAAATTGAAATAAATTAAAAACAGTTGAAATAAGTTGAAATAAATTGAAATAAATTGAAATAAATTGAAATAAATTGAAAATAGTTGAAATTGGAATATGTTAGTTGCTGAGAATATATTGGTTGGTTTTATTAGTGAATGTAAACCTTTTTTAGGTCTGCCTTTTTTATACTACATGTAAATTGCTCGATAAAAATATTCGATTTCTTGAGGAAATCTCCGAAATGTGCTCGATGGATTTTTTATGCTCAAGATGGATTAAATTGATGAAAACCTAAAATTGGGGAAATTATGTTCAAGATGGTAGTTATGTTCTAGATAGTAATCGTGTTCTAGATAAAAATCGTGTTCTACGTGGTACTATAGATAGTAATCATGCTAGAGTGAATTTTTTTCATCCCTAAGAATTTTTTATGTACCCGAAATTTTTCATCTCTAAGAATTTTTATAAAAACTAAGCTAATGATTTTAATACTTCTATATATATTTTAGATAATTCTACATCAGAATATTCTTGATTCTTATTTTTATTTCTTCAATATATTTTATTCGATAGTTATTATGTGGAAAGGTTGTTATGCCATCTGATAAAATGTAACTTTTATCATCATAACTATTTAACCCTTTCTGTTCAAAATAATTAAGATTTAATTTATGGTTCTTTGATCGAATCATCCATGATCCTATAGAATTCATTATGGAACCTAAGAAACTTCTCTCCCTTTCTTCATATCCTATATTCCTCAAAACGGTTTTCGTGCAACCTTTAACTTTTTTGTGTAATATAGAGTTATCATTACTTAAATTCTTAATGTTCAAAAAGTACATTTTGGACTTAAGTCCACAAAATCTAGGATCTTTTTGTTTGGTCCCATTTCGTCTTTGAAGTATCCAAATCTAGTCTCGTGAATGAAGTCTTGGATCTTCTCTATTTTCTCATTATTTAACAATTTGAGGATTATTGAATCAGTATCCCCGAAATTTATTGTATAATTATCTTTATATGTTTGATATAAAACGTCATATATGAATTTATACTTATAAAGTTTCGATAATTCTAATCTTACGAAGCCAATATAATTGAATTTATCGAACTTTATAGTATTTTTTTAAATGTACCGCACCACATTCTTCAGAGAAGATTTTCATTCTCTGATAACCAGCTTTTGCTGCAACACTTTTCAGTTTTTCTTTCTCCCAACAATCTCTATCGATTACCTATTCCTAAAATTTTCTAGGGTCTTTCCGTAAAATGCATTATTCAATAATTTATAAAATGCATCTCCGAATTTATCACCACTTAATTTTGCCTCTGCTCTCTTTTTGATATTAAATTCAATGTATGGTTTGAGCCAATATGATTTATTGTATTAAATCTTTTGATGCACTTTCTCTAGAACCATACCATTCTCTAAGTACCAGTCAAGACATCGTCCTTCAATGACATATTCTTTTAAATTATCTAAGGTTTGAATCAATTTCTCCGTGGTTTTATACCCTTGATGATTATTTTCTTTCTGCAATTCTGATAACGATGATTCTGACACTTTAACTTTCCTTGAGGAGAATGTGAAATGTTATGTCTTTTCATGAAAGTGATAACGAAAGTGAAAGTGAGTTCTCATCTTCAGATCTAAGAAGCTGTGATCGAATTCGAAAATCTCCAAATTGGTTGGAGGATTATGTTTGAGCTTGAGATCGGGCGGAGGTGTAATTATTTAAAAGAATTTTGTTTAAATAATTAGTCAGAATTTAATGTGCAGATTTTGAATACAAATAAATCATTTAATAGTTTTATTTTTAGTTTTATTTGTATGGAAAACAACATAAGCTTTATGAGAACGATATTATGCCCCTAAATGAATTATATTGAATTTAAGAAACCAAACTGTAATATCAATTATATGTTTTCGATGAAGTTTTATAAAATCAACAAAGAATTATGAGCACTTATTAACTTTACGCCCCCCCCCCTAGCGTTGAATAATATAATAATATAATAAAATAATAAAATAAGGTGAAAACGTTTAGCCAGATATCTCATGATATTTCTCATTTTGACCTTTTGCACCAACTTTCTTGGTGGTTTGTAGTGGCACCTGATATATGATCCACGTAATTCTCTTCGTGGTTTACTTTGAAGTGAAAATATCCTAAAACAGTAAGGTCGCCATAAGCTGCCCAACAATCACTGTGAATTATACTTCCGGGCGAATGAACTTTCTAATAATGCATTGTAAAGTTTCTCTGTTCCTCTTTTTAATTGGAACCAAAAATCCTATTTTATTCTTAACCTCCACACCACCAAACACCCTCTGCTCGCGAACCAAGTGCCCCCGTTCATATTTTCTGCGCACAAGTTGGGATAACTTCTCTCAACATGTTTTTCCAATCTACAATGGTTTTTGAAGAATTTAATTCAAGCTGAAATATTAATTCTTCCTGTTATTGATTATCACGAATAGACGTAAAAAAGTTCAATTAATTTTGAAAAGGACAGGTGCGTACTCTCAAAGTACGTATTTTTTCTAATTATGACCTCCTTCTTGTTACAATGCCTCGAAGTAAAGTAAATGCCCCTTTTTGATTCTCTGTCAAAATTCTTTTCCATCATTTTTTTACCGCAATCGCAGTATTTTATAATTGATAAAAGTCCATTTTCTATCAAAAAAACAATAGAATTTTCTTCTGTTGATAGAATTGAGTACAATTTTTTGTATGTTAGTTTATCAAGTTCATAGCTTTCCATTTTAAGTGATGCAATTTTTAATCAATATATTTATTAATTTATTAGTAATACTTTTTACACCTTATTATATTATTCAACGCTGGTGTCAAATTATGATTATGCTTAGTATGTTTTCATCTTCATCAGAAAAAATAAGTAATATTTGTTTTTATTTTAGATTCACCTATATATCTACAAATACAAGTAAAAAAAGTAATGTGCACAGACCACTCAATGGTATAGAACGCATTAGTTCCAAAGAATACATAGTTAAAGGATGGTCATTTTTATGAGACCTTGTACGTTACAAGCTTTAGACCATGTATTCATGGAAGTAGCGTGAAGCCATACGGGAAGATTAATTAAAGTAATACACATTTACATGAAATAGTTCTGGATCCGAAGCTGAGATGCATTTTACTGAATGCTTTCTGGAATTTGAACCAGAATGATTTGGATTTGAGCCATAGTTAAAAAGTAGTAAAACGTATGTTTTTGAAAGATGAAATTAATGGAAAATAAAAAACATAAGAATTGTATAGTTCACTCATTAATAATATTTAAAGATCTTATAATCATATTCATAAATAAAACTTTTATATAGTAATTATATAACTCATCTGTTAATAAATTTAGAACTTTTAAGATTCCATAGTTCTATCAGATGAAATAAATTTTCTATTCTCGAAATAAAGTACTCCCTTATGTTATGAATATTCAAGGTGCTGTTGAGAGATGGATCAATTATGGTGATTTAATTTGCATTTATCAATTAACGAATAGATATGTAAAATATGTATAAAAAATGCAATATTACAAATCAAGGATAATTATATTCAGAAAATTCCTTTTCCCTAGAAGCCAATACTTTTCAATTTGATCCTAAGGTCCTATGTGTGTTAATATTTCATTTAATGTTTGCCCACATGACTACCCAATGTTAGAGATTTTGAGCTGATTTGTTATGAATAGTTTAGGGCGATTTTATTAGAAGCAGGTGAAAGAGTGACGGACCAAAGGACTCGTACTCAATCCTCCTTTCATTACTATACAACAGATTCGTTTTACGTTCCAGCCTGCTGTTCTTCACAGTCAGACCTTCACTGGAGCCATTGCAGGTGAACCGCGCTTATACTGTCCATTGTCATATTGGTGGGTTACAGGGTTTCAAATCTTGCTTACCCTTCTAGTTGCCCTCGTAACGCCATACAAAATGATACTAACCGCCACTTGGCACCCGTTGCTAAGCAACGTTGGTAATGTGTTCAAGTGGTGGATTGCCCGCAAAAATTGAGTACCATGTGCTAGTACTATAGTTGCTCGGACAACCCTCGGGTTCACGAGCTGTCGATAGAAGACCTGTGCTCGCTTTTGATTCTTAGGTCCCATTATTCTCCTATCTCCTTCAAATGTTAACCTATACTCTCATATCATTCATTGTTATGTCTATTCTCATAGTCCTTCTTATCGTTGTCCATGATGATGATTATTCTTTGGCCTGTACACCCTTTGTTATGTTAAATACACCCACATTATATCTTTCACCTTTATCCCTATTATAACTACAATGTTTCCTATCATTGTTACTAGCATTATCATTGTTACTACTATATATATTACCTTTATTATTATTTCTATTACTATAACTACTATTATATTTATTGTTATTACTACTATGATTATTACTACTATTATTATTATCATAATTATTATCATCATTACTACAAATACCATGATTATTATTATTATTACCATTATTATTATTATTATCATTATTATTATTATCAATATTATTATTATTATAATTACCATTACCCCTATCATTATCGTTATATTTATTAAGGTTTTGTAGGGATCCTTCCTTATTCCTCAGCGTTAAAATTGTTTATTGATATACAACATTAGCCGTAGTTCATCTATATTTTTCGGTTTTCGATAAAGTATTTTTGTAAATTAGAAAATTTTAGCAGCGTTCCGCCCTTATTTTACGGTTCATCCCTATTCTACAGTTTTCGACAAAGTATTTTCATTGACTCGGAAAATTTGAGCAGCGTTCCGCCCTTACTTTACGCATTCCATTTTTACGTTACTATTTTTGTTAAGTATTTGAATTAGTTCGGAAAATTTGAGCAGCGTCCCGCCCATATTCTCCGCCTCAACTCAAATTAATTTATTTAATTCTTATTTAAAAACATTATTTTTCATGATTTTGGTCGTTCGGATTAATCTTTTTCCGATGGCTATTCATTTTAACTGTTGCAACGATTTCGCAATTTTCCCCGCTACCCATTCCCTCTTTTTGTCCTTAAGATCTATTTATGTTCATTTCATAGTTAATGAGTGCCCACTGGACTACTTGGTGTTAGAGATTTTGAGCCGATTGTTGTTAAAAATTTATGTCAATTTTACAGGAAACGGATGGTGAAGGAGCAGCCAATAAACTACTCATTTACCCTCCAATTTCCCCTATGTACGGATAATATTGACGTTCCAACTCCTGCGTTCCGCACGCTGAGTCTTCACGGGTACATATCATTGGCGATTTTCCACGCTCTTACACGAATCTGTACTATGTAGATTTTGCTTTCTTGCGTTATGTGTTGGCTGTGGGCCGGAAAAGGAATAACAAATAATAATTTACCATAGCATTTGGAATAAAAGTTTCGATGCACTAAGGTTGTAGATATAAAATATTTATTCAGCATATCACATCGGCTACATACAGTTGAAATTCATTGTATCCATTCCATAAAATTTACTTCAAAAATCCCATAAATTTAATTCGATAAATCATCTATAAATTCAACAAAATTATCCATAAATTTAATCTGAAAAATCATCCATAAATTCAATTGAAAAATTACCCACAAATTTGATTCAAAAAATCATCCATAATTCAATTGGAAAAACAAAATTATCCATAACTTCAATTTGCAAAACAAAAATCATTCATTAATTCGATCTGAAAAGTCATACATAAATTCAATTGAAAAATTACCCATCAATTCTCTTCGAAAAATTCAACTAATAATATTGCACCAGTTGAGAGTGATCGTGTTCAGGCAAAACACTTACCCGTGTTAATTGCCTGAATGCACGGCTCTCAACCAGCCATACAATCAGTTAAACAATTCTATAATGGAATTTTTCTCTGCAAAATAAGACTGAAAATTTGTGAAAACACATCGGTATTTATACCTATTTTTCTCGCGTGTGAAATCTGATGCAGTAAAACAAAATTCGACCTTGTTATTTTCTAGTAAATTCTATTCGTTAATTTTATTATTTTTTGATTTATTTTTATAATTTTTTATTTAAGATTTTTATTGAATTATTACTAATTCAAATTTTCGATTTAAATTTCATTTTAATGAACTTTTATTAATTTTTTCAATTTCGTCGAATTTGTTGTGTTTTCTTGTTATATTTGTGTAGGTATCGTGCGAATCTTGGTGCATTTTGTTATTATTTTAATTTTATTTTTATGTTTTTGATTTTATATTTATTTGTATTCTCTCAGATTTTAAAGTGTTTAATTGGTGTTGTATATTGTATTTTAAGTTATCTTGGTGCTGGGTTTTCGTGCTGTATTACTGATGCATTTAAACAATTCTCAAGGCTATTGGTGTGCTGGCCCAACATAAAACACTCCGGGGCCCGTAAAATTGCGACCCGCAATTTCTTAAAGATCTAAGCTATGAACTATGCAGAGTTTACATTTTCCATTCAATTGGGTCTACGAGCTACATGGTCGTGACCTTAAAACCCACATGCATAAAAATAATCATACAGTATACATCAATATACGGTTTACAAGATGAAGTGAAAGAGGACATACAGTCGGGTCATGATCACACATAAAGAATAGTTAATTGTCTAAGAATCATTAGTTCATTGTTAATCATGAGTTCAATATTCTGTCACTTGGGTATTCGTCTCGTTGATGCCTTGAGTTTCTTGGTTTCTGATTGATTACTTTCTTCAGCAGGTTCTGATATTTTGACGATTCGATATCTGTTGTGCGATTTGACTTTGAGATTTTGTTTAGTTTGGGGAATTGACTTCATTAGATGCCGATTGTTTGGAAGATTGGCAGGCTTAGTGAATCTCAGATAAGAAGAATAGATAGAATGTTTAGTTCAAGACTCCTTTTTTGCTGGTTTATTTAGGGTTTTGAGTTGTAAATTGATATTCTAACTTTCGTTTGTTGATTGTTTCTTTGCATCTTGAACTGGGTGGCGTTCAATTGGATTCTGTGGATAGCTGACCCTTTATCATATTATCTAGTCTCGATTGTTTTATGATAATGGATCGGTTCGGGATTATTCATGATTCTTTGAGGTTGGTTTGAGTTTCTTCTTTTCAGTTATCAATTTTGGCTGTTTGTTCTCGATTTTCGGTTCTTTTTGTTATTTTGTAGGGTTTCTAAAGATCATCCATGATTGTTTTAATATTGTTTCCTTGATGGGTGTTTCCTTTTTCTATTGACTTTCGATTTGATTTTCTAGAGTTCTGAGGGTTTGAACGATCTGTTTTTCTTGTTTTAATCCTTTAATCATTGGGTATAATAGGAATTGATCCGTCCGTGATTGGTATCCTTTGTCTTCTCATATATCGGCATATTTATTACAGTTAAGTTTTGCATTGATTGATTGATTGTGGGGTTTTTCGACATCTTTCTAAGGGATACTAGGTTGTATATATGAGCTTATTACTGCTATCCTCCTTCGCATCGCCAATATCATGCTGCTTTCGAATTCCTTGTTTTTATAACAATTTTCAGGTTCCTTTAATAGGGCTTGTTATTATTTTCTCTTGATTTTGGGTAGTTGTTTGACTTTTTGTTTCTCTCCTTTCTTTATCTCTGTTGCTTTTATTACCGTATCTGGTTTCTCGTTTCTGTGATTGGTATTAATTTTAATTTGACATCATTTATCTTTTTTGTTTGTCTTTACTACGATTTGCAAGATTCTTACGATATTCCATTTTGATTGAGTGCATTTTTTGGTTCAGTCTCATCATCTTTTTTCTTGTCGTTTATTGGTATTGTCTTTTGTAATTTCTCTTTACTGATTCGATTTATCTTTTTTTGATTTTTGAGTTGGTTTTGATTTGTTCTCTGATCCTTTCCTTATTCATATCCGCTGTTGCACGTCAGTCTTGCTTGGAATTACGATTCCGTGATATTCATTTTGTCTTGTTTGGCTGCATCTAGTTTCACTTGCAATTGGACGTCTTTCTTGCTCTTTTCCTGGCTTTAATTTTGAGTCTCTTCCACTCTTTTGCTACATTTATTTCTTTGTCTTTTTAGTTTTTCCATTTAACTCAATCAACACAAATTTCGTTTCTCAGTTAGCTGTCCTTTGTTGTTATTCGCCAGTTTCTCATTAATTGATTCAGTTTTTTGTTAAATTATTCTCCCTCGTCTTTTTTGTTGACTGACTTGGTATTTCATCTATTTCTTCGATGCTTTCGTTTCGTGTTGATACTTCCTTTACTGTTTTGCTGCTTTATCTTGCTCCGATCGTGACTTTGTTTTTGTTGTTCCTGATTTTCGTCTCTCATCTGATTGTACTGGATTTTCCAGGTTTTAAATTGCACTCCAAGTCTACTCTTGTCTCTGATTTCCTTGATGGCTTCGGTACCTCTTAATCGGTTTATTTCAATTTCTGATCCTGATCTGATTCTTGTTTTACACTCATCTATCTAACTAAGCTTTACTGCTTGATATTTGATTGGCTTCCATTTGATTTGTTTCTCCATTTTAACGTAATATCACATCACATGTCTTTCTCATTCCGCTATATTCTTTATCCCATCGTCTGATTTCTAATTTGTTTTCGCTCTTTGACTATAATATTTATATACTACTTTTATATATTATCGGATATTATTATATTCATTCCATATAATATTTATACACTACTTTTATACATTACTATATAAACATATCTATTATATAAATTATATGCACATTTCTAACTATTTTTTACTTTATCTCCAAAGGGTCTTCGCGCAAGGTGCGTATCCCTCCGCATCTCTCATCAATTACTGGATATATATCGATCTCACTTGGCTATTGGGTATTGGTTCATATTTTGACTTGCTTTGTTCTCTCGATTTTGAATTTTCTGTGAGTCCATCATTTGTTTCCAACAGATTTTGTCTGTGTTTTCTTCATCTTTTGATCTTTTCTGATTGTCTACGTTATTTGGCTTTGATTGTTGTCCTATTTCTTTGAAGGCTACTGGATTTTACCTTTTATTACTCTCTCGGTTTTCTCCCTCTTTGTTATCTTCTAGGCTCTCTTTTATTGTCCATGAATTTTATTTCTCCTCTCTTTAACAGGGCTTTTATCGTCTTTGGTAATGCATATTCGGATTTCATTGCTCTTTTTACTAATATATTTTCATTGCTTTCGAATTTGTTTACGTCCATGATTTCGTTATCAGATTTTCTTTTTTCTCCAATTGATCAGTTTTGCTGCTGCTTCATCGTATCCTCTCCCGATTGCTCCAAGAATTGGGTTTCAATTTTTCCTATTACTTCGATGTCTTCTTTAATTCCATTTATCGTAACTAAATCTATTGCTCTTGCTTCTCGCGACATCATAACGTAATTTACATCGTTTTTCCTTTATTGTCCTTCTCATTTAGAGTTGATCCTGTTTTTAATAACGACTTTTTGCTGTTCCGAATATTTTCCGGTCCATAAATATCGAACATCATTCCTGTTTCTCCTCGTATTACTTCGTTGTCTTTGATTGTTTGCGGATATTCGTTTAATCATACCCCTTAATTGCTCACTCTCTTGTATTTGATTGCTTTGTGTACTTTGACTATAATTGTACGGTTTCGTTTGTCTCGATTTTCTCGCTATTGGACAATTTTCAGCCAAATGTCCGTTTAGGTTGCAGTTGAAACAGGTTGTAATCTCGAATCTTGTTGTTGTACTCATTATCGTCCTATCTCTTAAATGTCTGACCTCTTGCGTTGGGTTATTTTATGGACTCTTCTTGAATTGGTTTGGTTTTTGTTGACCTTGAATTCTTCTCATTCGACAATTCTTTGACATATGACTGCTTTGATTGCAATTAAAACAGATTATCATTTCTTCTCATTCTGTGCGAACTCTTCTATCATATCCTTGGCAATTTTTTAGTTGATAACCTCGATCAGTTCTGCATCCTTCTTTTGAATAGATATCACATATTTGATTGTAGTTCACGTTGTTAATCCTGAAATAATTATTACACTTTATAAATTTACCTCTACTGTCTTGAATCCTCTTAACTGGAATATCGCAAATTCGTGATGGTTTTTTTTTTTTTTTTTTTTTTTTTAATATATTGATTTGTTTGCGGGTAAATATCTTTCGTTTGTCTCGTTATTTCCATCACTACTTTCATTGGTTCTGATACTCGATCTTTTAACTCAGTTTGCTCATTTTCTCTTTCGACTCTTTCTTCCATTATGGTTAATATTTTCTCTTCCCGTACGATTTCTGTTTTCCTTGTTTCAGCTCTTATTGTTTCAACTGTTTTCATTTCCGAATTTCCAGTTTCCTTTTCGCCATTTAAATCTTCTTTGTTGCATTTTCTTTTTTGAATGCATCTCCTGTACATTCCTCTTTAAACTTGAAGATATTGGTTCTCGGTCCTTCATTTCCGGTTCATCTCGTACGATTTTGTACATTGTTGATTCTCCCAAAAATATTTCTGTTTTATCCGTGTTTTTACTTGTCAACTCTTGGTTCATTTCCTCTCGGAGTTTTTCCATCTCTGTACTTGTTTTCAACTGAATTGGAATTCCTAGCTCGGGTGATTTCACGTTGTTTCCTTTATCGGTTAGCTTTTCCGTTAATTTATCATATTTTTCAGCTTCTGTTTCCAAACTTTCTAATCTCGTTGTAATCATTGGTTCTGCTATCGCTACTGTATTAAGTTTTCTATCTGTTGCCGCTTTTCACTCTCTTTGAATTTCAATAACATGATCTATTTCTTTATCCTTGTTCTCCGTTTGTTTTGGTATATTTTCAGTTTCTCTACACAATGGTTTCCTTGATTCCGGTTTCTCGTAACTCGTTTTCTTGATTCTATCTCTAGTTTATCGGCTCTATTATTCGTCGTTTACTTGATCTCTTTATTCTTTTGGTTTACTCGATCTCTTTATTCTTTGTCAATTATCTAAACATAAATAACACTTCTAGTATATAAATTTCCGCATTAATTTATCGTACTACTCTCACTGCTTTTCCTTAATTCTTTTCTCTACGTCAACTTCTTATCTTTTTAATTTTTGTTTTTTCATTTTAATTTTATTTTAAATTATCTATAGCTCGTATCAATTATCTATTTGTTTCGTCTAAATTATCCTTATAGTCCCATCAATTATCTATCCGGTCGTATCAATTAACTATTTTAATCCAATAAATCATCACCATCATATCAATAATCGTCTCGTTTACTATTCTCCTTTATCTCTATCATTGGTCCAAAAACGTTCCTTAATCTCTATGCGCTATAGGCCTTTTTACTTAACTCTTCTCGTCTTTTTCCTTAAACTTTAACCGCTGTTGCTCTATGGGCCTTTTTATTTAAATTCTCTTGTCTTTTTCCGTAAACTTTATTCGCTGTAATAATTTTTCTTTCGCTTCATCTCCCTTCATTTTTAAGTCTATTTTGAATTATCTATATCTCGTAACAATTATCTATCGACCTCGTATCAATTATCTATATAGTCTTATCAATTATCTATGTGGTCGCATTAATTATCTATATTACAATAATAAAATCATTATACTCATACTCTCATTCAATCTGTAAATCATTTTTCCTAGGTCTCATTGATTAAAGATCGTTTACTTAATCCTCAGTCGCTGGCGCTCTATGTCCTCTAGAATTTCCGTTGGCTCTTCGGCCTTCGGCTTTAACTCTTTTACTGGTCATCTGTGACCTTAACATCTATTCGTACTCATATTTCCTCTTTACTCATATCTCTTTTCATTATAATCATATCATTCTTATTATTTCTCATCTAATCATAATCATATCTCATCCGGCACTCTATGGCCTCTAATATCTAATCATAATCATATCTTATCCGGCACTCTATGGCCTCTAATATCTAATCATAATCATATCTCATCTGGCACTCTATGGCCTCTAATATCTAATCATAATCATATCTCCTCTGGCACTCTATGGCCTCTAATATCTAATCATAATCATCCGGCACTCTATGGCCTCTAGTATCTGATCATAATCATCCGGCACTCTATGGCCTCTAATATCATATCATAATCATCCGGCACTCTATGGCCTCTAATATCTAATCATAATCATCCGGCACTCTATGGCCTCTAGTATCTGATCATAATCATCCGGCACTCTATGGCCTCTAGTATCTGATCATAATCATATTCTGTCAATTTCATCTTTACTCATATTCGTATTCGTCTTATTCATATTATCTCTCATTGTTTCACCGGACTTGAGCTCATCAGTGACTTTTGGGTATGTTTGAGGCCTCACACTGACTCTCAAGCCATGGCGTCTTTTGGCCGCGCATTCTTCCGGTTACGCTTTACTCACCGCCATTCGGATATTTGGTACTCGGTGTGGGATCCGGGTTATTGTACCAAACTCCTCGCTGGGGAATAAAAAAAACATTTCCTCGGTACTCGGTGTGGGATCCGGGTTGTGTACCTCGGAGAATATAAAAGTATGGAAATGCCTAGACGTTCAATCAAGTTCCAAAAGCGGTTTACTTGATTTCCCGAATAGTGAAAAGAAAAGGAAGCGATTAAAAGTGGGAGCGGAAAATAAACTATCAAATCTCTGCCCGCTCCTTCCATCAGATTTCTCGGCTCCATTCAGCCGCTCTCATCTGGCTTTAGTAGGACATTTTGAGTATGAACCATTTACCGGTTAGTTCACATCTCACCTACCGTTTGGCCCCGATACTCGGTGTGGGATCCGGGTTGTTGTATCGAGTTCCTCCCAGCGGAAAAAAGAATCGTTCGATACTCGGTGTGTGATCCGGGTTTTTGTATCGAACGGCTCAGCGCCATCAGTCCCTTGGCTGATAACAACCTGAACACGACAGTCCGTAGCTGTCCTCTGGTGCCTCACCACCAGCTAGGGAAAAAAAGAATATCTCTAGGTACCTTTAACGTCTAAATCATGCGCATTTTTCAATTTTTATTTTTATTTTCGGTTTCCCCTTCACTTTCCCAATTCAAAAATTGTAGTAATCGCGTTGGTTTGTTCCCCAGAGAGGTGATCAATCTCTCGCCAGAAACTCCCCAACATTTGCGACGGTACCTACTACCTTCCTCTCCTCGGGTTGATCAGGGTTCTCCATCGGAATAAGCGTACTATCGTTATGATAGCTCGGTTTTAAATCTTACTGTCCAGTATTATTTCCATATAATATAATATAAATAACATTACAAAATACACTAACAAAATGATGCATCGAACCTTTTACCGTACCTTATGTGTGATTTTTCAGCTTTCAATGTTTAAGTTGTGTTTTACTTGTCCACTCAGAATTTATTTAACGGCTTTCATGAAGTTTTCGTCTTTTTCCGTATGTTTTACACCTTTCGGTTGCTATTGTTGTCTCATTTATTATTATTATTAATCTCAACTCATCGTACTCGTTTTCAATCATCGTTTTCCTCTGGTTGCTAACTATTATTCTCGTAATTCATTATTATCTCTAATCCTTTATTTTCAATTATAACTAGCATCATCATTTTATTCATCTACGCTCATTTCTTATAATTCATTTCATTTATACCTGAACATTTCCTTTTATCTACGCCTAAGTTTCTCCATCATCTGGATTATCTTTTCGTCAATTTCTCTAACTTAATCGATTATCTGTTCTCGTTTTGTATCTAATTTGGCTCTACTTGGCCTCATGTCTTTTGTAATACTTACAATCAATTGTTCGTTACTTCCGCTAATATTTCTCATCTCATAGGAGTAGGGGTTCGAAATCGTTGCAACCTTTTCCGTTAATATTTTGATCCTTAATTTAATTACTTTCAATTATTCGTTTATTACGTTTAGAATTATTTTGACTGACTTGGTGATCACGTCTTATTTCAAACAATTTTAATCCAGTAATTTCTAGTTTTTTCCAATTTTTTACGAACTCTTAGACGACCCGCATTTTTGTGGTTTCCCCTATTTCTAATCACTTTACCCCTCGTGATTTCCACCTTTTCCCTGTTTTTATTATTTTAATTTTTATTTATTTATCTGTTTTTTTTTTTTTTTTTTTTAATATTTTTATTACTACTTCTACGGTTTTTTTTTTTTGGATGATATTTACACGATGATTCCATTGATTTATACAACCTACTCATAATTTTATTTTTATTTATAGTTTCCTGTTTCTTTGATTCCTACTCTACAAATATTGATAATTTTATCCCCACTTTCCTGTTGAATCGTTTCATTTTTGAAATTTTGTGTATCTAATATTTTAATTTATTTACATATATTGATATTTTCCTCTCTTATTACCATACTCGTCATTTATGAGTTTTCTAAACTGTTGTTTTGTTTCCATATTGCTGGGGTTGTTGGTGACTTCGGATATAAATTATTGTCGATCTGACTCCAAACGTGCTTTAAACACCAGTAACGAACTCCAAACGATATAAACTTTATTGATTAATACACTTTGTCTCCACTGATTTACAAAAATATTTACGATTCACTTTCAAAATTTTTAATTTCTTCACAACTTTCTGAATTCTAGAGTATTCGAAGGTTTTGACCCATTGTAACTGTTTATCAAAAGCTCACACGATTATAGTTCTATGTTAATTTTTGATCGTCTTATTATTCTACACAATATATCATAAATTAAAATTTTTGCCAAAGTTGTGACCCTTTATAACTTTTTATCTAAAGCTCTGATGACTAAAGTTCTATTGGCAATTTTGCTTGTTTCGTCGATCTCTACAACATATCAAAAATTAAAAATTTTGATCAAGGTTTTGACCCTTTATAACTTTTGACCCAGAAGTCAGACTGCCATACTTCAATAGTAAATATTGCTCAGCTTCTCAAGCTCTACAACATATCAAAAATTAAAAATTTTGACCAAGGTTTTGACCCTTTATAACTTTTGACCCAGAAGTCAGACTGCCATACTTCTATAGTAAATATTACTCAGCTTCTCAAGCTCTACAACATATCAAAAATTAAAATTTTTGAAGGTTTGACCCTTAATAACTTTTTATCCAAAGGTCGGAAGATCCTAATTTTATCGCCACTTTTGGCCTTTCGTCGTTCTGTACAACATATTAAAAAGTTTGACCCTTTTTAGCTTCGAACCTTTAGAAGATATAACCATGGTTCTATTGGCAATTTTATTAAGCTCATTCTTCTCTACAACATATCAAAAGTTATATTTTTGGTCAAGGTTTGACCCTTTTTAGCTTCGGACCCTTAGAAGATATGACCATGGTTCTATTGGCAATTTTATTAAGCTCATTCTTCTCTACAACATATCAAAAGTTATATTTTTGGTCAAGGTTTGACCCTTTTTAGCTTCGGACCCTTAGAAGATATGACCATGGTTCTATTGGCAATTTTATTAAGCTCATTCTTCTCTACAACATATCAAAAATTATATTTTTGGTCAAGGTTTGACCCTTTTTAGCTTCGGACCCTTAGAAGATATGACCATGGTTCTATTGGCAATTTTATTAAGCTCATTCTTCTCTACAACATATCAAAAATTATATTTTTGGTCAAGGTTTGACCCTTTTTAGCTTCGGACCCTTAGAAGATATGACCATGGTTCTATTGGCAATTTTATTAAGCTCATTCTTCTCTACAACATATCAAAAATTATATTTTTGGTCAAGGTTTGACCCTTTTTAGCTTCGGACCCTTAGAAGATATGACCATGGTTCTATTGGCAATTTTATTAAGCTCATTCTTCTCTACAACATATCAAAAATTATATTTTTGGTCAAGGTTTGACCCTTTACACCTTTGAAGTTCGATAAGATACGGCTATAGTTCCATTGACAATAATACTCAACTCACCGTCCTGTACAACATATCAAAAATAAAATTTTTGGCCAAGGTTTGACCCTTTGTAACTTCGAACCTTCAGAAAATACAACCATAGTTCAATTGGCATTTTTACTCAGCTCATCGTTCTCTACATAATATCATCGAACTGTTTTCTCATCGTCAATAAGTCGATCGTTTTCCTTCGTTTGTTATTAAGTTCCATTCTTTAGTTCATCCTCTCTCCGTGGTCCGACAAAATGTCGTTCCAACATTTCTGTTTAATAATTAAACATTTGCTTTTATTTCCTTGGGTTCTTTGCAAAAACAATCATGGTTATCCCGGCTGAGCCCCCAAATTTGTACTTGGTGGGCTAGTCGTCTAATGTTTACTCTCTTGATTTGTAGTCAGGTCGTTCGTTTTTCATCGATCTTTACAATTTCTCATCAATCTTTACAATCGATCTTTACAATATTTGAACTCTATATTTCATCTCTCCGGGGTTCGGCAAAATGTCGTCCCGACATTTCTATTTGAAAAGATAGTTCTGTAGCCAGTCCCCTGTCGTTTGTTTGCATACGAAAATCATTCAATCCCGGCTGAGCCCCCAAATTTGTACTTGGTGGGCAAGCCATTCGTTTCTCATTTTGTAGTCGGGTTACTCGTTTTTTATCTTTCTGTATTAAGCTCTCTTCTTTTTCATTTGTCATCTCTCCGGGGTTTGGTAAAATGTCGTCCCGACATTTTTGTTTGATCATCAGACATTTGTTTGTATTTCTTTGGGTTTTTTGTACGAAACAATCATTCTATCCCGGCTGAGCCCCCAAATTTGTATGGTGGGTTACAGGGTTTCAAATCTTGCTTACCCTTCTAGTTGCCCTCGTAACGCCATACAAAATGATACTAACCGCCACTTGGCACCCGTTGCTAAGCAACGTTGGTAATGTGTTCAAGTGGTGGATTGCCCGCAAAAATTGAGTACCATGTGCTAGTACTATAGTTGCTCGGACAACCCTCGGGTTCACGAGCTGTCGATAGAAGACCTGTGCTCGCTTTTGATTCTTAGGTCCCATTATTCTCCTATCTCCTTCAAATGTTAACCTATACTCTCATATCATTCATTGTTATGTCTATTCTCATAGTCCTTCTTATCGTTGTCCATGATGATGATTATTCTTTGGCCTGTACACCCTTTGTTATGTTAAATACACCCACATTATATCTTTCACCTTTATCCCTATTATAACTACAATGTTTCCTATCATTGTTACTAGCATTATCATTGTTACTACTATATATATTACCTTTATTATTATTTCTATTACTATAACTACTATTATATTTATTGTTATTACTACTATGATTATTACTACTATTATTATTATCATAATTATTATCATCATTACTACAAATACCATGATTATTATTATTATTACCATTATTATTATTATTATCATTATTATTATTATCAATATTATTATTATTATAATTACCATTACCCCTATCATTATCGTTATATTTATTAAGGTTTTGTAGGGATCCTTCCTTATTCCTCAGCGTTAAAATTGTTTATTGATATACAACATTAGCCGTAGTTCATCTATATTTTTCGGTTTTCGATAAAGTATTTTTGTAAATTAGAAAATTTTAGCAGCGTTCCGCCCTTATTTTACGGTTCATCCCTATTCTACAGTTTTCGACAAAGTATTTTCATTGACTCGGAAAATTTGAGCAGCGTTCCGCCCTTACTTTACGCATTCCATTTTTACGTTACTATTTTTGTTAAGTATTTGAATTAGTTCGGAAAATTTGAGCAGCGTCCCGCCCATATTCTCCGCCTCAACTCAAATTAATTTATTTAATTCTTATTTAAAAACATTATTTTTCATGATTTTGGTCGTTCGGATTAATCTTTTTCCGATGGCTATTCATTTTAACTGTTGCAACGATTTCGCAATTTTCCCCGCTACCCATTCCCTCTTTTTGTCCTTAAGATCTATTTATGTTCATTTCATAGTTAATGAGTGCCCACTGGACTACTCGGTGTTAGAGATTTTGAGCCGATTGTTGTTAAATATTTATGTCAATTTTACAGGAAACGGATGGTGAAGGAGCAGCCAATAAACTACTCATTTACCCTCCAATTTCCCCTATGTACGGATAATATTGACGTTCCAACTCCTGCGTTCCGCACGCTGAGTCTTCACGGGTACATATCATTGGCGATTTTCCACGCTCTTACACGAATCTGTACTATGTAGATTTTGCTTTCTTGCGTTATGTGTTGGCTGTGGGCCGGAAAAGGAATAACAAATAATAATTTACCATAGCATTTGGAATAAAAGTTTCGATGCACTAAGGCTGTAGATATAAAATATTTATTCAGCATATTACATCAGCTACATACAGTTGAAATTCATTGTATCCATTCCATAAAATTTACTTCAAAAATCCCATAAATTTAATTCGATAAATCATCTATAAATTCAACAAAATTATCCATAAATTTAATCTGAAAAATCATCCATAAATTCAATTGAAAAATTACCCACAAATTTGATTCAAAAAATCATCCATAATTCAATTGGAAAAACAAAATTATCCATAACTTCAATTTGCAAAACAAAAATCATTCATTAATTCGATCTGAAAAGTCATACATAAATTCAATTGAAAAATTACCCATCAATTCTCTTCGAAAAATTCAACTAATAATATTGCACCAGTTGAGAGTGATCGTGTTCAGGCAAAACACTTACCCGTGTTAATTGCCTGAATGCACGGCTCTCAACCAGCCATACAATCAGTTATACAATTCTATAATGGAATTTTTCTCTGCAAAATAAGACTGAAAATTTGTGAAAACACATCGGTATTTATACCTATTTTTCTCGCGTGTGAAATCTGATGCAGTAAAACAAAATTCGACCTTGTTATTTTCTAGTAAATTCTATTCGTTAATTTTATTATTTTTTGATTTATTTTTATAATTTTTTATTTAAGATTTTTATTGAATTATTACTAATTCAAATTTTCGATTTAAATTTCATTTTAATGAACTTTTATTAATTTTTTCAATTTCGTCGAATTTGTTGTGTTTTCTTGTTATATTTGTGTAGGTATCGTGCGAATCTTGGTGCATTTTGTTATTATTTTAATTTTATTTTTATGTTTTTGATTTTATATTTATTTGTATTCTCTCAGATCTTAAAGTGTTTAATTGGTGTTGTATATTGTATTTTAAGTTATCTTGGTGCTGGGTTTTCGTGCTGTATTACTGATGCATTTAAACAATTCTCAAGGCTATTGGTGTGCTGGCCCAACAATATATACAAATTTGGTTTCTTGTTATCTGCATTGGCTGTGGGCCGGAAAAGTTTGGACATAACACAGATCGTAATACTTGTTTCCCAAAACTATTATTGTATTTAACAGTTATAAATCATTCAACCAACGTTTATCAGACCATCACTCTCAAGTACTATACTTACATAATAACTGTAACTTAGATACGCGATTTCTTCAAAAATTGAAAATTTTCAAAAGTTTCGTTATTGAAATAACTGTCTATTGTTAGTTATAAAGTGATTAAAAATCTGAAAATCGGATCTGTATTTATAGCTCTGCTACTGATGTGTCTATGTGTATCTAAATTAATGTGACTGAACAAAATTGGACCTAGAATTCTTACATATACTTTGTATTTTCTATTTTTATTTTCGTTTATTTTAAGCAACTTATTTATCTTTCATAATTAAATTAGAATTTTTTCTATTATGTTTCATTTGTTTTTTCTCATAAAACTTGTTAAATAATGTTTTATAAATAAGCTGAATTTTTCATCAAATTTTCTTGATATCGTGTTGTTTCTATATACATGTTGTACGGATTTTGGTGAATTTATGAGATTTAAATTTTACTTTTATGTTTCTTAATTTTATATTTATTTATGTTTTTCTATTCAAATTTTAAGGTGTTTGTTTCATATTCGTATTCTATCTTAAATCGTCTTGTTGCTTGTTTTTGTGCTTTGTTCATACGATTAAACATATTTCAGGGTCACTTCTTACTGGCCCTACATTTTTCTTATAACTATTTCGCTAAACAGTGTCTTATAAATTACCTACATTTATAGGTCGAAAATTTATGTTATCATGTTATGTTTATATATTGTTTGTGCAGTTCTTCGTGCATTTTGTGTAGATTTTTTTACTTTTTTATTTCTTTAATTTTTTGTATTTATTCTAAAGGAGTTCATTTTGTGTTTTATCTTTGAGTTAAGTCGTCTTGGGGCTTTTGTTTTTATTTTGTGCTACCGATACAAAAAACTAAAGCTCAAAGCCACTTAGTCTTGGCCAAACACAATTTATTTTACGTTTCTTTTTAGTTTTTAAAAATAATAAAGTTTTTTGGTCATATTTGGTATTTGTTTGTTATTTATATGTTAATTGTTGCTGATCTTGGTGTAATTTGCAGTTATTTTATTTTTTAGGTTTCTGTTTTGTTTTGTTTTCTATTTTCATCCGGATTTTAAGGTATATTTAGTGTATGAGTTCAATTTAAATGATCTTGGTGCTGAGTTTTCGTGATATGTGCAGATGACTTAAAACCAACTTCAAGGCCAACGTATTCTGGCCCTACATATATATGAATTATTTACATTTTATTTCGATCCATGCAGTAGATTAGTATAGTAAAACTCACCGAAAGTATCTCACATAAAAGATGAAATATATGGGGTTGCGATAAGTAAGATGAAGATAATGTTAGAGTTAATATAAAGTGTATTATTTACAAAAACTAAATGAATATAAATCTTTTTAAAGTTGATATAAAAAATTTAAATTGATATATGGCAAAGGAAATAGGTTTATACGGTGAGTAATTGAGGAGATTATCACAAATATTCTAATACAAAATCAATTTTAGTCCTCATAAAAATCATATTCAATAAATAAAAATGAATGCAAAATTTATTAGGCATTAGGAAAACCTAAGCGATATGGAAATTCGTGGCATATAGAGAGCCCAAACCACGTGGAAAACCAGAGAGGGTAGGTTGATCAATTCTCTCACAAAACCGATAAACTGAAATTGGTTTTCGGAGTTTGTAAAGAAGTGAAAAGTCTCCAACCGAATTAGGGCAACTAAAAACTTAATATGATTAGTTTATTGACTAAAAACAAGTATAAAAAGGATTAGTTAAAGTTGACCAAGAAGGCCAAAGTAAAAATAAACAGATATTGTATTGACGATTGTGTTTATTGGGGTAAATAAAAGTAAATAAAAGTAAACTGAAACAACAACCAATTAGAAAACGAAGTGTATGAATTGGGTAGAAGATTATTAGCAGAATCGAATAAACTAAACAAAGAAACGAATAGAGTACCCAAGCAAAGTCATAGATGTCGCATACGCCAGTTGCTTAACCGAAAGATAGAAAACATTAAGAGAACTCCGAACCCAAGTGGAAGATCAGAAGATAAAAACTAGTCACGAAAACATAATGTTGGAGTTATTAAACAGAAATAATGACCAGCTAAAAGACAAAGTAGATGACTTAAACCAACGATTAATTTGAAAAATGGATGAATTTGAAAATATCTCAGCTAGTATCAAAGGCCACTTACCATCAATGCCAAGCCGACGGATAAAGAAAACAGACAGAAGAACTTGAAGCTCAAGTTGAACCGGTCAGAAGCGTACAGATGAGAGTACGAGAGGAGTTAGATCTCACAAAAAGAAACAGATATTACAAGAAATCGAGTGGTCAAAAGTGATAGGAAAATACGAAAGGATAATAAACGGATTAAAGGATCAAGCAAAAAGATGGAAAAAGAAATATCAAGCAACAGCAAAAGAATTGAAAGAATTACCACCAAAACTGACACCGCTCAATGACTGAAAAATGTTGGAACTACTCAAGGAGCAAAAAAATCATCAAAGAACTACAAAAAAAAGTTAAAGAAAACTGAGAAGAGAGAAGAGGACTCGAATTTTATCAATTAGAGAAAATTGAATAACAGTGCATAAAGAACATTGAGAAAACTAAGTGGATTAAATGAGCAAAACCAACTACAACTAGAGATAGAGAAGAAGAGAGACCTTACGTTCTCCAGAGAAAATGCAATTGGGAAACGAAAAAGAAACATTCGAATTGAAAGTGAAAGAGATGCAAACAGAGATCGAAAGATTAAAGATCCGAGAAAATACGACAATATTGGAAGTAAAAGTAGCAGACCTAATGGAATAAGTCAACCAGCTATAATATTTATTGAATGAGGAACTAAGCACCTCAATGACGTAACAAGCTAGAATAAACGAATTCGTGAGCACACTCTCAATAATCTGGTTACTATTAATATTGACACCACAACCCCAAAGAGCATCAGAGGGTGAAGAATGTGGAAAGGTATAAAAAACTTATGTATAAAAAGAAGGAGTGTGTAAAGTGTAAATAGAAATTGTGAATAGAGACAGTGGAGATAAAACGAAAAACGAAATGTAATCAAAAAACAAAATGATAAAAAATAGAAAACCAAAAAAAGTCATAAAAAGAATGCAACAAACGAAAATCAAAAAATAAAAATCAGAAATATAATAAAAATAACAGAAAATAATCAACAATGAAAGTTTAGATCTGCGAGACCGTTGACAATGAAAGATTGTACACAAAACCAATAAAAATTGAAGTGGGAAACAAGGATTCAAAATCAGTATAATGCAAAATTGAAGAGATAGTAGAAACTGAAATCAACGAACAAGAGGAGGAGATAGAAAACCTGAAAATAGCGATGGAACAACAAGCACTAGAAATAGACAAAATTAAGAGTCAATAGTGTCAGACGAGAAACTCGATAAAGGCACTAATGGAAGAATATCGGATACTGAGTAACTAGCGAGAAGAAGTAGACGAGGAAACCGAATGGCTGAGACGACAATTGGATATAAGTCAAGAATTGGAACAAAATAGAGGAACTTAAGAGAGAATTAGTCATGAAATTGGCAAACAATGCATTGGAAGACCAACGGCAAACAGAAGTAAAACGAATTGAAAGGAAATATAGAAGAAAAGTTAAATCGAGAAAATAGAAGAATTGAAAGGCGAGTGATTAAAAAACACTGAAAGGCAATAAAACTCAACCGCTAAATTCAAGGGCTAGAAGAATACAATGAAAGACAGAAGAGAGCGATGGAAGGAAAAGACAAAATTATCGCAACGAAGCTGTAAGTCGAAAAAATACCTAAATCAAACAATCAAATTCACGGGAATCTTAAAGCAAAAACACAATATATACAACGATCAAAGAACCAATTCTTCCAATTCAAATCCAACAGTCGAGAACCATTCAAAGACACCAAATGAAGATTACATCCCTGATCCCAACTACATACATTAATCGCAAGCCAAAGTGACAATTACTATAACTATTATTATGTAAATACGCACATTCTGTGACATAAAAATGTTTGATGCATATATAACTGACCGCCTTACGTGGTTTCTGCTTGAAGCTTGTAAATCGGCATTACTCTTTTCTATCAATGTGTAAAAGTATTAGCTCTATATGTGTACGTATAAAGTATGTGAATGTGCCGGGTAGGCCAATGTTGGTCTAGACCGAGAAATTGCGGGGCGCAATTTAAACGGGCCCGGGAGTGGTTTGTTGGGTTATAAGCCATAATTTAAAGAAAAATGCGAAAATTGTGTAACTTAAAACAAAATACTTAATGACGTTTGGAAATTATCAATATGGTTGCTGTAACATAAGCACGCACCGCAAGCAGAAATCAAAAATAAAATAAAATATTAAATAAAACAAAATAAAAACATAACAAAATTAAATAAAACAAATATTAAATAAAATCATTGAAAAGCCAACAGATGCAGAAAGAAGGTTTTAGAAAATACATAGGCGGAAGCGGCGACCAAAAATATAAATATCAAAGGGTAAAAAGAGAAAAAATCAAAGAGATGGTTAAATAATAAAAAATAAAATTTATCAAAAATTGAGAAAATAATATCAAAAAATAAAGAAACATAAAATATTTAAAATAAAATAAAAGCAATAAAAGCTGAAAAAGGCTCAAAATACTCTGATTGGTCGCACCCAGGAATTAAAACACTATATATACAGCAGTCATTTTCATAATTTTTGACATTTTTAGACACAAAAACCTTTATTCATTGGTTGAGACAATTTGTTTTAGACACTTGTGTTAGACACAAACGTTTTTAGACAAATGTTTAGTCAATTTTAATGCCGACGTATGACAATTTTTCAAATTTGGATGCTTGAGCGACGAACTTGTCTATTGTAAGTATTGTTATTTTGTACAAATATATTTTTCTAAATTAATGTTTTGTTTAATTAAACTTATTCCCCTAACTTATTTATATTCATTATATATATATATATATATATATATTAAGTCATTGGAAAATGGTGAATCGATATTCGATTCCCTCAGTTAAGTTTGAGGGATGTGGATGTGTTGATTTATCTGTTTCCACCCCTCGATGTCTGCCTGGATAGGTCAGGCCTAGTTTGCACTGATCTCAAAAGTACGATTTCATTGGACTTCAATGCGGCGTTCATGAAAGGTAGACAGAGCGATAAAATGGTAAAATGCGGGAATATCGTCAGAGTTAATGGGACAACATTATTATATGTTTAAGTAGGAAAATTGAATTTTTATTTAACTCCTGCCGATTATTGTATTATCAAGGGTATGACTAGTGATAAAAATTTAGGTCAACGAAAGTATACAGTAAGGTTAGATTACGTACATTGTTTGATAATCATCACGATGGAAAATTAAAATAAAATGATACATTTATGCATGAACCGGTGAGATGATAATATAGAGATTTTTGAATGGAGGTAACTGTGGCGACCATACAAAAGCAAATATGAGTTTTTGGACTAAATTAATTACATTATAATAATGCATTCATTTCAATTTACCCTAGGCTAACGTTTGTATGAAACAAGGAATTTTCCATAAAATAAGGGCGGAACGCTGCCCAAATTTTTGAAAAATATTTTAATAAATAAAGAGTAATGATGACAAATTGATATAGGAATTGTAGAAATAGATGAGTATGGACAAGGGTATAGATCGAAAGAGACGTAAGACTTCCATCGGCAGTCAGGAACCCGAAAGTTAAAATATCACGAGGATTATTTCTAGAAATGGAACTCATCTGCTCATTAATTTTCAGCTGCTATATACAGTACCAACATAACCTTGCTCATGGGTATATAGTCGTAGGATGAAAACTTTAGGAGGTCCTGGTGAGACAGCATAGACCTTAGGAAAAGAAGGTATTTTGATCGATGGGATAAAATTTTAAACTTTGCATAGATTTAAACAAATTAATTACATCCAGTACACCAACAATTATATGATTACATGTTGTACCAAAAATGTAGAAAATTGTGATTTTTGTAACAATTATATATGGGGTACTTATGGGGATGATAGTTGTTCAATTCATGTATTACTTGATGAATGAAGAAAAAATGTATTTTTGTAATAATTTAAATAAAGTTTATTGACTTGAACTTAATAATTTTTACAGTAATAATTTTTACTTTGTTTAACCTTAAAATAATGTAAAACATTGTTTACGAAAATTAGTTTGTACTTGAATAAATTTGGCATGTCTCGTGGTCTGTATAATTAGTATGAGAATGGTTAATTCAATGTATAATTTTGTCTGGTTACTTGATATATTGTTAACAGTCGATATAGTATATATAGATGGCTCAAAACATTGTAAAATATATAACATCAAATGGATCATCAAAGCATTAGTGATAACTCAATGAACCAAAAGAAACCGAGCATGATTCGTCAAAATAATGGTAGTTTTTAAAATTTTTATAAATCATTTTGTATATATTTAATTTAGGAACAATGGAACGAAGAAATAAGTTAATTTTGATGAACAGGAACAAGTTACTCTAGAACGATGTTATTATAAAGTCCGATTTTCAAAAATCAAATTTGACGACAAGATGATATTGAGCCAATTTTTTAATTGCATGCACGAAGATATTTGAGTTGATGACGAAGAAGATTTTTACATCAAATGCGATGTAGATATTATTCCCAATTCAGAGAATACGAGCGTAATCAGAGCCATGATAACTGGTTTTATTCAAGGTTACAATGCAACAAAGGACCGAATTAAACCGATTTGGAAGGTTATGAAGGTTTAAGAAAAGTATAATGATGAACATTGTACAAATTAATAAAATGTAGTATAATTTAATAAAGTTTTATGTTGTCTGTTTATTTGTTTATTTTGACTATTAAAACACATCTTTAATAATAATATTAATAATAAAAATTAAAATTAAAAGATAACGCCAATAAAAAACCTTTCGTACGATATATTTCGATAGCATAACTATCATCTTCAGGTACTCAAAACCAACTAAAAATATTATGAATTAACATTTAATTTAAACAAATTATTTTTTATTAATTTAATATTTTAATAAATAAATATTTTTAAAAATATATTTAATTCACTTTTAATTAATTTAAAATTTTCAAATTTTCATTTATATTCTAATTTTTAAAAATTAATGTAATTTAAAATTTTCAATTATTTTAATAATATTAAAAAAACAAACATGATTTAACATACGTAAGCTATTTAAAAACATTCAAAATATTCGTAGTCACAGCACTGCACATTAATCTTTGGATCCAATGACCTTATCAGCAATGCTTCACATATCACGCGTTCCCACTAATTATTAAAACTTCTCAACAAAATTCTAAAATCAGACATTCCTATATCACTTTTACAGCCTCTATTGTGTTCACTAATATTGGTCAAACCCTTCAATCGACAATGCTCTAGAACTCGAGTACAGAGATGACGGGAAGTCTCTCCAATGTATGTGGCATTACACCCATTACATGTAAATTGATAAACGAGATCCGAACACAATCCAACCCGAGTTTTTGATTTATTAATAAACATATTGCGTACCTTACACGAATTAGAGACGATCTTATACTCTAAATTTCCCATCTGTTTACTTAACTTCCTTTTATAATTTGTAAAGCCTTCAGAGTACGGCAATACTAACACATATTTAGGCTCAATTTTTTTATATACATTTTTACCATCATCCAGACCAACAATCAATTCACACCCATCCGACAAATTACATTCAGACTTTCCAAAACATGGATCCTTAGGATTTTTAATCAATTTATCAACAGTCTCTTTTATCATCAACAATAAAAATGATTTAGAATATCCATTCGTTATCAACAACTCAACCAATTTATCAACACTTTTTACCGAATTAGCAAAAGTAGAAGATAAAGCCCATGAACGATAAATCAATCCTTTCACCATATTTCTCTTATACTTAAATTCACAAAAGCTTTCTGGAGAAGTATAAAGACCAGTATCAGTTGGTTTTCTATAAATCTCTGTCTCATACTGTTTATCTTTGCGTTGAATTAACAAATCTAAAAACGCAATTGATGACTTTCTCTCCGTTTCACATGTGAATACAATGTTTTTATGTAAACTGTTCATAAAATGCAAAAACGGTTCTACATGTTTTTGGTTTTCAAAAATAAGAAAAATATCATCCACATACCTTTTATAAACAAAAGATTTTTCAAATTGGAAAGAAGCAATTTTCTTTTCCAAACTAGCCTATGTTTTTGTTTTCTGGCATGGCTTAATATGTTTCTTTCTTGTTTTGCTCGATCGTCTCAATACGATTTCGCTTCTTTTTTTAATTTTAATCTTTTCACAAAATGACACTTGAAATCTGTTGTCAGTTAATCTCTCTATACAAAACACTTTTAATTCTCGGAATTTTCTGCAACAATCTGTTACCAAATTACTATTATAATTCTCTTATTCTCCCCTTCAAACTGTCATTCATTGCTTTTATACCAATTTTTGAAATCGAATTATTTATTATTTACTTTTTTATTAATTAAAATTTACCTAATTTAGATTATTATAATTATTTATATTATTTATAAATGCTATTTATATCAATTTATTATTTTTAGTATTATATATATACTAAAATGAGATTATTTCTGTTGGGCCAGAACACAAACGGCCTTGAGAATTGTTTAAATGCATCAGTATTACAGCACGAAAACCCAGCACCAAGATAATTTAAAATGCCATATACAACATCAATTAGACACTTTAGAATCTGAGAGAATATAAATATATATAAAATCAAAAGACATAAAAGTAAAATAAAATAAATACAAAATACATCATGAACCGCACGAAATTTACATAAAAAATAACATAATAATGTGGGGTTTTTGTAGGGTGATGTCATTGATCTTGACCTCACATGAAAATTATTGTCTCTCCCGCAATGGTTACCCGTTGCCAAGCAACGTTGGTACTGTAAACCCTTTGTTAAGTTAAATATTCTCACAGTATATCTCTTATCCTTATCCCAATTATAACTAAATGTTCCCTATTATTATTACTAGCATTATCATTGTTACTATTATATGTATTACCTTTATTAATTGTTACTACTATTACATTTATTGTTATTCTTATTACTATATTACCGTTACATTTACTATTATCACTACTAGTATTATTATTACTGTTATTATTATTATTATTATTATTATTATTATTATTATTATTATTATTATTATTATTATTATTATTATTATTATTATTATTATTATTATTATTATTATTATCATTATTATTATCAAGTTTTTAGTAGGGATCCGTCCTTATTCCTCAGCGTTATAAAAATATTTTATTGATTTACAACATTAGCCGTAACCCATCCTTATTTTACAGTTTTCGACAAAGTATTCTTGTTAATTCAAAAAATTTTAGCAGCGTTCCGCCCTTATTTTACTGTTTTATCCTTATTCTGCAGTTTTCGATAAAGTATTTTCATCGATTCGGAAAAATTGAGCAGCGTTCCGACCTTATTTTACGGTTTTTATGATAAATGTTTTAATTATTTCCAAAAATTTGCGCAGCGTTCTGCCCATATTTTCCGTTTCAATTAAACATAATTTATTTAATTTTTATATATTATTTAAAACCTTATTTTCTATGATTTTAGTCGTTCGGATTAATCTTTTTCCGATGGCTATTCATTTTAACTGTTGCAACGATTTCGCAATTTTCCCCGCTACCCATTCCCTCTCTTTGTCCTTAAGATCTATGTATGTAAATTTCATATTTAATGAGTGCCCACTGGACTACTCGGTGTTAGATATTTTGAGCCGATTGTTGTTAAAAATTTTATGTCTATTTTTCAGGAAACGGATGATAAAGGAGCAGCCACAAGACTACTTACCTTCCAATTTCACCTACATACGGATAATATTGACGTTCCAGCTCCTACGTTCTCACGCCGGAGCCTTCACGGGCACGGACTGTTGGCGATTATGCACGCATTTACACAGTTCGCTAGTTAAGTGTAATTTTGCTTTCTTGTTGTATGTTTTGGCTGTGGGCCGAAAAAGAAATAAATAAAAATTACCATAGTAATCGGGTAAAAATCTCGAATGCATATAATTGTTGGAAATTCATAAATGGGCATCACAGCATCATAATTTATTGTTCATAAATAACATTTTCGATCCGTATTATCATAATAAATAAACATTTTCCATCCATGATGCATAATATTTCTAATAGGTTGAAGTTATCGATCATTAAATTAACAATCATCAATGCGTTTGACATTAGTTGCAACGCACACTAACTACAGTAAACACAAGTCACGAAGTGAGACTGAAGGTCAATATTTAAATTTAAGCCGGAAACAATATTGTAAAGTAGAATTAAATTATTTGTGTAAACACATCAGTATATATACTTATAATTTGGCCTTAACCTTGCGTGTTATTTTTATTGCGATTAAACAAATTTGACCTTGAAATTATTTGTGTTATCTAAATTAAATTTTTATTAATTTCTTAGTTTAAATTGGTAATTTATTTTTAACATTTTTAATTAAATTTATTCAGCCAAAAATATTTTATTTTTATTCATTTAATTCTGTTGGGCCAGAACACAGACGGCCTTGTAAATGTTTAAATGAATCGGTAACACACATGCAAACATAACATACAGGTTTAAATGCAAACCTATTAAAACACCAATAAACCCTATCAAAATGCGAGGAAGAAAACAATTAAATATAAAATTATAAACACAAAAATAAATTAAAATAATAACAAAGTGCAACAAGATTCGCACGAAATAAATATAAACATAACACGAAAACCCAACGATTTTGACCGAAATTTGACAATTTATAAAAAATGCTAGATTTCGTGAAAATGAAATAAAAATCAAATAATTTGAATTAGAAATAATTCAATTAAAAATCTAAAGAAAAAATTGTCAAATAAAATCTCAAAATAATAAAAATTAAGATTAGAATACACTAGAAAAATCCAAGTTCAAAATTTGTTTTACTAAATCAAAAAGAACACGCAAGGTTAGGGTCGTACAATAGGTATATATACCGATTCATTTTTACATAATTTTAATCGTTTTTAATCGTAAAATTTCAGTTTTGCAAACTTGAAATCATTTTTCAGCGATGTAAGTAAGAGTTTGTATTTGACAACTCTCTCCACGTCGCATCCTCGCAACCTCAATCGAGCTCTGCTTGGGTGTCGGCGTGGGGAGAGCGGTGTATTTATGAATTTTGAATTTTATAATTAATGTAATGGGTAATTTATAATTTTCTGTTAATAAATATTTTAATGCATAAAATCTTTGTTTTATATTGTCGAAATTTTACCGGCCGACAGCCAAACACACTACAAGTTAATAAAATCCGACATATTATTCGAATTCGTGTAAGTGCGTGGAAAATCGCTAATGATTCGTGCCCGTGAAGACCCCGGCGTGCGGAACGCAGGAGCTGGAACGTCAATATTATTCCGTATAAGGGAAGAGAGGGATAAGGAAGTGGTCTTTTGGCTATTTCCTCGTCTCTCAATTTCTATAAACTCGACCTAAAATGATATTCACATACGGCTCAAAATCATCACACGAGTAGTCCAGTGGGCACTCATTAACGATAATATGAACACAATGCGCCTAAGGTCAACCGAGGGAAGGGTAATGGGGAAATTGAAAAATGAAATCGTTGTTATAAACTTAAATGTACATTTTAAATTAAACGAAATATAGGGATAAGACCTTTGAGAAGTCGTTTCATACTAAGGATAATAAAGTAATTACTAACCTAATAGGTATATTTTAGCTAAATTTAAATGAAATATAAATATAGATTTTGAGAGTTTACGTTGCACAAAAATTAGTAAAGTAGCTGTTATAGATTTACGATACAAAACTTAAAATTTAAGTAAGGAATTAACAGTGCAAACGTTCGAATTCCCAATAAGCAGTAGTAAATGTAAAAATAAGAAGCTTCTAATACGTTACTTGAAGTCTAGGAAGTAGCTAGATGTGAACCTTAATATAGCATTTAAATCGATAAAAGGGCTTGCGAGGAACTATAACCAACTCAAATAAATTATAACAATTAAATTCGACCAAAACATTTAATAGGAAAAAACAAGTGTTTATAACATCAAAAATTCGAAAACCAAACCCCGAATCACCAAGATTTTCAGATGATAAGATAAGATCCCCACATCAACAGAGAGAAATCCCCGACAGACTAAATTCCATTAATAACTAAATGCAGAAAACTAGCTTTAGTCAAACTCGGCGAGATGATAACAATTAGATGAATAGAGACTCATGCCGCCAACACGACGAAACCCCATAGCGATAAACGCAGCTCCCGACTAAAGACTCGGCTAAGCTATAAGTATTAGATAAAATAAACGCAGAATAAACCGAAGGCACAGACTCCAAAACCCTTACCAGCAATTGTTAAACAGTAGTTTTCTCATATAGAATAAAAAATCCCTCCACCTATTATTTCCCAAACTAGTACCAACCAAAAATTAACCAGCAACAATTTACAATCATTTATTAGGAAATAAACTCGTTGTTTATACAAAATTCTGTTCTGACACCCCGATGTCTACTACGAGTCGACCCTAAAAGGATAAAAATTATTAAACTAAAAAGAACTTAATTATCCGCTGATACCTGTGATCATTTTGTTTCACCGTCCAAATAGTCCGCCGTTCCAATCCAAGCAAGTATTCGAACCAGCCCTTCATTATGTCTAAATTATCGGAAACCCAACTGATGGGTTACAGGGTATCGATTTTTGTTTAAATCTCCTTATGGTTTCCCCGGTAACGTCATATAAATATTTTCTGGTTACCACTCGGCACCCGTTGCCAGGCAACGTTGGAAATGTGTTCGAGTGGGTGGAAAGTGAGCGCTATTACTAATACTATAATTGCTCGGACAATCCCTGGGTCCAACGAGCTGTCGTTAGAAGACCTGTGCTCGACTTTAGATTATTGGGTCCCATGTATGTCGTAGATTTTACTGCTGAATGGGTTATGGACACTTGAAAAACTCTTTGAAAATGCCGATTAAATAACAAGGAAGATATAATTATGACAAAAACACATGTAACTTGCAACTAAGAGACATTCTATAAGTTATTTAGACCTGCTTCGACAGTCGAGCGGCTCGGCGTCTTGCCTGCTCTTTTCTCCCTGGTCGATAGTTGTTCGACGCTGTTGTTGTTGTTGGGGTTGCTGTTGGGGTTGCCATCACCTCACGGTAAGCTAGTTGAGCGGGGGCGAAGACGAGGAGGTAAGTGACAGCTGCCCCTTCTTGGCAAGCGGACAAGGCAACTTCCAACCCCCGTATCTGTGTTCGAAGACTCTGATTCAGCTGTTTTTCGTCCGCCCAACTCTTCTGGGCTGCGGTGAGACTTTGATGTAGGGGTTTGATCTTTTTGGGGTCCACCCAGGTTGCCTTTGTTTGCTGGATCTCATGGGTTAATTGAAGGATCTGGTCATAGATGGCTTTGTTAGTTTGCTGGGCACGAGTCAGTTCAGTTCGTAGGATTTGGAGAGGTTCCATTTCTGGGAATAATGAATATTAACACTTTTATTACTAATTTATAATTCGCAAGCATACGGTTAATTTAAAACATAAATTGCAAACTTTATACTAAGAAATCACAAAAATAAAATGAAAAAACGAATCTCAACGACAAGTTTCTATATTAAAAAAAATGTTCGTAGTAAACCGAGACTGTTGGTATTGGCTAACTCAGGGGGTCAGGCATCCTCGAAAAATTTCTTTATTCCTTCCTCCGGGGAGCAGTTCGGGATCACGAACACAGGTCGCTTTGTATTCCGGGCCGGTCTCGGGGGTGTTGGATAGGCGTCTGCGAGTCGTCCGGCCGTGAGATCGTCCTCTACGTTGGCCAAATATTTCCTAACCCGATCCACTGAGGAGTTGACGAGGCGCTGATGGTTCAGGAGGTGGTGCAGAAGTGCCTGGGCCCGCACATGGATATCATGGGCCGGACTTGGGTAGCTGGATCGGCCCTCCTTCTTGAATTGTCTCATTGTAAGCTCTACCAGGAGCGCGTCTTCTCGCCGGTTTTCTCTTTGCTGAGGCATGTCGGGGTATCGTTCTTGATTGGTGCGTCGCCACGCTTGTCGCCATTGGTATGCGACGTGAGCGGTAATATAGACGTGGGATCCCGATTGTTTTGAACAAGACAATAAATTAACATGGATTGATCGAAGGATCTTTTTATTTAACATCCGTCCACTCGGATATATTTGAGTGCGTTACTTCTTAGGTCTGAGTCGTGCGAGCGAATGTCCTATCCCCGTAGAAGGAAATAATTTTTATGGGTAATTAGCGTAGCGTAGAGTCGGCGTTAATTGGTTTCGGGGAGCTAATCGACTGGAAGGGTGGTAAGAATAATTAAGATGACTAACCCCTCCCAAAAATGGTCAGTTTTCTTAAGATAATTCACCTGAGTCGAGATGTCTACTTGTATAAACTTTTCCAAAATTTGGAACAAATTGAGAATTTCACTACTTGACCTAAATAACTAGAATCTTCTAAAATGATTCAAGTAATCCGAGCTTATGCTGGTATAGTTGATATAACTATGATTTCACAAAGGGATTTAAGCCCATCGTCAATCTCCTTGAAACAAATTTTTCTTTTCAAAACGAAATCAAAAGACAATTTTCAAAAGCTGGTCGGAATGATTTGTTTATTTCAATAAAAGTCGTTCGAAACCCTGTTATTCAGTTTGCAAAATTGGAAAATGTGTTGGAAGGTACCGAGACTCGAATTTTCGTCAATTAGCTTGCATGGTTAAGGCTTCTTAAAAGGTAAAAAAAACATTTTTCTTTTATAAAGGGCTTGAAGCGATCTGGCTACTCAACAAATTAAATCAAATTTCGTAGATTAGTTCAATTGGTTATAATTCTCCCATGTGACAGAAATGAATTTCGAAAAAACTAAAAAATACGGGTAAAATTTCGTAAAATAATTTAACCATTGTTGGTTTCCAATAAGCCAAAAATTGATCCTAGTGCTGAAAATTTAAATAAAGCAATCTAGCCAATTACAAATTATAGGAAAGTTGAATTGGATGAAATAAATTGACCGATTATAAATTCCAAAATAAAAAATTTATATTGAATAAAATAAATCAACCGGTTATAAATCCTAAAATAGAAAATTTGAATTGAACAAAATGAATTAACCGATTATACATCCTAAAATAGAAAATTTGAATTGAATAAAATAAAATAACCGATTATAAATCCTAAAATAGAAAATTTGAATTGAATAAAATAAAATAACCGATTATAAATCCGAAAACAGAAAGTTCGAATAAATTTTTATGAATATTTTAATCAATTCGGAATTGTCCATAATTCCTATAGTAATCCAAATTTTCTGTCGAGTAATTCAGATCATCGGGGTTTCCCAAATGACAAAACGGTTTTTTCAATGGCATCGACGAAAATGATAATAGCGATTTGCAAGGTTTCAGGTTCTTAGCTCCCAAAGATCAAACTACTCATGGGTCATGTATCGATTTCAGTAGTTAAAATTCTGAGGTCAAAATATCCTTACTCCTGGGAGTTGCATGAGTATAACGTAAGCTCATAAATTTTATTCGAAATTAGAGTTCGTAGTCACTGAACCTGGCTTGCTTATCTTGTCTTAAGTATGGGGCATGGGTGTTGTGGTTTTTCTACGGCTTACGCCAAAAAGGTCGTAAAATTATAATAATGAAAAGTAAATAATTTACTCATGGGCTGCTCCTCGATCGCGACGTCCTCTCCTGGGGTCCTGACTGTAGTGCACCTATCTGCTGAATTTCTTTCCGGATTCATCTCAGAAAAATTTTAGTTTTCTTACAATTTTAGTTTTAATTGAAATGTAATCTGCTATGCTGGCTCGTCACTATATGCAACATTGGTGTGTCATATATCGATCTGTGAGAAGATGTGCACACCGACCAGCAGCGAGTGTGTACCGTAAAGGTCACTACTAATCGTGACAAATTTTCACTATCGCTTCAAGGGGATGTCAATTCCGGTGTGCATGTGCATGCATTAGCCGTAATTAGTAATCGGGATTTCTCTTTAACGGTCATTGTCTCGATATAGGCGATTTTATGCGTGAGTGTCTCGCCCTATGATAAATTCGTTATTTCTAGAGGTAGTTTATTTGTTTGTCCTTAATCGAATTAACATTATATTTTAGGTGATTTTAATGGACGTGTACATCATTTATCTTGGATTATTTCAGTGGGATTCCGACTTATATTTCTGATATCGAAACGCAGGATTTCTTTCCCTTCTTGGATATTAAAGTAATTTTCTACTGTTATTAAAAATGATTATTATGAATTCAGGCAAATTGGCGTTCTTTTCCCCTTTCTGCGCCTTCCACATCTATTCGTAATCAGACATTGTCCACTAACACTATGCGTTATCCAATGGAACTTATCAATTTTATCTAGGCAAGGTTAATTCGTGATAAATCATAAGCATCTAAAACAAACTCCTTTTAATTTAGACGAGGACAAAATTTATGGTTGTCGATTTTATGCCGGAAGACACAACAATATTTAAAATGGTATTAGACGAGAATCGATTAGAGGACCTGTACCATATCTAGTTGGCAAGAAAATGGAAGAATCGATGGACAAGGGAACTAAGATTGTTGATCAGCAATTAATTCTTCAATGTGGAAGTGAAGTTTTCATGAATATAATGAGACATTCTAGAACCCCTTCTTTTGTATATTTAGGATGATTCCTATGCACCGATCACTTATTGTATTCTTATGTATTAATTGTTATCGCGTTGATAGGGAAGTAATTTGTATTTTCGTGTTTTGATATTAATTTATTTTATTTGGGAAATTTATTTAATTAGTGCGGAATTACGAGCCGAATTTTTAATTTCTTACTTTCTTATCTGTGATTTGCGTGTTGAGATTACGTTCGTCGATCCTACTCGATTTTTATTTCTTAGTTCATGGGATTTTCTGTAATTTTTCTATACAATGTTAACGGAATTTATCAAGGCTTATTTTACTTCCTAGGGTTCGCGATGACTATCTTCTCCTATTCTGTTCCCCAGTAGATCTATTGGTTTTAGCGGCTATTAGATATTTAGCATAATCGTTTACGAAAAGGAAAAGAACTATTGTTGGTGACCCTCTCTACATACAGCAGGTACCTTGATTTCTTCTCACAAAGGACTTTTATTTAATCCTGACGTGACAATGTCAAAACAATGTGGTTTTGTGTTATGAAAACTTATGACTTTTACTTTATTGGGGTTGGTACGAGACGATGCTCGAAGTTTATTTTTCATGATCCCTTTATTTTCATTAAGTTCGGAATGGTAATTTCATCATTTTTTATTTTTCTCCGTTAAGTTGAGTTAATATTAGTCCAAATTTTTGTGATTTCTATCATTACGTTATCGAGATTTCGGTTAAACTCTCGTTGTTAACTGTTAGCTTATCTATGAGCGTCTCGGAATTTGATTCGTTTAAATTCGTGATTCCAGATTATAAATTGATAGGCGCTTAAGAGCTGTTTAATTACAAAGAATTTAAATTCTCATCCATAGTTTAAATTTAGTGATCAAAATATTAACTTAAGTTTACCATTGATTTCAAGAGTCATAACAACGATTTCATTTATATTGCTCCGTTACCTTCCCTGATTGGCCTTAGGCGCGTTGTGTTTATATTATAGTTACTGAGTGCCCACTGGACTACTCGTGTGATGATTTTGAGCCGTATGTGAATATAGTTTAGGTCGAATTTAAAGAAACTGAGGGATGAGGAAATAGCCAAAAGACCACTTCCTTATCCCTCCCCTCTTCTATACGGAATAATATTGACGTTCCGACCCCTGCGTTCCGCACGCCGGAGTCTTCACGGGCACAGATCATCGGCGATATTCCACGCACTTACACGAATCTGAATAACATTTCTGATTTTAATTACTTGTGATGTGTTTTGGCTGTGGGCCGGAAAAATTTCGACAATTAACGAATAATTAATGAAAACAAATGATTTTATGAATTATAAATCCTTTATTAATATTAAAAACAATATAAAAATTACTTGCTCCAATGCATAACGAAAATCATACAAAATACCACTCCCCCCACGCCGAAATCCAAGCAGAGCTCTATCGAGATTGCGAGGATGCGACGTGGAGAGAGCTTCCAAATAAAACTCTCACTCACTTACTAAAATAGATTTTTAAGAAAACTGTTCTATCAGTAAAAACGACTAAAATTGTGTAAAAATGAATCGGTATATATACCTATTTTTTGGCCCTAACCTTGCGTGTTCTTTTTGATTTAGTAAAACAAAATTCGACCTTGGAATTTTCTAGTGTATTCTAATCTTAATTTTTATTATTTTGCAATTTTATTTGATAATTTTTCTTTTAAAATTTTTATTGAATTATTTCTAATTCAGATTTTTTGAATTTTATTTCATTTTCATGAAATTTTTATTTTTGTTAAATTATCAAATTTCGGTCGAATTTGTTGGGTTTTCGTGTTATGTTTATATTATATCGTGCGGATCTTGTTGCTTTTTTGTTATTTTTGTTGGGCCAGAACGTAAACGGCCTTGAGAAATGTTTAAATGGATCAGTAACACACACGCAAATATAACATGCAAGTTTAAATAAACCTATTGAAACATCAATTAAACCCTATCAAATATGAGAAAAAAGAGAATTAAATATAAATTAATAAACATAAAAATAAATTAAAATAATAACAAAACGCACCAAGATTCGCACGATACCAACACAAGCATAACAAGAAAACACAACAAATTCGACAAAATTGAAAAATTAATAAAAGTTCATGAAAATGAAACTTAAATCAAAAAATTTGAATTAGTAATAATTCAATAAAAATTCTAAATGGAAAATTATTAAAATAAATTGAAAAATAAAAAAATTAAAGAATAGAATTCACTAGAAAATAACAAGGTCGAATTTTGTTTTACTGCATCAAATTTAACATGCAAAGTTAGGGACAGAAAATAGGTATAAATACTGATCCATTTTCGCATTAAATTTAACCATTTTTAATCATAAAACCATTTTTCAAATTATCTTTGAACTTTGTTTAAAACCTTACTTTTAGGTGAGAAATGTTTTATTTTGGAGCCCTCTCTCCACGGCACATCCTCGCAACCTCGGCAGAGCTCTGCTTGGATGTCGGCGTGGGGAGAGAGGTAATTTTATTTTATTTTTGCTATGCGATATTATGAAACTTTTATTATTATGGAATGGAACGTATGGTAATTTCTGTTTATTTGTTATATGATTAATAAATATTTATATTATCTATAAATTGTTTTACATACTTAAAAATAATATTAATTAAATCTGTCGAAATTTTTCCGGCCCACAGCCAACACATATTACAAGATAGCAAAATCTACATAGTGCAGGTTCATGTAAGTGCGTGGAAAATCGCCAATGATATGTACTCGTGAAGACCTAGCGTGCGGAACGCAGGGGTCGTAACGTCAATATTGTTCCATATAGAAGAAACGAGAAATAAGGAAGAAGTCTTTTGGCTGCTTCCTCGTTTCTCATTTCTGCAAAATCGACTTAATTTATATTACACACGGCTCAAAATCATCACACCGAGTAGTCCAGTGGGCACTCATTAACTGTAATATAAACATAATATGCGTCTAAGGTCAATTAAGGGAAGGTGACGGGAAATTAAATAAAAAATGAAATCGTTGTTATTTGCTATAAACTCATGACATCAATCTATGTTATTCATCACGAATTTATATTAAAAGTTCATAATATTAATCATGAATTCAGATCATCTATAGTAAATCTTTATTATTAAATTCATATTATTGATTCATACTGTTAATTGTAAATCTCTTATTAATGATAACTTCATATTATTAATTCGTATTGTTAATCGTAAATATATCTTTAGTAATAGTAAATTGATATTATTAATTGTAAAATATATATAAATCCTTTTAGTAATGGTAAATTCAGATCCGTAAGGGTAAAGTTTCTGTTAATAATTGATCGTAAACCCTTAGTAATACTAAATGAAAATTACGTTATTAATAGTAAATTCATTTTAATAATCATCAATTCAAATCCATATCATTAATTTTAAAATATCATTATCATTTATAAGCCTTTACTACAAGTTCCTATCATAAATTTTCAATTCATATATTAAAGTTACCATTAACTCTCAATCATTAACTGTAAATTCATATTATACGATCAAGTATACGATTCATAAATTAATTATTCATGACGTTTCAATATTATTTAAGCGTTTCTAAAGTTAACAAAAACTACAAATTAATATCATTATCATGTAAAGTATAAATTACAATTCTCAGTATTAATTAGAGATTTTCACATAACAAATAAAAATTAGGAGATAACCCACAAAATCACCGAAAAAATCAAACACTTACTAAAAGCAAAAACATAAATGAATAATATCCAAATTAATAGTCCAATACTAAGAGTAAGAAGTACGTGAAAATCAAATTGACGAGAATAAATCCATTAAATATAAAGCTAGGGATCACCAATAACAAGCGAATGCATGACAATGTACTTCCAATAAGTAACCTCTGAATCCAACGAGGGATAGCCTTCGTCCGAGTGATGCCGTGCTATCTGAAGAGAATGAGTTATCCCTTCCCACGATAGATAGAATGAAATGAAATCAACTTATCGAAATCAAGATTTCCATTTTCGCCGATCGATAAATGTAATTTTTCCTGAAAGAAAATCTCAGTAACCAGATAATGTAAATCTCACATAAAACCAACTCACTGGTTAATAGGGAACCGTCCGGGTGGTCAACATCATCACCAATATCCCGAACCGTTGTGTTTCTCCGAAAAAACTCGATATCGATTCAGTAAAATTTAATCTGAAAAATAAACAAATTAAAAATGATAATTTACGCTGACCGGAAACTTACGAATAAACAACGGTAAATTGATAAATTTATCAACCACGGAAACACGCGTCCAAAGTTGAATTATCTTGAAACGCCGACTATTTTTCACGACAGCCATGGAGATACAAATTGAACCTGAACCTTGATACATCCGTTCAGTTCACAAAGTTGACGATCGATTTATTAATACGACTAAATTATATAATAAAATTTGATTAAGAAATGCTAAACTAAATTAAATTAAACGACGTCCACGTTTCCGCCGAATGGTAAATGATGCGCGATCATTTAAATAATATACTTATATTAAAGTAGTACATAGAGTAAACAATCAATAGTATATAAACCCTCGCCCGATATCAGTAAATTGATCTTACTAATGCACCGACCACGGAATTATAGGAAGAGAACTATATCAAGTAACCCAACCGGCGAAAGATCGACAGCTGATCCTGACCCACAACACCCAGGTAGTGATTTTGTGTATAAATAATGATGATTAAACTTAATATTTTATTATGTACACGCAGCATAATGATATCACCATTCCTGTGAATGCTTCAGCATCGACCTTGCTATCGAAACGCTATAGTAGATTTCGAAATAGAACTCTAGGACAATAACACTTTACGTTTAAGTTGTTGAAAATTCTTCTCTACGGCACTGGAATTAATGACATAATCATTAGATTTTAGTCTCATCACACATAGATGAGAGAGCACCAAACGTAAGGAACTTTTCACGCGTAGTGTAGCCAAGTCATTTAAAACCCCGTTCGGAATAGCAGAAACACTTACATCACCGATACAGTATCTTAAAGGAAGTATATTAATTACGATTTCATTCAGGAAGTGCAGACCCAGATCTCATTCCCATGCAACTTGCCGACCGATGGAGAGAAGCCTGGAAGCTTTACTGGCACTCTAAATCCCCACTCGAATTCCAACGTATCAATAACAGATCAGAGTATCTCAACCGAACTTCCGAGGTACCAGAACCGTTCTGAGAAGAGTGGCACCCCACGGCAGAGATCTACGCACACGCACGGAGTCTACTTGATGATCTTCTCGATCACGAACAACAAGTGGACCTACGAGTGGCTCGGGCCCGTCAATGTTTGGCAAACATTGAGGAGGACCTCGAAACCAGCCGGATTGCCGCTACCTATTATCATCCACGGCCACGCGGATCCATGTATGGAGACACCGGGAAAGAGACGGGCGTGCACAGGAAGGACTCGCAGATGACGGGGTCCCACCGGGTTCGGAATACCAAAAGGCCGGTAATGATCATTCCAAACTGCTCCCCAGAGGAATGGGTCGCAAGAGGCTTCACGGACACATGATATTAACATTTGTGAATCCCATTTAGTTGAAAATTTGTTACTAAAATAAAGATTTTGTTCGAGCAGACATTAGTTTCGTTTCTTTTTGATGTTGTAACAATTCGTTAAGAAAGTTTTGTTTAATTAGTTAATTCTATGGTGATAACTATTGTTTTGATATTATCAATTCCAGACATGGATTCCCTTCAAACCCTGAGGGTAGAACTAGCCATAGCACGACAAAATAACAAGAACCTATACGATCAGATAATCCAACTAACACGAGAGGTACATCAAATTCGAGCCACCTGGATAGATCCAGCAAAAATCAAATCCTTATACCAGAGGCTCACAGCTGCTCAGAAAGGATGGGCCGAAGAAAAACAAATAAATTAGAGTTTACGTACACAAATACGAGGACTGGAGGTCGCCCTATCAGCCAGTCAAGAGGAAGCGGCTGTTACCTATCCGCTCGTATTCGCACCGGCTCAGTTAGCCTACCAGGAGTCGGCAGCTGCTTCAACTTCGGTCTCGAATCCTGCAACAACCGTAAGCACCTACTCCCGTCCCGGACGCAAGGAGAGAGCTAGGCGTCGTGCCGCCAAATTGCTAACTTAATCCAAATCAAAATTGCAAACATTGTCCCTCACAATTGAAATACATTTCGTAGTTTGATTTTGTTAACTCATGTAAGAGGATCCAGACAAGCATGATCGAATCCCTGTAATTTATTCGACTCTAATACATGACATAAGGGGACCAATTACAAAAAATCGAGCATGTGTCTTCTAACGACGGCTCGTTGGACTCAAAGGTTGTCCGAGCAATTACAGTATTAGCGATAGCACTCACTTTTTGCGGACAATCCACCCGCTCGAGCACATTTCCAACGTTGCCTAGCAACGGGTGTCGAGTGGTAGTCAGAGTAATATTTTGTATGGCGTTACTGGGCAACAATAAAGATAAACAAATAACGAAACCCTGTAACCCACCATTATTTTAATTTATTTTTATGTTTATTATTTTATATGTAATTGTTTTTCTCTCATATTTTGATAGGGTTAATTGATGTTTTCATAGGTTTTGAATTTAAAGCTGCATGTTATATTTGCATGTGTGTTACCGATTCATTTAACCATTAACAAGGCCGTTTGTGTTTTGGCCCAACACAACAATAAGCCTACGAAATTTTTATTAGAGAAAATAAATTGAAATAGCAGTCGAAAACCTGGTTAACGGGGATCCCATTCCAACCTCCAGACAATAATGCTCTAAAGAACCCAAACCCATAATCTAATAAAATTAAGTCAAATCATACTCTAAAAGGAAAAATCCAAACCCATCATTTAATAAAATTAAATTAAATTATACTCAAAAAAAAGGAAAAAATCCAAATCCATAATTTAATAAAATTAAACCAAATCTTACTCTAAAAGGGAAAAATCCAAATCCATAATCTGATACAAGATTACCTAATCAATACCCTTTGGAAAATGTTTATTGATAAAATAATGCCGGAAGCTGGAAAGAACCATGGAGCAGTTCTTTCTTTCACCACCAATTGTCTCCTAGAAACCGAGATCCTTAAAAAATCCAAAGTTAGAATTATTATTGCGAAACCTAGCCGGATAAAACTTACAATGTAGTGCGTTAAGTTTGTGTAATTGTCACTGAAATTCAGATAGGTCTGAAACTACAAAATAAATTAACAGGATAAAAATTAGTGAGAAAAATCGAAAACTTATTATAAACAACTGTTCTGACTTTTATCGCCGAACCAATCGATAGGCACAATCACCTACGCTTAATGCTGCATAACCGAGCTTGGCATTTACATGAAAATCAATCAATATTGATGTTATCCTTCGCACGCACTAGTTGCAGTACAGGGTGTGATATGTCGCACGTCTACATGCACACACCCGGACAGCCAATCTGCCCGAAGAAATGACAGCCAGATTTTATAAGAAGATCTGGCGATGCCAATCAATCAGTAAGTTTTTTAATTTTTGTGGAATATGCCTCAACAACAAAACTTCGACAATGAGGACACTACGATCGAGGCGTCGGGTGAGGAGATAGTTCGGGGCCAAAACTCACCGAATTGGGGTAAAATTTGAATTTCATGAAATTTTTGTTTAAGATGTTAAATGTCGGATAACTATTCTTAATAAATGTGTAAAAATTATAATTTAATAGTTGATTTTTGAATGATTTCGACAATAGTAAATTTTAGCAATTAATTTTAATGACAAATTTTAACTTCGATGTTCAGGACTTGCAATTCTTAGGGATCGATTTATCAACGATGGATTTTGATGCTAATACAATAACTGTTTCAGGGGATTTCGAGTTTTGGAAATTAGTTCTAAAAAGATTATGAGGAATTTTCGACTTATGACAGGAAATATTATAATTTACCCTAGCCAGGCCTGGACAACTCCGAATCATACCGAAGCCGACTTTGAAATGAATAAAGTAGTATAATGTGCAAAACAATCCTTATCCGAGACTGTAACGGCCTGAATGTCGACATGAAAAATATATGGTTCTGCAAAAATAGGAAGAGTCCGATCAACGCTAAATTACGAATCAGAAACATACCATTCAAAAACCCATTTCGTTTATTTTTATTTCTTTTCTTTTTACATTTTCTTCAACGGTTGTTCGTAGACACACTCAATATCTTTTGGGTTCTTCATGGAAACAATACAAGTTAACTAAATTTACAATTTAGGATAATAATTTGTTCATGCTATTTTGTAATTTTTACGATTTTATATTCAATATATAATTGCTTTGAAATTTTAATCTTTTACCATTTATGTTGTTTTCTAGGTGACTGAATATATTAAGGTAAAGTAATTTGTTTATGGTTGACAATATTAAAATAAATAGCTAATAAATGTGGAAAGCGGACGTTAAATTTTTACAAGTGCGTTTGTTTACTTTTTTATATCATATAGGAATTTTCTTATTAAATAGTCGTCGGTCAGTAAAATAAATAGTGTAATTCACGAAATATGAGCTTGTCACCTGGCGACGTATTCATGATCCATACGATAAAGTTAGGGAGGTTTTGGTTAAGATAGAAAATGTTAGCAGTGAAAAATTGGACTGTATTAGGAATTTTAATTCTGTAACAATTAAATTCAGGGAGGATGACAAGGATTCTCCGATATCATTTTTCGGGAACTATAATAAGAATTTTAATCTTCTTTGACAATTATTGAATTTTGATGACAAACCCATTTGATCATGATTTTGTTCAGGAAGATCAGGACCCTTTGTCTATCTTCCCACGCACGTTGCCGATCAGTAGAGACAAGCCTGACAACGAGTCTGGCGGGAAAGGTACAGCGATGTGCCCCAACCGAGGGAGCCCCGATGGGAAGCCTTACGCCCATTGGAAAATAGGGGGAGACCGTTTGTGTCGGACAAACGGAAAAGTGGTCAGAGTCCGGCCCAGGAGACACTCAATCAGGCCCGGTTCCTCCTCTCTCAGCTCAAAGATCATAAACATCAAGTAAATCTTCAAATAGTCAGGGCCAGGCTATACCTCTCCAATGTGGAAGATGACATAGCGGCCGGCAGGATTGCGGATGCTGATGGGTATACACCGCCGCACAGCTCAGCTCGTTATCGTGCTGAGGGGCGGACAGAAACAAATGTCGAGATCCCCCCAATGATCCATACCAGTCGTACTCGGAACACAAAACGACCGGTTTTTGTATTTCGTGAGCACTCTCCCACTCAGCCGGTCCCGGAGGATCGTGATGAGGACTACCATCCAGGTCCTCAATACAATGAATGATCTCGACCACGGATGCATGACAACATTTGCGAAATGCGTTTTAAAAATTAAATAAATAATTAGTTTCTTTTCACAATTTTCTTTTTGCTCTATTGGTTAATATTATAAAATTGTGTGAGTAATTTAATAACTCGAGATTTGTAAACTAAAATTGATAATATTATTTACAGAAATGGAACCCCTAAAAGTCCTACAGAAGGAATTGGAGCACGCAAGGGCAATCAATAAAAACTTTTATGAACAAATTATTCAGTTGTCCAGAGAAATTCAGCAGACAAAAGCTACATGGGTGGAACCAAAGAAAGCCAAGCTGATCTATCAAAGGCTCACGGCAGCACAAAAGGGCTGGATGGAAGAAAGGTAACTAAACCAAAGCCTAAGAACGCAGATAAGGGGACTGGATGTCACATTGTCGGCCTGTCAGGAAGGAGCAGCAGTAACATATCCCCTTGTCTTTGCCCCTGCCCAGCTGGCCTACCGAGAAACGGTAGCGACTCCGAAATCTACCCCAACACCAAGCAGCCATCGACCTGGACGAAAGGATCGGGCCAAGCGCCGAGCCGCTCGGATATTAAACCAAACGCAGCCGACTCACTAAAAATGCACCGCTTATTTCATAAAATATGTAGCCACTTGTTTTGCTTTTAATATATATTTTTCGATATTTTAAACGTTGTTTAAAGAATTCAATAGACTCGAATGATAAAAATTTCGACATAAAGGGACCTGATATTCAAAGCGAGCACAAGTCTTCTATCGACAGCTCGTTGGACCCAGAGATCGTTCGGTCAATTACAGCATTAGTAATAGCGCTCACTTCTTGCGGACGATCTACCCACTCGAACACAGTTCCAACGATGCCTAGCAGTGGGTGCCGAGTGATGCATTTAAACAATACTCAAGGCTATTTGTGTTCTGGCCAACAAATTATTTAAGATGACGTTAACTTTTCAAAGAGAACCAGTTACAAAGAGTAATCTTATACTAAATTTATGAATATTTATATAACATCTATATGTCATCACTGATTGACAGTCAAATAATAAAAAAATCCTTAATAAAATTTAATTTTTATTTTCAAAACATTTCAATAATAAATGAAAACATTTAGTTGTTTAAATATTAGTATTAAATAAATTTCTATATTTCAAATGGAATTTATTATCGTTAATTTTGTAAAAGTAATTTCAAAGTAAAATAACTTTTTGTTTAAGGCGTTTTTGAATTTTAAAGTTTTTAGATGCTGTGAAGAAATAAAATTAAATAATATACTTATCAAAAATCATATTCGTTCATTTTCCCTTGGTGATTGCTACATCAAAAAATTGTCAATAAATATTACCATCGTTAAAGCTGAAACTAATGATCGTGTTTACGAGTTAATTAACAATGATTTAATTAAAATAACAGAAAAAGAAAGTGGGATTACTACTGAATTTGAAAATAGTTTGAAATTCAAAGTACATTTCAAATTATTATTTTAAAGATTGTTGATATAGTTTTCAGTTGGATCGAAAAGCCAAAGTTTTGATACCAGAAACAAAGAGTAAAGAAAAGTTATTTGGTCTGGATGCAATTGAACAGAAACTTTTCAATATTCTGAATACAAATAAATTTAATAGATTAGTTATTCTGTACGGACCAAATGGCTGTGGAAAAAGGTCGCTGATAAATAATCTGGAATTAGAGATTGAAAACAAAATATTCATTAAATTGAATCAGAATAAACTAAAGTTATAATTATTCAATAATGTTATACTTTCTAATTGACCAATCATAATTTAGGGAAAGATTCCACTATTTAGACAAGGAAATTCTTGGATCAAGGTTTATTGATTTGGTGATGAATTTGGTTTTAATATGAAGTTTTAGCGCTGGAATAGTTTTGAGTTTGCGATTGGATAATTTTTCCGATGAGTTTTTCATATCAAAAGTTCATTGTATGATAGAGGACTATTTGGTTATTATTATTATTAATGATCTGTATATTTATTAACGGGTAACTAGGAAGAGAAGAATACGAGCATCCAGATTGTCCTGATGCTCAAGGACATAAATTCACTGCCGCCGAAACTCCGTAATCCACGCGGGGATAAATATTTCGTAAGGAGTTTGAAGGATGAAGAAAAAGCGGAATTCCTTCGCGTGCTTACTGGCAGTGGGAATGATTGCGCCGGTGAATTTGATTGCCTATCTAAATCGCTGCAAGGATTCACGGCGAGCGAAATCAAAGAGTTTGTCAATGAGGTTAAACAAATCGATCCAAATCTCAGCGTGCAAACTCTACTGGAATGCTCCAAAAACCGCCGTTACATTCCAAAGCGGTTATTGAATATGGTAACGTGTGTTGATGAGTTGCGCTGGAGCGATATCGGGGGCTATGAATCAGTGAAGCGGATGCTGCATGAGGAATTGATTCACTCGATTAAAAACAGCAAGCAGCCAATCAAAGGCATCCTGTTCCACGGGCCGCCCGGATGCTCCAAAACGATGTTTGTGAGGGCATTGGCAACAGAGAGCAATATGAAACTGTTTGAGTTGACGCCGTCAGTTCTGATGAGGAGCGTTCTCGGTGAGAGTGAGCAGATTCTAGCGGAATTTATCAATCAGGCCGTTGCGGTGGCTCCGTCAATCCTGTTTATTGATGAAATTGATCTGTTGCTACCAAATGAGGGCGAAGACCAATCAGGTGTCACCTATCGGCTTTTCTGTCAGCTGACGACATTTCTCAACCGATCTCACCGAGTTCTATTTGTAGCTGCGACAAATCGCATCGGGAATCTCAATAAGGTTTGCCCCAGTGCATTTGATGTTCCGGTATAATCAATATTTTATAATCATTTCAGTCGCTGATTCGACCGGGCAGGATTGATAAATTGATCAAGATTGATTTGCCTGATCAGCAATCTAGAGAAGCGATTCTTAAATTGATTTTCTCGGATAAAAAATTTACAGTCGACGCTGACGTTATCGCAAGCATTCCAATGATTGCTGGGAAACTCTCCAATCGATCTGGAGCGGATATTGCGGAATTCGGCAGGAAACTGAAAAAAATATCGGACAAAGAATTTCCATTGGCTATCAGAATGGAGCATTTGATTGGAATGTTTTGAATAAATTGCATTTGTTGCCTTAGTAACTGAATATGTATCGACTCAAATACATATTTCATTATAAGTAGCACGTTTCTGGTGGCCTTCTTCATTAAATGTAACCTTGTCGATTTATTATTTCCTTTGTTCCCATACCTAAACCTTTGTCACCCATCAACAATGCCTTTGGGGTTTGCCTTTATGACAATAGTTGCTATAAGATTAATCTTCGGAATTGTTTTTCTTTTAAAAGTGAACATTTCCATTATTGGCAATCCTCACATGTTCAGCTAGTTTTTCAGATCAGTCTCTTCGTTGTTTCTGTTGAGATTCCGTTACAATTATATATCTAATTTCTTAGACAAATTTAATTAGTTGAAGCAGATTGAAATGATGATAAATGAAATCTTTATAAATTTATGCTTTTCGTCATAGCTATTATTGTTATTGCTATTAATGTTTATTATAGTTATTAATTTAAATTTGTTGTTCTCACTTAGTTGAATTTTATTTTCATTTCTTTTGCACTCGCTGGTCGTTTAAGTCTTAAACTTTAAGATATCCTGTGTGACAAAACGTGGACGCGCCATTAAAAATAATTGTTGGGTTATTATTACCGTCCTTTTCGTATCAAATAAGCAAACCCAAATCACAATAATTTTATTTGCAATTTATCGCAGTTACAACTCAATCCGATTTATTTCAATGGTTTGTAATCACAGTTTTACTAATTTATTTGCAACTCTCAACCACCGTATAAATTTGATTATCTTAGGGTAGGTTATCCAATGGATAATCACCCTTTCTGATAGATAACTTTGACTTTACTTAGGTTTCGATTCTCCTACTGACCTGACTACACTACTCGTTTTCGTCGATCACTGGTAATTTCGTGTTTTACCCTTTTCCTTTTATACTCGTGCTCAGACTGTTGGTGGGTTCCTGGGAGTTGATGTTTAACTTATATGGTTGTTACCCAGACAACCCCATATAAATATTCTTTCGCTTACCACTCGGCACCCGTTGATAAGCAACGTTGGAGTGCTAGGCTTTGGGGTGATTTTCGAGGTTGTCGTCGAGTCACGATATGCTATCTTAGCAGGGGCGAAGACAAGTGGGTATGTCACTTCCGCACCTTCCTGGCAGGCTGATACCGCCACCTCTAGCCCCTTTATCTGCGTCCTTAAACTTGGATTTAGTTGTTTTTCTTTTGTCCAGCCCTTTTGCGAGCTGATAGTTTTTGATAGAGTGCTTTCACCTTGCCCGGTTCTACCCACGCGGCTCGAATTCGTTGAATTTCATTGGACAGCTGCAGGAGCTGAGTCCGGAGATTTTCGTTAGCTTCCGTGCGTAGTCCAGCTCACGTTGTAATGTTCCCGCTGGCTCCATATCTCTGAAATAAATTTACCAGGTTATATTATTCCAATTCAGTGTAATTGATGGGTTATAATAGCTAATAATATTGGTTCGTCGAGTGTGGGTTTATTAATACTATGAGTTGAACAAGTAAAGAAAATTAACTAGAACAATTATTTTATTAAACCAAAATTGGGTTCTATTATGCGTCAACGTCGAAAATTGTTATTGTCCGTCCTTCTAGGATGCCGAAAGGGATTATATCTCGCCCCTGTCCGGGCAAAGGGATGCTCCTGAGGTCTCACAGTGGTTTCCTCGTTCCTTCGCATTTTCCGGGGAAGGCCCTTTCGCGGAAGAACTGCATCCCTGGGCTCCGTTCTGACGTTCAACCTTTCGTCGTCTAGGTTGAATGAGGAATGGTGCGGCGGTGTGTAATCGTCCGTACAGGCGATCCTGCCGGCTGCTATATCTTCATTCACATTGGCAAGATATAGCCTGGCCATGGCTACTTGGAGGTTGGTCTGGCGATGATGTTCCTCAAGACGAGCGAGGAGGAACTCAGCCTGAGCCTTTGGTAAGATTATGGGTTTATTTTATTACGAAATGATACTAATTAAATACCGTAATTTGACCCATTATCAATAAATTACAATTATTTTTCAGGCATGACAATTTGAATAACATGGATTACGGGATTCCTCAACAAAAATCCTTTCAGCTCCGCCTAACTAAATGGTTGTCCTTCGCGACAAAATATAAATCAAATTGGTATTCGGATTCTTTCCTCACCGAACAGGTCGGAGTTAGATCGATGATTGTAAAAAAAAATGTCGAGGACAACAGGATTAAGAAGGCTCGATGTAATAAAAATCAGGAAAAAAAGGATGATGATGACGAAGACAGGAAAAAAGAAGATGATAACGAAGAGGGAGAAAACCGAGATAGTAATAAAAAGCAAAATTCAGTAGCCTACAAAGAAATTAGACAACAATCAAAGCCAAATAACGTAGACGATCAGAAAAGATCAAAATATGAAGAAAACACAGACAAAATTTGTTGGAAACAAATGATAGACTCACAGAAAATTCAAAATCGAAAGAACAAAGTAAGTAAAGATATGAACTAATACCCAAGTATGATATGAACGCAACAACCACCGTCACTAATGGCACCACTCAAGCGGTCAAGCGAAATCGACATATATCATGTAACTGACGAGAGATGCGGAGGGATACGCACCTTGCGCGAAGACCCTTTGGAGATAAACTAATAAATAGTTAGAAATGTGCATATAATGTATATAATAGATATGTTTATATAATAATGTATAAAAGTAGTGTATAAATATTATATTAAATGAGTAAAACATTATCGGGTAATATAAGAAAGTAGTATATAAATATTATAGTCAAGGAGCGAAAACAAATTAAAAATCAGACGATGTGACAAAGAATAAAGCGGAATGAGAAAGTGATGCGATATTACGTTAAAATTGAGAAACGAATCAATTGGAAGACAAGCCAATATAACAAGCAGTAAAGCTTAATTATATCGACGATGCCCAATATCCGAAAACTAAATGTACAAGTAGAGATAGACGAGTTTAAAACAAAGATCAGATCAGAATCAAAAATTGAAATAAACCGACTAAGAGATACGGAAGCCGTCAATGAAATCAGAGACAAGAGTAGACTTGGAGAGCAAATTAATACATGGAAAATCCATATAATCAGATGAAAGACGAAAATGAGAAACAACGATAACAAATCCACGATCGGAGCAACATAAAGTAACAAAATAGTAAAGAGATCACCAACACAAGTAGTGGGATGTGTCACATCCAGCACATGTCACATCCAGCACAATACCCCCCCGGCTGAGAGAAAATTTTTCTAAGTCCAAAAGTACAAAAAAATTTTAAGACAAAGACAATGACTCATTCAAGGTAATTTAAACAAAGACCATGACTCATTCAAGGTCATTGGATGACTCATCATATTTTTCAAGGTCATTTAAACCAAGACCATGACTCATTCAAGGTCATTAAATGATTCATCATATTTTTCCAAGGTCATTTAAACAAAGACCATGACTCATTCAAGGTCAATGGTTGACTCATCATATTTTTTCAAGGTCATTCAAAAGTATGTCAAGGTCATTGGATGAGTCATCAAAACTTTCAAGGTCACTCAAAAGTGGGTCAAGGTCATTCAAAATTTCTCAAGGTCATATTATTTTGAAACATTTTTAAATTTTAATTTACTACTTATAAAAATAAGTAGTATATATTTTGTAAATTATTTTATTATTATTTTTATTATTATTAATATTATTATTATTATTATTATTTTTTTTATTATTTTTATCATTTTTTTTATTATTATTATTTTTTATTATTATTATTATTAACATTATTATTTTTTTTATTATTATTATTAATATTATTATTATTATTATTTTTATTATTATTTTTATTATTATTTTTATTATTATTATTTATTATTATTATTATTATTATTATTATTATTATTATTATTATTATTATTAACATTATTACTATATAATGAAAACCATGACATATACAACAAATTTTTTATAAAGAGATAATTCTACTATAGTAGTATTGTCGAAGAGCTTTATTCAAAGCCCATTCCACATACTTCCGATATCTGGTAGCGCAGCAATGACATCCATCACCACAGGGGTATTCGGGTTCCATATCTTTGGACAAATTGTTTTGTTCGATATCCCATAGGAACTCATCGATTACAGTAAATATCCATATTGATGTATGATTGAATATCAAGTCTGGAATTATTGATGCTGGCTTATCCATGATTCCATGTATTTCTGGATAATAGAATTCCAGACGTTCTTTAATAACTTTAAAATAATCATCTAAAAACCAAGTAATAATACTAATAGTAATAATAAATTACCATAATGTTTAATTTCATTCATAGCTTGAACTGCACTCGGTGCAATCATTTTAATGATAAAAATTGAAATAACAATTACATTTTTTACTAATTTAGACACACACACATACAAATCTTTAGCTATAAACAATAAATATTAATTTATATAGATTTGAAAATGATTAAAGAAATTTTAATAATATTATTAGTTTTTAATATGGTCAACTCAATTGTTGTAACCGTTCAAGGTAAAAATTCAACAAGATGTGTATGTCCTGATACAGCAGTATTGATGGATATTTTGTATATGATAGATAGGCCTGGATATTTGAAAACTCCAGTCAAAAGATTATCTGAAAGAATGAGTAATTTAGAATTCCGATTTGAACATACATATGAGACTTTAAAAAGAGCTAAAAACGACTTATATGATGATATTATATATTTAAATAAGACCATTGGTATTATCAAAAATGAATTAAGAAAATCAATATTAGAATTGAAAGAAAATCATAAACTTAATGAAAAAATGATGAATCAAGTTCAATATAGTATAAAATTTTATTCTAATAAAACAACTGATCAGTTCAATCGTATAATGAAATTACAACACCCAGTTAACAGTGGCGGCAGCAGATTGAAAGAAGTTAACAATGCCAACAAATCATCATTACCATTTCCATTATATATTTTTACATATTTTCTTAGTATTGCATGATTCTGATTGGTCGAATATAGTATAAATAAGCTTACACTTTCAAATATTTTTATAAAATGTCAGAAACTAAATTTTTTATAACTTTATTGAATGAGCTGGTCTCTAATAATAGTGAAGAAGATGAAATCATTAAAAACATGAAATTTATGGTAAATCGTACCGAGAAAATTGTTGAAGACATACCATTTGATTATGAAAAAATTCTCAATTTGCCAACATTGGAGAGAAAGAAGTCATTCCAATCATTATTTAGTTACATGTTCGATGAAAATACTAAATGGATGCGAATAATAGTAGGATTAATGTATATGAAACACATGATATTAAAATCGGGATCCGACTATGAAAATTATTTCCAATGGTCTATAGAGGTAAATTACTTTATATTGTCATTAATTTATCATTATTTAGGTAATAGAAACAAAAATTGACCCGTGGGTAGTAACAAACGGTGGATGGACAGCGATTATTCAAGTTGCAGCAGAAGCCAAACGCTCTGATATTTATATCGAAAATTGCAAATTTTTATTAAAACTCATCACTGGAGCATCTGTTTTATATTTATGTAACAAAGTTTATCGTAGATTTTAATAAAGATTTTTAAAGATTTATTGATTATTACACGAACAGTCTTCATCACCACAATATTCTATCATAATATTTTCTATAACATGGTCAATACAATTCCTAAATTCGGTCGGCTCATCTTTAGTAATTTCGGTAGTATCTTCAGTATCATTAATATTTTCTTCAACATTAACATTATCATCAATAATTTCTTCAGAATCATTAATAATTTCGGTATTGATTTCTCCATCATTAACAGTATCATCACTCTGACATCCCGAATCACAACCCAATTCTTTCTCAATGCTTCAACTAGAGTCAACATATCTCTAATTTTACACCGGTTATTTCTTCGAGTTTATCAAACAAAAAGTTTATTAAATATTCTAAACGAAATTAATTAATTAATTATTTTATATTTTATATTTTACCTTTTTCAGACATTATTTTTAAAACTATTTTAAAACAACTTATAATTTTGTTTATAGAATAACAAAGAAAATTTATCGTTTTGAATGTGTTATCAATATCCTTGATATCTAACATTGAGAGAGTCCCAGCAAGAGATTGAAATTGAGTTTTATTGAGTTTGACTGGATTTGCCAATTGCATATTGATAGGCTCCTTTAAAAAATACATTTTATAATTGTGGAACATCTGAACTGGTTGGACACTTATTTTCTTGGTCATGTTTGATTTATGATCTTTATAAGGTGGTGACGCACTTTTATACCCTTGACAGATAATGATTAACCAATCAGAATCATGCATGATCACAAAGACAATGCATGATAAGTGCATGATAATTGCAAGATAAGTGCGTGACTGGAAAACTGTATGTAAATTAACCCGTTGAGTTTACATATATGATTTTACACATATCATCTATATAAAATGTATTATTAATATCACGTGTTTTATTATTATCAATATTATTATTATTATTATTATTATTATTATTATTATTGTTATTATTATTTTAATTATCATGATTTTTATTATTATTATTATTATTACTATTATTACTATACTAATAAAATTACCATTTTTATTATTGTTACCACTATCAAAATAAAACTATTACTATCAAAAACATTTATTATTATTATTATTATTATTATTACCAAAATAAAACTAACAAAACAACAAAAATAAAATACAAAAACATTTATTACCAACACTAAAACTATCAAAACAAACAAAAATAAAATACAATTATTTTCTTAAAAGTTTCATTTTTTGAAAATTTCTTATTGAATTTGCAAGATTCCATTCCACATAGCATTGACATCGGAAATCACAGCAGCTACACCCCAGAATGCAGGGGTATTCAGTTTCCATCTCCTTGACCATTCGGTTTATTTCATTGTCCCAAAGAGCTTGCATAATCAGATTGGAAATATCGATTCTTCTTTCATTGTATATTAGCTGTTGATGCATTGACGGTTCTTGATTCTTCAAAATCTCCTTTATTTGAGGATAGTAATAAATAATACGATCGATTATCATTGGGGCATATTTGTCTAAATAAAATATAAAAAAAAATTAAATAAAAAAGATAAATTTACCGTATTCAGCGATATTTTTCTTTAGCATAACATACATATAATGGTATAATATTTTAAAAATGAAATCAAATGAATAAGCAAGTTGTTTTAATCAATCATTAGCCAATCAGATATCGACCAATCCGGTGATTTTATTTTGTATGTCACAAAAAATATTTTTGTATTCTAGATTTCGCACCCCTAATATGACTATTTTGCCACTAAAAAACACGTTAACACACTTTGGGTTGTATTTTAAAAGCCTCAGTGCAGGAAATAATTCTGGTTCGAACATACAAAGACATTTTGTTGACATGTTGTATAGATTGATAGATTGTCCCATATCCATGGTAACCGTAATTGACTGTATTTTAATATCCTTTATTCTATATTGTAATTTATAGACATCTAAAGATTTCTTACATCCCATGATTCTGCATTTGCCGGATTTGAAAAATATTATAGGATATTTTCCACTCCTATCTACAATTTGCTGGGGTTTACCATTTGGAAACGTCATTTTTGATACATCGAAAGTTCCTTTATAATTTATATTTGATAACATAATTAAACAATAAAGAAATATTAAGCTATATATATAATTTTTAGGAAGAGTTCATTAAATCATATAATATAAACAAAAACCTATAATTATACAAATTAATAATGGAATTAAGAAATGATGCTGTATATCAAATCGTCGGCCCAAGTGGTAGTGGTAAAACTATGTTTTTGTGTAAATTACTGAAACCTAATTTATTTCAAACAAAATTCAACAAGATTTATTGGCATAAGGGTGCAGATGAAGAACATGGATTAACTCAGGATAATTTCTGTAAATTGAAAAACATGAAAATAGTAAAGGGTTTCGATAAAAACTGGTCAAGTCGTTTAAGGAAAGGTGATGTCATCATTATTGATGATTTGTATCAGGAAGCTAATAAAGAAAAGGATTTTAATAATTTATTCACAAAAATCAGTAGACATGTTGGTGTTACTGTGATCTTTATTACTCAAAATCTATTTCATCAGGGTGGCGCACATCGAACAAGAAATTTAAATGTTCGATATTTAGTTATTTTCAAGAATCTTAGAGATGCAACAGTTATTGATTTTCTTACTCGACAAGCATACCCTAATAATCGTAATTTTCTCATCAGTGCATTTCAAGATCACCACAAATGAACTACAAAATCACCACATGGACATATATTTCTTGATTTCACACAACAATACAATGATGATTTACGGGTAAAAACCGATATTTTCAATAAAGAAAGTGCCATGGTATATAAACAAAGTTGAAAACTTTAACATGTAAATGTTTTTATGAAATCCAGGTTTAAAAATATCCGAAAACTTAGACAAAGTATTAAAAAGACTATAAATAAGCGTGTTCCATCAAAAACCAGTTATATACCATCTAAAAAGCTAATAACTGAGAATTACCCTGCAATGAATCTAATTTCGAAAAACATTATTAAAAAGAGTAAGAAAACAGTTAAATTGTAAAAAATCATAGGAGTTTCCCATATTTTAATGCATTGTTAAAGGCTTCGAGTATGAAAAGAATGTCTATTTTACAATCATTTCCAACTTTTGTTGTCGATGATTTACTGAAAATTCTATTAAAAGTAGTCAGAGGTAAAATTAAAATCAGTAATTCTAAAAAACTAGTATTGAATAAACATCGTAAGCCTTTGTTATCACTATTAAATAATAAAAATCGTAAGCAAATGAGAAAAATCATATATAAACAACAATGTGGTTTTATCGGAGCAATGTTACCATTAGCATTATCATTATTATCACAATAAACGATGGGGCAATCATTACCTAATGTTAAATTAAAATTTAAATCATCTTGTCGTAATGGAGAAGATTTGGACGAACCGAGAAGACAAAGCAGGTTTCGGTGGAGTGGCAAAGTTAAAGAAAAGAATCCAAAAGTCGAAAAAGGAAACGCAAAAGTGGTTGTCAGATCAGCTTGCGTACAGTTTAAACAAACCAATGCGGAAAAGATTTCCAACAAGAGCTTATAAGACATTCGGTATTAATGATTTATGGCAAATGGATTTGATGGAGATGATACCGTATTCGAAGATTAACAAGGGTTATAAATATATTTTAACGTGTACTGATGTTTTCAGTCGTTTTGCTCGCGGTGTACCAACAAAGACAAAATCTGCAGAGGAAATATCTAAAGCAATTAACTCAATGTTTAAAAATGGGCATCCAGACAATTTGCAAACCGATTTAGGTATTATTATTATTATTATTATTATTATAGGCAAGGAGTTTTACAATAGTAAAGTTAAGCAAATCCTGGATCGTCTCAAAATAAATCATTATTCTGTTCATTCTCAATACAAAGCCGCACATGTTGAAAGATTTAACCGGACATTGAGGGATAGATTGAAGAAATATTTCGTGCATCAAGGTAATAAAATATGGATAAATGTATTACCGAAAATACTTGCTAGTTATAATAATTCATCACATCGAGGTCTGAATGGTTTGAGACCCGTAGATATCAGCTCGAAAACAATAGCTAAATCAGTACGGTCTAAAACATTTGCTATTACAAAACCAAAATATAAAGTTGGTGATCATGTTAGAATTAATAAAATATCTGCTTCACCTTTCATCAAAATTTTGATAGTAATTGGAGTGATGAGGTATTTCAAATTATTAAAATTAATACTAAACAGAGTCCTGTAATGTATGTTATTAAAGATAGTGATAACAATGAAATACAAGGGAAATTCTATGAACAGGAATTACAAGTTATTTCCAAACCTACTGTGTTCAGAATTCAGAAAATATTGAAAACTAAAATGGTGGGTAAGGATAAACAATACTATGTCAAATGGCATGGATATCAAAAACCCTCATGGATATCATCAAAAGACCTAGTAAAATGAGTTTCTATACAATTTTACCGAGTAATAGTTGCCCACTAATCCATCCGGAAAATCAAGCAAGTAAATTTATGGTTGATCTTCAAAATCCCATTTATTTACATGGAAATTGGGAAGTTGCTTTGCAAGACTTTACATTTGTGTACAATACATTTCCATTTTATAGTCATTGTAAAATCGGTTACAAGAAACGTGTTCCAAAAACCTGTAGTGGTATTTTCTCAATCAATAATTTTGAACGATATTGTCATATTCCGAATCAGATTTTAGATGAAAATTGTGGCATGTTTTTCAAAGATGGATTGAATGTTAGTTGTGATTATAGTCCATTTACAATAAGGTTTGAAAGTATTGAGGATGCCAAGCGAATGGGTTGTGATAAGCTTAGCATTGTTTTTCCTGGTACTGAATACCTAATACGTTTCAAAACATTTGATGAAAAAAGTGTAACAATCAAAAACTTCAAAATATCAATATCATATATTAATGAAGTTGAAGAGACATTTACATTTACTAATGATTTATATATTGAAACATTTGAAGAATTACATAAATATATTTCATTCAATTGTTTACATATATTTAAAACTATTGAATTTGTTAAAGATGGAATATGCAAATTCAGTCTGAATAATAACATTTGTGAAATTACACATGATAAAAATTTAGCTAATACATCGGGATTAGATAAGCAAACATATAGGGCAAGTGCTTTTGGTGTACGCAAACCAAAAATAATAAAACTTCATAGGCAAATGTTCATATATACTAACATCATCGATCCTATTATTGTTAGTGATTCTTTGGTTCCTCTTTTGAAATCTGTTTGGGTTGATAAACATGATCAGGATGAAGTTGTCAATATAAATATCGATAATCCCATGTACTTATCGGTATCAACATCATGTATAAACAATATAGAAATAAATATTCGTGATGATAGCGGTAAATTTATTGAATTTAGTAAAGATACAAAAACTCATTTGACATTACATTTTCGTAAATTAGATGGCCAATAACGATATTATTAGTATGTATAGTGGTAGCCAAAGTAATGGTGAATTACCGTATTTTATTGGTAAACAGTATGGATCAGGATGGTTGAGAACAATTGGTAGATTTGCACTTCCTATTCTTAAACGCCTTGGTAGTTTTGGTATGAAAACTGCTAAAGATGTGATAATGAATGAGCAGAAAATATTACCATTGCTGAAATCAAATGCATTATCCGAGTTAGGGAAAGTTCTACCTAGTGTTGCAGGTATGTTTCAAAAACTAGAAGCGCCAGCTCAAAAACGTAAAAGACCTCATAAAATCTAAACAAACGAATAAAAATACATGTTTTACTCCTATGGATTATGGTAGTGATGATGATAGGAAAAAGTGGATTAAAGGTTCGAATTTATTTACCATGTGCTCATCATTACAACTCGATTTTATGGATCAACCGAAATATTTACTCCCAGGTGTTAATGTACACATTAGATTGAAAAGATCTGATTCGTCATTATCGTTAACAAGTGTTACCACAGCCCCAATTCTTCAATTAGTTGATGCAAAATTATTGGTGAGAAGAGTTCGGGTTGAGCCCTCTGTATTAGCCGGTCATCAATTGGGGCTTAATTCTAAGCATGCAATATATCCATTGAAAACAAAGGAAATTGTTCAATTTGCTATTGCTAAAGGTTCAGCTTCTTTCTATAAGGAACAAATATTTGGAGATAGAAGAATGCTTAACTTTATATTGGTAACATTTCAAAGTGAATCTCAATATAATGGATCCTACTTAACATCGAGCTCAGTTTTCAAATATTTTGGAGTAACATCGCTAACTTTATCGAAAAATAGTGATTATAGAGAAACATATACTCAAGATTTCGATAATGATAATTATTGTGCTACATATATGCAGAGTATAGTGAAAAATATGGGTTATTTGGATAAAGACCTTAATTGTGGTATAACCCTTGAAGATTTTAAAAGCAAATATCCATTCTTCACATTTGTTTTGGCACCCGATTTTGATTTAAATCAGAGTCAATTACCTCAAAATGATAATTTACGATTAGATATAAAGTTTGCTAAAGCTACAATTGAACCGGTACATGTTGTAATATATGGAGTATTTGAAAATGAGGTTCAAATAACTGCAAACAGAACAGTTTTGGTTTGAATGGTATAAATGTATAGATAATTTATGATAATTTGTCATGGAGTAAGTTTTTAAATGTATTATTAATATTATTGATGTAGTTCTGTTCAGGTCTATCGAATTGGAAAACAAATACTAGGACATGAATTTTTAGGGGTTTTTCCTCTTGATAAAATTCCATATATTCGTAATAATCAAGCCATAATCGTCAATACTCAATCATCTCATTATGGTGGAGAACATTGGTTAGTAATATATATGAAACCTAGCAAGATATTTGTATTTGATCCTATGGGTTTCTATTATCCGGCTTTAATGCTTTCGAAACTGCAAACAATGGGTAAACCTATTGTTTTTAATCAAACTATGTATCAAAAACCATGGACCTTAACATGTGGTCAACATTGTTTAGCTTGGTTATTATCCAAGAGATTTGATGATTAATAAATGTATTAATGTTTATTGTTATTGTTATGTTTTAACTATTAATATTTTTATTTATTATTATTTTTATTATTATTATTTTTATAAATATTATTATTATTATAATTATTATAATTATTATTATTATTATTTTTATTAATATTATTTTTATTATTATTATTATAAATATTATTATTATGTGTTTAATTAAAGATAAGCTAATGCATCATCACAAAGACTATGCATGATAAGTGCGTGATCACAAAGACAGTGCATGATAAGTGCGTGATCATTACATGATAAGTGCATGCATACACAAAATTGAATAAAGAAAACACATGCAAAAAAAAGTATGTATGTGATTTTCAAAGAACGCATGCAGTCACAGTGTAGACTGCATGTGTTTTACAAAGAAAACATGTCTAAAAATCTCTCACCTATATGTGTGTATTGCTTAAATATGATTGGCAAAATCCTGAAAATATTATTCCCTTTATAAACATTGACAAATGTAGAATTTCTCACAATTATTTCAAAAATTTCTGAAGCGCTATTTTCAAAAATTTTCAAAAAATGAACAATAATATTTTAAGAAGTATTCTCGAGAATGAAACTGGTAAGGATTTTTTATTAATTTTTAATTTTATTATTATATTTTTCTAGTTTGGTATACATTAACAGAAATACAAGATCAGTTAGATCGTGAAAATGATGTTATTATTATCGAAGATGATGGTAAATTTTAATTTTATATATGTTTTATTTATAAATTATTTTAGAAGTTATTTCAATCGAAGATACAATTGTTATCAGCGATAGCGAAGACGATATTATCGAAGATGGTAAATTTTAATTTAATTTTATTATATATTTAAAAAAAATCATTTTAGTTGATTTGGATGCAGATGCTCATCATAATGCCCTCGTTTCTGAGGAAGAAAATGCTCATCATAATGCCACCGTTTTTGGAGATGCTCTCGTTACTGGGGAAGATATGGAGGACCTCTCTTCTATAGAGGATGATGATTCGTCGGAATCAGGAGATAAATGTTAGTTTTTTATTTATTTTTATTTATCGAAATTAAGTTAATGATATTTGAAGTATTATTAAAATAACACATCAAATATCAATAATTTATAATAATTTATAATAAATTTATAATAAGGATCTATTTATTTCAAAAGTTTTATGATAAATATATTTTTAAACTGATGAAATTTAAAGTATTATTTTAATAATACTTCAAATATCATTAATTTATAATATATTTTAAAAAAGTATTATTACTGAAACATATATTAACATAATAAATTATAAAAAAATATAGTTGAAAAAATAGTTTTTGAATTATATAGGCATTTTTTATTATAGATCTTACGTAATTGAATTATATATGAATTATATAGGAATTATTTTAATAGATATTTTATATCATATTTAATGTTTGCAGTGAGCATGCAAATATTATTGTATTTAAGGTTTTATTTATTAGAATTATTTTATATCATATTTAATGTTTGCAGTGAGCATGCAAATATTATTGTATTTAAGGTTTTATTTATTAGAATTATTAGATATCATATTTAATAGTTTGCAGTGAGCATGCAAATATCATTGTATTTAAGGTTTTATTTGTTAGAATTATTAGATATTTTATTAAATAGTTTGCAGTGAGCATGCAAATATTATTAGTTACTTTATATAGGTTTATTTGTTAGAATTATTAGATATTTTATATCATAGTTAGAATTATTAGTTACTTTATATAGGTTTTTAATTTAATATTTTTATTAGGCACTTTTTATCCGAGATATTGCATTTCATCATTGCAACATAATGAAGGTTGCCATGAAGAAATGAAAAAATATTACCGCCATAGATTTAATGGCATAAAATTTTTTATCTACGCCATATGCAAAACATCCCAGAACATTAAATATAAAGAATTTTATATGGAACATGCGGTTCATTTAAATTCTTTCAAGTCGAGTAAAATAAATATGTTTAAGAAAATTAATAAAAATAACGTCGATATTTTGAATATACTACAAAATAAAAAAACATCAAACAAAAAGAATAAAAGACCTGCTGCACCTATTAAAATTAATATCCCAAATAAAATAATTAAAAAAGAAGTCATCGAAATCAGTGATGATGATGACTCTAATATTATAAATAATGTAAATAATATAAATAATATAAATAATGAAAATACTATAAATAATGAAAATATTATAAATAATATACCTATTATAAATAATGAAAATACTATAAATAATGAAAATAATATTATACAATTCGGAGGTTCTGTATTAGAGAATGAGCCGAACATTTCAGTAAATTTAAATGGCGCTATCAAAACTTTACGTTTTGATATATCTAACGCGCAACTAATTACAGTAACTTTAACTGAGCGAATCAGTAATAAATGAATTTTTGAGATAAATAAAATGGCGAGCGTTAAAATTCAATTCGCGATATTAATTAAATTTGAAAAAGATGGCGAGATCCGTGACAATTTTTTTCGAATAATGCGGAGACATTTTCAGATAACTTTTTAAGCGAAGGGGTTAATAAGCTTAATGAAAAAATAGAACAATTCACCCATTTAGGCAGTGGATGGCGTGATATTAATATTATGGAAATTCACTTTATTTTAACAAAATATGCTCCTATTAATCGTTTGTCTGGACATAAATATATTAAAACCCCTTCTGCATTGAAAAATAAAGGAGCTATAGTAAATATAAAAAACAATGACGACAAGTGCTTCCTTTACTCTATTCTTTATTTATTAAAGAAAGATATAATTGGTGAAAACCCCCAAAGAGTCTCTAAATATACAGAGTTTTTAGACAAATTAGAGTACGATGAGATCACGGATTGTCCCATGAAATTAATAAACATCCCAAAGTTCGAAAAGAAAAATTCGACTTTAAAATTAGCAATAAATGTGTTTTCGTACACACCAACTGTTATGAATGATGAGGTTCCAGATAATTATGTCTTTCACCGTCCTCATTTAAGTTTGATCCATAGAAGCAAAGTCACTGACGGAAACCCTATTTATTTATTATTACTTGAAAATAATGATAGATATCATTATACCGCTGTGACCAATATCAACTGGCTAATGAATTACCACCAAAACCCTGACTGTAACATTCAAATTAGATGTCGTTGGTGTCCACATTGCCTTAATGGGTTTAGATTAGATAATGCATTCAATACACATGTTGCATTATGCGCCAAAAGTCAGACTGGCACAACCCTATACACGCTCCCCGAAAATAAAATTTAGAATTCCTAAATTATTCAAAACATATCACCCCACCTTTTGTGATTTATGCCGATATTGAATCGGTTTTACCTCCTGATGATAGACATCATCAAATTCATATGCCTATTGCAGCAGGTCTTTTATTAATTAATAATTATACTAACACAAAATCATATTATTACTTTTACGGACTTGATTGCATTCCTGATTTTCTTAAGAAAATTGAGGAAATTGCAACTGAAATTGTTATTCCGTACTATGATTCGGAAGGTAATAAATTGGTAGGGCCTATGTCTTTCAGTGAGGTTCGACAGTTTAAATCTTGTCGAACCTGTTATTTATGTAAAAAAAACCGATTGTAAATCCGGTTAGAGATCATTGCCATTTTACTGGTAATTATCTAGGGGCAGCTTGCCGAAAATGTAATATAGCTCGTAGGATTTATCGGTTACTACCTATAGTCTTTCATAATTTAAGAGGGTATGACCTTCACCATATTTTAAAATATGGTCTCGAGAGGGCGTAAGTGAAGATGAGTACGATAGGGCACAACTAATCTGGACGCAGCAAAACTGTAGGACTTTGCGTGATTATATGTTAATTTACCTTAAACTTGATGTATTCCTCCTTGCGGACTATTTTCAACAATTCCGTGCCAAGGCTATTGTTTACAATGGTCTTGAACCTCTAAACTTTTATGGCATTCCGGGTATGTCATGGGCTTCAGCGCTTATGACATTAACGGAACCCATTGAACTTTTACAGGACATGGAAATGTTCAATTTTTACGAAGGTGGAATACGGGGTGGGTTAACATTTGTTAACAAACATTACATTGCTGCTTCGGAGGATACAGAATTATTGTACATAGATATAAATAATCTGTACGGTTGGGCTCTCAGCCAAAGTCTTCCTTACGCTGATTTTACTTGGGTGTATGATGATTTGGATGAGGTTTTGAATGAATGTGCGAATGTTGTGGATATTGAAATCCTTCCATATGGATATACTATGGAAGTTGATATCGAGATTCCAGATAATTTACATGATTTTCTAAATGACTTTCCGATTGGACCGGAAAAGATGTGCCCACCAAATTCAAAAGTTGAGAAGTTAATGCTAACGCATTATCCTAAGAAGAACTATGTTCTTCATTGGAGGCTTCTCAGGCTTTATCTTTCTCTCGGGGCTAAGGTTACACATATACATAGAGCTATTAAATACAAGCAAGCTCCTATTTTTAAACATTATATCGATAAAAACACTAACTTGCGTGCAAATGCAGTTAGTGAATGATATAGAGATTTATTTAAATTGTATAACAACAGTCTGTATGGTAAATCTGTTGAGAACCTTAAAAGGAGGATGAATTTGCGATTATGTAATTCAGCTGAAAAGTTAATTACATATTCATCAAAACCGGCATTTAGAAAAACAATAGAGATTACTGATGATCTTTTTGCCGCTCATCTTAATAAGGACTCAATATGTTTGGATAGACCTAGTTATATCGGTCAATCAGTTCTAGATTTATCTAAACTACGGATGTACCAGTTACAGTATGTTGAGTTACAAAAATATCGTGATATTTATAATTGTGATATCAATCTAGTAGCGGGTGATACAGATAGCTTCTTTTTGGAGATAAAAAATTTAAAATTAGAAATTTTATTAAAAGCGATGATTTCGGATGATCTGTTAGATACATCAAATTATGATCCTTCTCATCCTTTATATTCTAGACGACATGACTCGGTTATTGGCAAGTTCAAGGATGAGAGTAAAGGGTTAGGGTATAGCGAGTGGGTTTTCTTGCGGCCTAAATGTTATAGCTTGCTAGGAAATAAATCAACAATGCGAGCTAAGGGTGTAAAATTACCGGGTACCGACATTAAACACCAATCATATTTGAATTGTTATAATAACAATACTATTATGTAGGTACCTCAAACTAGGATAGGAACCCGAAATCACCAGCTGTTCACTTTTAAAAATTCTAAAATAGCATTAAATAATCATGACGATAAGAGAGCTTGGGTAGGGAAAAACTCGAGTTTTGCATATGGTCATTATAGAGGGGTTGATGTCCTTGATGTTGGTGGTAATATAATAATGCCTGAAACCGATCCAGCAGTTCGCAATCAGCAATTTGATGAGATATTTGACAATGTTATTGATATTTATTAACAAATTTGTATATAAAAATAAAAATTGTGAAAATTTCTCTTTGGTATTTTCATTTGTTATAATTTATTTTTATTTATTTATAATATTTTCATAATCAAATGCCAAGCGTGAAGAAACGTGAAATAAAACTTGATATTAGTTGAATTGTATTATTAATAATTGATTTACTTTTTGTGAAGTTGTTGTTTTTTATATATAGTTGTTTTTATATAGATGTTTTTTATATAGTTGTTTTTATGTATTTGCTTTATTATATATATATATATGTATTATTATTAAAAAGTAATAAAAATAATGATAATAATATTTATAATAAAAATAAATAAAAATAATAAAAAGAATAATAAATAAAACTTGTAATAAAAATTAAAACATGTAATAATAATAATAATAATAAAAAATAATAATAATAAAAATAATAATAAAAATAATAATAATAATATTAATAATAATAATAAAAAAAATAATAATATTAATAATAATAATAAAAAATAATAATAATAAAAATAATGATAAAAATAATAAAAATAATAATAATAATAATATTAATAATAATAAAAATAATAATAAAATAATTTACAAAATATATACTACTTATTTTTATAAGTAGTAAATTAAAATTTAAAAATGTTTAAAAATAATATGACCTTGAGAAATTTTGAATGACCTTGACCCACTTTTGAATGACCTTGACCTACTTTTGAATGAACTTGGAAAATATGATGAGTCATCCAATGACCTTGAATGAGTCATGGTCTTTGTTTAAATGACCTTGAAAAATATGATGAGTCATCCAATGACCTCGAATGAGTCATGGTCTTTGTTTAAATGACCCTGAAAAATATGATGAGTCACCCAATGACCTTGAATGAGTCGTGGTCTTTGTTTAAATGACCTTGAAAAAATATGATGAATCATCCAATGACCTTGAATGAGTCATGGTCTTTGTTTAAATGACCTTGAAAAAATATGATGAGTCATCCAATGACCTCGAATGAGTCATGGTCTTTGTTTAAATGACCCTGAAAAATATGATGAGTCATCCAATGACCTTGAATGAGTCATGGTCTTTGTTTAAATGACCTTGAAAAAATATGATGAGTCATCCAATGACCTTGAATGAGTCGTGGTCTTTGTTTAAATGACCTTGAAAAAATATGATGAGTCATCCAATGACCTTGAATGAGTCATAGTCTTTGTTTAAATGACCTTGAAAAATATGATGAGTCATCCAATGACCTTGAATGAGTCATGGTCTTTGTTTAAATGATCTTGAAAAAATATGATGAGTCATACAATGACCTTGAATGAGTCATGGTCTTTGTTTAAATGATCTTGAAAAAATATGATGAGTCATCTAATGACCTTGAGTGAGTCATTGTCTTTGTCTTAAAAATTTTTTGTACTTTTGGACTTAGAAAAATTTTCTCTCAGCCGGGGGAGGGGATACTGTGCTGGATGTGACATGTGCTGGATGTGACACATCCCACTACTAACACAAACGGAAGCATTGAATAAATAAATGAAATATTAAGTCATTCAATGAAAAAGGACGATGGAAAATCATTTGACGAAAAACTGAATCAAATAATGCGAAACTGACGGATAATAACAAACGGTAGATAACTGAGAAACAAAATTTGTGGTCCTTGAGTTAAACGGAAAAAACTAAAAAGACAAAGAATTAGAACCAGTAAAGCTCAATATACAAAACTAAATGAATACTAAAAGGGGAGGAAGAGACTCAAAAACAGAGCAAGGAATAGAACCGGAAAAACAACCAATTGCAGCCAAACGAGACAAAAAATTGACCTCATGAAATAGTAATTCCAAACCAGAATGACGTTCAACACCAGATATGAATGAAGAAAAGACCAGAGAAATAAATCAAAACCAACTCAAAAATCAAAAACCAGATAACAAGAAAGACAAATCGAATCAGTAAAGAGAGATTACAAAAGACAATACCAATAAACGACAAGACAAAAGATGATGAGACAGAACTACGAAATGCACTCAACCAAAATTGAGTATTGAAAGAATCTTGCAAATCGTAGTAAAGGCAAACAAAGAAGATAAATGATGTCAAAATAAAGTTAATACCAATCACAGAAACGAGAAACCAGATATGGTAATAAAAGCAACAGAGATAAAGAAGGGAGAGAAACAGAAAGTCGAACAACTACCTAAGATCAAGAAAGGTGATAACAAGTCTTATTAAAATGGCTCGAAATAGTCAAGCAATTGTAAATAATCATCAAAAACCCATAATTGTTAAAAACAAGGAAAGCGAAAGAAGCATGATATTGGCGATGAGAAGGAAGATATCAGTAATAAACCATCATATACAACCTAGCATCCCTTAGAAAATTTCGAAAAACCCCATAATTAATCAAACGATGTAAACATTACCTGTAGCAAATACTCCGAGATATGCAGAAACCCAAAGAATATCAGTTACGGACGGATCAACTTCTAACATACCCAATGCCAAAAGGATTAAAACCAGAAAAGTAAATATACTAATAATCAAAGTGAGCAAAGTCCAAACTTAAAAAGATCGTAAGAACCCTCAGAACTCTAGAAAATCAAACCCGAAAGTCAATAGAAAAATACACACCCATCAAGGAAACCATATTCAAATAATCATGGATGCTCTTTAGAAACCCTACAAAATAACAGAAAAGAACCGAAAATTGAGAACAAATAGCTGAAATTGATAACCAAAAAGAAGTAACCCAAACCAACCTCAAGGAATCATGAATGATCCCAAACCGATCAATTATCATCAAACAATCGAGACGAGATAATATGATAACGGGTCATCTATCCACAGAACCAGTTGAACTTCACCCAGTTTCAAGACGCTAAAGAGTCAACAACCAAAAACAAGAATATCTATTCTCAACCCAAAACCCCAAATACACGATCATAAAGGAGTCTTGAACGAAACATTCTTTCTATTCTTATCTGAGATTCACTAAGTCTGCCAATCTTCCCAACAATCGGTATCTAATCAGTTCTATATAAAATAAAGTCAATTTCCCAGACTAAACGAAACTTCAAAACTAAACCGCACAACAGATATCGAATCGTCAAAATATCAGAACCTGCTGAAGAAAGTAATCAATCAGAAACCAAGAAACTCAAGACATCAGCGAGACGAATACCCAAGTGACAGAATATTGAACTCATGATTGGCAATGAACTAATAATCATTAGACTATTAACTATTCTTGATGTATGATCATAACCGGACTGTAGGTAGTCTTTCACTTCATCTTGTAATCCGTATATTGATGTATACTGTATGATTATTTTTATGCATGTGGGTTTTGAGGTCACGACCCTGTAGCTCCTAGATCCAATTGAATGGAAAATGTAAACTCTGCATTTTTCATAGCTTAAATCTTTTAGAAATTGCGGGTCGCAATTTTACGGGCCCCGGAGTGTTTTATGTTGAGCCAGCACACAAATAGCCTTGAGAATTGTTTAAATGCATCAGTAATACAATATACAACACCAACTAAACATTTTAAAATCTGAGAGAATATAAATAAATATAAAATTAAAAACATAAAAGTAAAATAAAATAAATACAAAATGCATCAAGAACCGCACGAAATTTACGTAAAAAATAACATAATAACAAGAAAATTCGACCGTAAAATGGCCATTTATATAAAATTAAAAATTAATGAATTAAATGAATAAAAATAAAATATTTTTGGATGAATAAATTTAATTAGAAATGTTAAAAAATAAATTACCAATTTAAATTAAGAAATAAATAAAAATTTAATTTAGATAGCACAAATAATTTCAAGGTCGAATTTTGTTTAATCGCAATAAAATTAACACGCAAGGTTAAGGCCAAATAGTAGGTATATATACTGATGTGTTTTCACAAATTTTCAGCACAAAATTGACAGTAAAATTTCAACTAAGTTACAGGCTGTATGCAGAGAGAAAAATTTCATTTTACTGTTAGCTATATCTGGTCAAATTGATTTTAAATTACTGTTGTCGATCCTGTTTAACTTTACAATTGCCTGCAGTTATGGAATTTTATGATATGAAATGAAGAATTTATATGGAGAATCTGTAAATTTATATGAAGAATATACATTTATGCCTCGAAACTTTTATCGAATTTAGATGGTAACATTTAATTATTTTTTTTATTTTATTTTGTGGCCCACAGCCAAAAAAAACTGCAAGTAATTAAAATCACACATAATCTATCAAACCATGTAAGTGCGTGGAATACCGCCAATGATTCGTGCCCGTGAAGGCTCCGGCGTGCGAAACGCAGGAGCTGGAACGTCAATATTATCCGTAAATAGGGGAAATTGGAGGGTAAATGAGTAGACCGTTTGCTGCTCCTTCATCATCCGTTTCCTAAAAAATTGACATAAAATTTTTAACAACAATCGGCTCAAAATATCTAACACCGAGTAGTCCAGTGGGCACTCATTTAATATAATATGAACATACATAGATCTTAACGACAAAGAGAGGAAATGGGTAATGGGGAAAATAGCGAAATCGTTGCAACAGTTAAAATGAATAGCCATCGGAAAAAGATTAATACGAACGACTAAAATCATGGAAAATAATATTTTTAAATAATTTATAAGAATTAAATAAACTATGTTGAATTGAGACGGAAAATATGGGCGGACGCTGCTCAAAATTTCCGAATCAATTAAAATACTTATCAAAATTAACAAAGTAAAAGTAGAATTCGGCTCAATAATTTTATAGAATATCCGGATGAAACCATAAAATAAAGGCGGAACGTTGCTCAAATTTCCCGAATTGATTAAATACTTATCAGAAATAATAAAATAAAAGTGAACTGCGGCTCAACTATTGGTATAAGATTATTATGAAACTGTAAAATAAGGGCAGAATGCTGCTCAAATTTTCTGAATTAATTCAAGTACTTAACAAAAATAGTAAAGTAAAGATGGAGCTTGTAAAATAAGGGCGGAACGCTGCGCAAATTTTCCGAATCCATTAAAATACTTATAGAAAATGGTAAAGTAAAAGTGGAATATTGTTCGATTGTTAGTAGGATAATCTGATTAAACCGAAAAATAGGGGCGGAACGCTGCTAAAATTTTTCGAACTAACAAAAATACTTTGTCGAAAATTGTAAAATAAGAATGCGTTACGGCTAATGTTGTATATCAATAAAATATTTTATAAAGCTGAGGAATAAGAAAGGATCCCTACTAAAAACTCGATGATAATAATGATCATAGTAAAGATAATTGTAATTATAATAGTAATGATAATGGTAATTATAATAATAGCAACAATAATAATAATAATAATAATAATAATAATAATAATAATAATAATAATAATAATAATAATAATAATAATAATAATAATAATAATAATAATAATAATAATAATAATAATTATAATAATAGTGCTAATAATCATAGTAGTAATAACAATAAATATAATGGTAGTTATAGCAATAAAAATAATAATAAAGGTAATAGTAGTAATAATTAATAAAGGTAATACATATAATAGCAACAATGATGATGCTAATGATAATGATAGGAAGCATTGTAGTTATAATAGGGATAAGAGTAAGAGAGATACTGTGTGAATATTTAACATAACAAAGGGTGTACAGGCCAAAGAATAATCATCAACACGGGCGACGATAAGAAGGACTATGGGAATGGACCTGACAATAAATGATATGAGAGTATAGGTTAACATTTGAAAGAGATAGGAGAATAATGGGACCTAAGAATCGAAAGCGAGCACAGGTCTTCTATCGACAGCTCGTTGGACCCAGAGATCGTTCGGTCAATTATAGCATTAGCAATAACGCTCACTTCTTGCGGACGATCTACCCACTCGAACACAGTTCCAACGTTGCTTAGCAACGGGTGCCGAGTGGTAAGCGAAATATATTTGTATGGGGTTGTCTGGGTAACAACCATATAGTCTCAAATATCAAAACCCAGAAACCCACCACATCATTAAATAAAATAACTAAATATAAATGATTAAAATAAATTAAAACAATTAAATAAAGTAAGAAAATATAAAATAATGTTAAAAAAATTAAAAAATAAAGTATGTAATTAAAAAAATATGTAATAAATAAAATAATTAAAGCAATAATTAATTAAAAATAATAAATTAAATATTTGCAAAAATAAATAATTTAAAATTAATTATTTAACTTAATTATTAATTAAAACTTAAATTAAATTATCCAACTACCCTATATATATAGTATATAACATTGCAGTGATCTTGAAATGTTAATAAGGTATGTTAATAAATAACGTAGGAGTTCTCACCTACAATTTTTTGCACATTCAACATAAAAAGAAATCCCGAGTAAACCCAGGCCTAGATAAATCAAAAGGGATCGGACAAGGAGACTAAAGGAAGCTCGAACATATATATATATATATATATATATATATATATATATATATATATCATTTTCTTTAATGTTATTTTTAATTAATTTTGGTAATTTTATTACAAAGAATGCTGTTTTTCATGCAATTTAATTCTCAATAAATCTTGTCTTACCTCCTTATATATTGAATCAGCTGCAACTTATTTATTATCATCATTCCCTTATAAATAATTTTTGTTTTCAGGGTAGGATTTATCAAAGTACCTTAACCAAATAATTGGTGCAGGATTCCCCGAACTGTTTCCCCTTCAAATTATTCAAAACATCGATTTGTGAGCATCCAATGGAATGCATTGTAAAATATTGATTTCTAAAACAATAAATGTGAAAAGTTGATCAGCTCAGATGTGTGCATTGCTCAATAACTGAATCACGCGCACTCAATGTGACTACATTTAAACAAAAGCGCTTATTAATTATTAAACTCTTGCAAAACTTTGAAATGGCAATTCATATAGAGGATCATCTGATTCCCGTGGAACTGATTAAGAGTTTGAAATATTTTCTTTTATTGTTAATATTCTCATCGGCCTTTTATGAATTTTTCTTTTCTCAGCCTAAGGTGGAGCTAACCATGAACATATTTCAAACGGTAATTGTTGCAATTTCTATTTCCGCCATTTTGGGAAATTTTGTTCTTTTGAGGCAGAACCGAGATCAATTCTACTACAAAGGATGTAAAAATAAAGTTGTTTTGTGTTCCAACTGCGTGATAGGATTGAGTGGGGTCGTCTACTCAATGTATGAATTGCATAAAGAAAACAACAATTTGATCAACAGTCATTTTGTTGATCAAATCTTTATAATAGCATTCGCAATATTGTTAGCGCTTTATTTATATAGCTCGGATTGGATACCGGACATTCAAAGGCCTCTATTGGATAATAATTTTTCCGGGATTTGCACCTATCGCATTAATTATTGGAGCTGTCTATTTGGAACAATTTGTCTAATTGGTTGTTTTGTCATTTTTGGAAGAATAATCGCAATTAAAGAAAGACAAACTTTAAATATGACAGTAAATAGAAATCGCGATTTCTTTAGTTGTCCGTCTTACAAGGATCCGAAAAAATTAGATGTGAAAAAGATTTTTGAAAACTTTCTGTTAAATTATTTTATAATTTCGTTTGTACTTGTATATATTTATTTGAGATTTATCTCAAGACAAATCCGAGATCTCCATGAAGAATGGGCTCATTTGGAAGCCGACCATCCGATACGTTTTGATCAACCAAATGAAGATCCAAATGATGTCAGATCTCCACTCATCACCAATAATAGGAACCCTTTCAAAAGATGTTGTAATAAGCAAATTATTCTTTCTGCTGTCATTTCGATTTCCTTCTTAATTTCTTTGAATACTTTGAATATTTTTCTGATTTATTCTGACGACAAAGTCAAAATTCATATTGCGTATCAAGCTGTAAAAATAATTATTTATTTGCTTTTCATTGGAACTTTTATTTTGCTTTGGTGCCAACTCTTGAAATGGCGCATTGAAATTACTCCACTATTACAAATAGATAATTTGTTTTTGAAAATTGGAACATTTGGTCAAGCACTCAATGGATGTCTGGTGCTTATATCCGCATTCTACGTGATAGTTCATAAGGATTGTGACCGAACAGTCAAATATATCAACGTGTTATGGGCAACTTCTAATTTCATGCAAATATTTCAGAGCATTTTCCAAATGTATCTCATCCGAGAAATCTCGAACCGATCAGTTACTAGAGTTGCTTCGGTACACTGGAAACCCCTTGCATTATTTCTCTGTGTGATGAACCTCAGTTTTGCATTGGAAAATCTAATAATGAAGCCAATGACGATTCAAATGTATAACAAAGCTTGGGTCGTGGCAGACATGCTGATCAACCCATTGAGATTCATTAATAGGTTGCATGCTTTTGCATTTTTTGCAAATATTTTAGCTGAAAATTACTAAAATCGTTGTTTTCTTTTCAGATTTAAAATAAAATTTAGAAAATAGAAAAATTTTGTCTTTTGTTTGATTTAGGTAAAATTTTGAATTGTAGAAAAATAATAAATTTTAAAATGATATATTGTAGAAGTTCTCAAATTTTGGTCTCAGATTGAGTTTTGGTGGGCTGCGATAGATTTTTATTATTTTATTTTATCTTGTTTTATTTCTATATTTTTAAAAGTTGTTATTATTATACATTTAGGTCTATTTTATATATTCGGGTTACCAGTCAAAAATATGTATTCAGGTTTAGATTGTTTGAGAAAGTGTTTAAGATTTCGTTAATAACAACTTATATTGTTTGATTCCTTATAGCACGGGTTCCTAAAGTTTTATGGTGGAAGATGGAAGAATATTGTTAACATGTTACATTATAGGGTGCAAAAGATACAGGTTAAATGTATATGTGGAAAACGATATCGATAAACAATAAACTGAATTCTGCTAGGATATTAGATTATGAGCAATTTGATTTGATTATAATGACAAGAATTTGATAATAAATTTGATTTACTTTCTACGACACGTCAAGTAAGTTCCTACTTGAAAGTGCCTCTAAAGGTGTGATGTGAATGTGTAGTATCAAATGTATTGAATGCTTTATAAAAATAAATTATATATTATCATGATGAAATAGTTTTCTATTCTGGCTTACAGCCGAAACATATTGCAAGACAATAAAATCCTGCATAACTATTAGGCTGTGTAAGTGCGGTGTCTCCACCTATAGCTCGTGACCGTGAAAGCCCAGTCGTGCGTAATGACGGATCCGAATTTCAATGATAAAACCTATAAGTGCAGTGGGAAGATCGAGGACTAGTCTTTTTTCTGGCTCTTTTTCACCCATCTCCCGAAAAATCGACCTAAAATTTCTATTACTTATCAGCTAAAATTTTTTTACCCCGAGTATTTCAGTGGCCACTCATAAAATCCTAACATCGACACATATTATCATATAATCAATTTAACGGAGAAGTGAGAGAGGGGATCTTTCGAATTCATTGCAACACAAAAACATTTAAGTAGTTATAAAATTTCATAATCTGTAATTATAAATAAAATTGGGATTCTCTGAGGGATACATCAGAAGAAGCTCGTGTTATCGCTCAAATCATAATTGCGATAACCAACAAAAGCTAATAAACTTCTTTCAGTTTGATTTATATAATTATATTTCCTAAATAAATATCTTTGAAGTTGTAAGTTAGTTAATTTATTAAAATATTAACACTGTTATTATTGGATTCCGCAAACTATTCTGCCACCCAACTATTAACCTCTAGTTAATAGTTGATTCTACCAGAACAATAGACTAATTCCATAAAATCATGAAGTACAAAGCGACAACCCCTAATAGAGATAGGTGAGATCTTATTTTGTCAGAATAAAGTTTTAGATGCTGTTAAGGGTCTATATTTATCTTCGACTAAGGGTTAAAATAAAATCAATCTCACTATATTATTACTAAGACAAGGACAAACCCATAGGATCATTTGGTTCTCTCAATAATTATCAGTTAAGGGCATTAACAAATTGTGACGACAACATAGAGACAATTGTGGGTTAGGCTGATATAATGAATTGCACTCAACACAACGATATATAAGTCAAGCTTTATTATAAACAAAGAAATTATGAAACACAATAGGAGACCATAGTGGATCGAGTCGAAACTTAACCAAAACCTTTTCTTCAGTTTGAGTAAGCACGCAACCTAAAATAATGTAAATAATGTAAATAATTTTACTTAAATTAAAGACAAGAACCTCTGTTAGAACGATGTCACACAGAATTCTCGCAGTAATTCAGTGCTAATTGGTAAATGACCTAAACATAAGTTTGCGAGAAAGCCTGACTCCAACGAAATAACGTTACATTGTTGTATGGAGCCAAGTGATCAGTCGTGATTACTCTCCACTTGCATCTCAATTGGTATCGCCTACGGTTAAAAGCATTAAGGAGCTTAGAGACGTCCCTAAAATGAAGGTGTGTTCATTTTAACAATAGGTAAACAATTGGTAAATGACCTAAACATAAGTTTGCGAGAACAATTGGTAAACAATAGGTAACAATAGGCAAACAATTTGTAACAATAGGTAACAATTGGTAAATGACCTAAACATAAGTTTGAGAGAAAGCCTGATTCCAACGAAATTACGTTACATTGTTGTATGGAGCCAAGTAATCAGTCGTGATTACTCTCCACTTGCACCTCAATTGGCATCGCCTACGGCTAAAAGCATTTAGGAGCTTGGAGACGTCCTTAAAATGAAGGTGTTCATTTTAACAATAGGAAATTAATAAGATTACTAAAAGCCTTGGAATCACAAAGCTCTCACTACAAATATTTGACCAAACAGCAGATGTCTATAACTTATAGTTGCAATTAGACTAATAAAGATCCAACAGATAAATCTACAGCGACTAGCATATAAATACTGAATCCAGCACACACGGGGTAGGTATTTAAATACAAAATCCAAGTAGAACAACGACCAGGTCGAATATCTAAAATCATGAACAATTAGATAAATGAGCGGATTTGCATAAGAAATCTTCCAATTACCGCCTTCCCAGAAACCATAGGTTCATAAAATAAGCAATTAACTAAATAACCGGAAGAACATAAATAATGTACAATTTCCCAAGTAGCTCGACTATGTTATCACCAAACCAATGATTAGAATTTGCATCAAATAACGATTCATTAGATCAGTGGTTCTCAACCTTTATTAGATAGCGGCACCCTAACGGAAATAATATTTCAGCTATAAAAATAACAATAAATTTTGTAAGTTCTATATTTAATAAACTAAATCTTTTATAACATATATTAATGTGAAATTTGAACTTGATGCTTTTTGCATATATCCTTATTATTTAATCGTGTATTTGACAATCATACTCTTAACTCATTCTCAGTTGAGTTCAGTTTTTGCTTTTTCTTGTTCTTAATATTTACCAAAGTTTAATAATTACCAAAAATAATTGATATATGTACGGCTATTTTAAGTAATTCAAAATCTAAGAAAGCAGCCTTTTTTAAAATCAACCCTTATATGAAATTAATAAATTTTCAATAATAAAATTAGCAGAGCTCTCGGCACACTTTTCATATCCCTACGGCACCCCGGTTGAGAAACACTGCATTAGATCTTTCTTGGAGAGGAATCTATAATAATTTTAATGAAATACATTGTTAGGGAAAATTTAGAAATAAATTGAAACTAGAATATCCTGTTTCGGGCAATAATAAACCCCGGTTTGCATTTACCACGAGTCGCGGCAATATTGAAAACCGTCTTACAATTGCATAATATTATCCCAGTCCTAATTAAGAATCACATTTTATTTCTTTTAACATAATTATTGAAATTTACAATTGTCAATAGTGAAAGGAAAACTGGCTTTGTCATAAGAGTGGTGACTTACACCTCTGTTATGAATGATATAAATACCGATAGCTTTTAGACTACCAAGAATTATGTAACAACCATCAAAGATGAATTTTAAGAAATCGCCAACGCCACCATCGATCATGGAACCCCTATGAGATCGAGTTACGAGAAGAATCACGAATGGTGACTCAAGACGCGGGTCGACATTAAACCGACCCTCAATAACAACAGACACATATTTACGTGGTAAATGGTGTTAATAAATTTATAAGTCACTCCTTCACTTCTCGTTATTGGAACAAGTCGGGAAAAGGAGACAATACGGCGATCATTCTTATGCCCATCCGTATCGCAGAGACGGCTTTACGGCCTACCAGGCAGTTATACACGATATTTCGAGCAACGATGACTCAAAGAAAATGATAAAAAGAACATGACCGAATGCCTTTTACTTTGTTTTTGTTTCTTTTATTAAATTTAAATATATCATACTGATTTCTCATTTTCAATTCTGTTAATAAATTAATGACAGGAGTTTGATGGGACAAGTGACACTATGGATGAATAAACGGATAATAACACAAACTTTCCTTGTACGTTTACGATAATCAAGAACCCAACCGGAAATCATTATGCACCCAGCGTTATTGAAAAAGCGAAAAATTAAAAACTATTTAAATACTGATCAAGATAAGTAAACTCTTAACGATTAAACAATATATAAAACATAAATAATTGGGAATAAGATATAGAGTATCACTCATGATAGTTGTAAAGGTCTGAATAGGTTTAGTGATTAAATCAAAAGAGAGAATCTACCAATCTATCAAGTAATACAAATGACTAAATTTCTTATTTTCTAGATATGGAGACGGCTCGCTCCATCTGGAGTGAACTGAAAAAATTGAGGCAGGAGAATAAAGAACTCTATGAACAATTGCTACAAATGAGTCCGGAGATACAAGCGATGAAGGCCACCTGGGTCGAGCAGACTCGGTTTAGGCGAATCTACCAGAGGCTCACGGAAGCTCAACGGGCTACTAGGAAGAGAAAAATTGGTCCAGCCCCAACACATTGAAATTCGCGATCTCGAGACAGATATGTCGGCAAGACAGGAAGGTAACGCGGTAACCTACCCAATGGTGTTTGCGCTATCTCAGATAGATCATCGAGAGTCAGAAAAACCAGTAAAAGCAACAAAATGAAATCAGCCACATTGCAGATTGTTGGGCGAAGACTAAGTTTTGTTTAAGTGAATTGGAAATAACATGCTAACACAGCAATGCATATTCAAAATCAAACCTATACTTACAAACTATACACCCTAAAATATGAGAGAAAATATAATTAAATACAAAACTTCAAAACATAAAAGTAAATTAAAATATATACAAAGATTCACCAAGAATCGCACAAAATTTACATATATATGTAACATAATAACATAAAATTGGACCGAAAACGGACAATTTATAAAAAATAAGGAATTATTGAATAAAATAAGGAAAAATGGAATATATTTAGTAGGAAATATTCAATTAAAAAATTATAAAAATATATTGTTCATTTAATTTAAGAAAAATAATAAAATTAGATTTAGATAATACAAATAAATTCAAGGGCAAATTTTGTTTTAACTCATCAAAATTTACAAGCAAGGTTAGGGTCACAGAATAGGTATATATACCGATTCATTTTTACACAATTTTAACCACTTTCGTGAGCAATTACTTTTTCCTTACAAAAATCAGAGACTGTTTTTCCATGAGATCAAATTTCAAAGGGAGTGAGTGGGGAAGCTTGCGAGATCTTTGCAACAATCAGTTTAAGATATATTTTGAATCGATAATAAGTTTGTAAGAGAATGACTTAATAAAAACATGTTTAAGATAAGATAAATTAATAATAAAAGTGCAAACAAAAATGTTTGGTGGAAAAATTATATAATGTAGAATAGTGAGTAAAATAATCTTGGAGAAACTAGTAAGTAGCATAAAATAAGGTATAAAAAGATGTAAAATAGGTTATGTAAGAACATATAAAATAACTTAAACCAAACGACATGAAATCGTGTATAAAATAATTGAATAGTGTAAAATCATGTAAGAAATAATATAAACGAATAACGATGAGTAGCGTGGAACCCTAATTAAAATAATTCGAGTAGAAATTAAAATATCAAGTGTAAAATAATTTAAATAAATGTACAAACGATTTAAATAGGTAGTGAAAACAAAACTATGCAAGTTAGAAGCTCAAATCACAGATAGAATAAAATCACTATTCAACTTAAGGTAGAAATGATTCGGATTGATTACTTTAAACTTAATAGTCACACCCATCAAATTGATAATACTCATGAATGCATAGGATTAACTTTAGTCCAGAGACAATCGCTAAATATGACAACATTGGATTTTAAACAAACCCTTAATGAATTAATAACTTATGTATGAATAATAATAAGAATAGAAGATCTTCGAGTACCAGGATGTTCTAAATTATTACCGTTGAAATGATAGTATCTAATTAGTATCTAATGACAGTATCTAAATAGTATCTAATTAATAGTTGATTATTTGTTGTTGTTGTTGTTGTTGTTGTTATTATCGATTATCTATTCTTAATAATTCTGAATGATGGTTATAATGATTTCGTTGGTAATTACTTATAGTTGGTTTATAATTGTTATTAATATTGTTTATTATTATTGGTTAGTAATTGTCTACTATTTATTAAGAGTTTATTAATTGTTTATTACTATTGATAATTATTAAGGTTACTTAAATTCTTATTTCTATTCATTAACAATATTCAAAAGATTTAAAAGATTTTCCAAACTCTATATTATTTAAACACACTTGTTAAATAAAACTTGGAGAATTTTAATTATGCATTTTCATATTCTGAGCGATGTCAACATAAAGCAATCATACACATACTATTTAATATATAACGTAATAAAATTAATATACATATTTTTAATAAATATAAATTAATAATTAGATTTATCTCACACCCCCCTCAATAAAAACATTTTTTACCCATAGTTTTAAATTCTCTCAACCACTCAACATTTCTTGTATTATATCTTCCATTATTCATTTTTATGACGTAGCTTCTATCATGTCTCTTATTTATGATTGTCCCCGGACCTTCATATCTGTCATCTTCTCTCTTATGTATGTCTTTCCTTACCAAAGCCTTATCTACAATATCGAATTCTCGATTAATTATTAGATTTATCTCACACCCCCCTCTCAATAAAAACATTTTTTACCCATAGTTTTAAATTCTCTCAACCACTCGAAATTTCTTGTTCTATCATATCTCTTATTTATGATTGTTGTTATGATTGTTGTAGGAGAAATCAGGGTACGCTAAGATTGTTGCTTTCATTAATTTTTCTTTAAGACTCTGAAATGCTGACTCACAAATATCAGTCCATATTAATTTGTTACTGTTACTTCTACAAAGTAATTCCAATGGTTTTGCGTATTCGGTATAATTTTTAATTAAACGTCGATAGTAGTTTGTCAGACCCAAAAAAGTTCGTAGATTTTGTATACATTTTGGTCTTTCACATTCTTTTATTGCCTCTATTTTATTATCTTCTGTTCGAATGCCATCTTTATTTATAATATGCACAAGGAACTTTGTTTCTTCTCTCAAGAAATGACATTTATCTTTACTTAATTTTAATCCTGCTTCTTAGATTCTTTAAAATACGTTTATTCTTTGTTTAAAATGCTCTTCTTTACTTCGAGAAAATATTAATATGTCATCTAAATAAAATACAGCTTCCTTCCAATTCAGAGTGCCTAATACTTTATTCATCAGCTTTTAAAATGTTGCCGGGGCAGCAGCAATTCCAAAAGGCATTCTCTTGAAGCAATATTGTTCATTCTTTGTCGCAAACGCTGTCTTTAATTTAGACTCTTCCTCTAATTCTACTTGATAATATGCATTACCTAAATCTAGTGTCGTCAAATATTTGGAACCATTCAAAATATCCATCATTTCATTCGTACTGGGTATCGGATAATATTGGTCTCTGAGCTACTAAATTGAGAGCTCTAAAATCCAAACAAATTCTAATATCATCTTTTCTTTTTTTCTTAACACAAACTAAAGGTGAATTCCATGGCGATTTACACTTTTTGATAATTCCATTCTTTTCCATTTCTATGATATTTTCATCAATTTTACTTATTAAATGCACTGGTTGTCACATTGAATTAATTGCTATAGGCGGTCCTGCCGTTATAATTTCGTGTTTTATCATAGACGTCTTACCGATATCCCATTTGTGTTTCATAAATATTCACTCATAATCTATCAAAAGTTTTTTAATATCTTTATCTAATATTTCTTTACTTTCTTCAACATAATTTATATATAGTTTTCTATCTATACTTATTTTTAGATAAATACTAAACTCTTTTAATAAATTTATACTCCCTGTGACCTTTGGCTTCACTTTTTTAGTAATATAAAATTCTACTTCTTTTACTTGATTTCCAATTTTTATACTTAATAAAGTCATTCCCAACACTGTTATCCCGCTTTCCTTAGCACATTTCAATTCCAAATTGTTTTTTACTATTTTTAGTTTTGCTGTCTATAACATCATATTCAATTACACTAATTTTAGCACCTGTATCCAGCATACATCTAGTTTTTATGCTGTATATCTCAATTTCAACACTCTGTCTCCCACCCATATAGTCATAACTAATAAAATTCAACTTCCTATATAATTCAAAATTTTCGGATTGCATTTTAAATCGAATATTTTCACGTGGGTTGGTGACTGAAGGTGTGAGTATTTTCATACAATTTATATATTTTTTCAAGTTATCTATGTTATCAGTATTATATATTATATTATTACAATTATTAGTATATTTTAAATTAAAATTAAAATCAAATAAATTAAAATCATTCATGCAATGTCAAACATTCAACTCCATACAATCATCGCCACAAAAATATCTTTAAATCTTTTTCATTTAAATTATGCCTCAGAATATTCTTGACATAATTTTCTATTTTTCTGAAAAAATCGTTTGTTGAATCTGATCTTCTTCTGTATGCTAATGCAGCATTTAAATCATTTGCTAAGTTAGACGGTTTAACGAATGTGGTTTGCATTATAATCTTATAATTTTCTTCATTATTTGTTGCTTCGTATTTTCTAGTAGCTTCAATTGACAAAAAAGCTTTAATAAAAATCCCACAAAGTTCCTCGGCTGTCTGCGTTAATTCAAAGAATTTTTCTGCTTCCTCCAAGAATTCCTCCAAAGGTAAAAAACTAAAAAAACAGGTAAAGAGCTGATACATTTTCTATTGAACAATCCATGAGAATTATTTTATGAATTAAGAAATTATTTAGCTTCTAATAAAGCTGAGAACAATAATTACGAAAATCATATAAAAGCAATTTTATCAAGATTATTAGCCAAGAAATTAATTGATAAAATCCAATATCTTAAATATTTGCATAATAAATTGAATGTCGATTTTCAATTTGGATAAAAATAGTAAATTTAACCACTTATTGAAAAAGAAAGACTATTTAGAAATTTTACCATCAATATTCTGCATTGAATCAACCTGGAAATTTATTGTTTCAAATCCAACAATCATCAAAACCCCTGGATATTTGTAATTCCTGGATATACTATAAAATTGAAATTACACAGATGATGTAACTCTTGAACATAATTGATTTCTAAATTTATTTCATCAGATATCAATAACTTTAGGATCAAGAGAAATTGAAAATATAAGGTATCCTGGTGAAACAAGTTCATTGTTACAATTTGTTATGACAGATGCTAATTTTAAAAACCAATATTGGCAATCAAGTGGATAGATTCCAGATACTGGTGGTGGTGATGAGAAAAATATCGGATATAAATCCAGGAAAAGTTTGTATTTTTCTAGAACATTTGAAGGAAAGTATCCTTTGAAAATATATTTGGATTCTTTCAACAATATAATGGAATAATTTATTTAATACCATTTGAATTGAATATTGAAAAGAATAATGATTATGAAAAATGTTTTTATGGCAAAGTTTTAAAACCAGATTCTAAACCAAAAATAAAATTTCAAAAAATAATGTTGATGGTTCCATCAATAAATTGTAATCCACATTTAAAAACCCAAATTCTCGAAAAATTAAACATGATTTCAAAACCAATCAATGTGAATTTTCTTCAAAGAATACCGGCATGTATAGATATTCTAGAAGGAAGGACATTTTCATGGAAACCAGCAATGTTAATTACAAGACCTCGATTTATTCTAATTAGAATTAAAACTCAAGAATTAATTATACAACCAACAAATCTAAATTTATTCAATCTACCGGTGATGATAAACAATTGAAATTCCAGAGTGTTCAATTAAATACAAGTTATTATCCTGCAAAACCAATAGTGTTTGATAAATCGAAAAATTATCAGGTGTTTTTATATGATAATTATATTTCAATGTGCCATGAATTTCTAGTTGAACCACAATTAAGCTTGTTGGATTTTAAAAATTTTTTGCTTTGATGTCAGTGAACAAAATGAGTAACTAGCGATTAATGGAGTAAGTATAACAATAGAAATATCGAAAGACGATAGATTTAAAGAGAAACGTTTTTGTTGTGTTTTTGTTGAAAAGGAATTAAATATTGAAACAAGTAGTGGAAAGATGACAAACATAAATTAGGTAGTATAAAATAGTTATGAATAAAAATTTTGAATTTATTGAGCTTGAGCATCAGAAAAAAGAAGAAATGAAATAATAAGTAGTTATAAAATAGCTTTTGAAACAGAAGGCAATGGGTTTGTAGTTGTTCCTGCCTAATTTTTTCATTATAAAATGGAACGCCAGCAACAATCTTTGGAGAGACTGACGGAGCAGAGTTTAGAGAAAATGATCAATATTTTATCTACGAAATATTCAAAGGATTTAAGTTTTGATTCCAAAGAGTCTAAATTCACAGCTAATTTTCCAATTACTTTAGAATTGAATCAAGATTATAATTACAAGGTGGGATTGACTTGGTTCACAATATTCAATGCGATTTCAAACATTACAAAAATAATAACGAATTTGGGAAGAAAAAACCAGATTCTCCAGGTGTTGCTTCTGGATATATTTTGATAACAATTACACTCGGCGCATATGAATTAGATGTTTTGTTTAAATTATCAACTGAATTAATTAAAAAGAAATTTATTGAGGAAAATATTGTTACTTTTTCATATAATATTTCAACACAAAAATCAATGTGCTGATAAAAAAAGGATATAGTGTTTTATTCCCAGAGAATAATAAATTTGACGAATTCTTAGGATTCACTGGTAGTACTTATACAACAACAACTGATGAAACCTTCATTGGTCAAAAAATCGTGAATATTTCAAGCATAACTTCAATAAGATTAATGTGTGATTTAGTGGAAGGAACGTATCATAATAGAGAAAGAAAAAATTGTTTATATAGTTTTCCATATGGAACTGTTCCTCGGGGATATAGAATCTTGCAACAAATCTCAAGACTAAGATATATACCGTTGATTCGAAAAACTATTTCAAGCATAAGTTTTAGAATTGTCGATCAAAATAATAATTTAATTAACGTTAATAATGAAAATATTTCTTTTTGTTTACACTTAAAACAAGACTAAAAATGAATGATTTTCTGAATAAATATGACCGTGATACTATAACTAATTTTTATTTACATGATATTCTCATGGATTTAAGACTGAGGGATTGTAAAGTCATAATGCGCGATGAAATCACATCTCACTTGGATTCTCCATCTATTATATTTAATTTACAAACAACAAAAGAACAAGGAAGTCATTGGGTCTTATGTTCTAAGAAACACAAAATATATTTCGATTCATATGGAATTATTCCAGTTCAGGAAATGAATAAATATATAACCGACGGATACATCTATAATACTTTTCAAATTCAAAAAGAGAATACTAAAATCTGTGGACAATTATGTGTTTTGTTTTGTTATATTTAGAGAGGAAAGAAAAATCTTTTCAAGAAATTATTCTGGATCTTGTTTGAAATTTTTTAATTTTAAAATGAGTATTGTGATCCCTGAGAATACTGGCGGAGAAACATTAGCATTAAATGCCAATATGATAATGGAACAAGTAGAAAATAAATTCGTTAAGGAATCAGGAGATCCGATGCGTGGGGATATTGACATGAAAGGACATAAGATCCTCAAAGCCCAGAAATCCGAAGAAGTTATTAAATTAGAAACTGAAATGAAACAAGTGGAGGAAAAGACGAAAACCTTGAATGAGAAAATAGCACAAGGTGAGAAAAGATTTATTGCTGTGATGGGAAAATACACCAATGATTTAAATAAGCAAATAATAGAAATAAATAAAAACTCATTGTCAATAATCACCAAGTGTCGAGATAAATTAGCGGTATTTGAATCAAAACTTGTTGGAATAGATGCTGCAATAAAGAATATGAATAAACAAATTCAAAATACTGAAACAAGATTCATGAATCGAGTCAAGAATGTTTTTGATTATTATGAAATTGTCATTAAGTTACAATCCAATTATTATTTTATTATAAATAAGGATTATTTTGTATTTTCTAAAAATTCAGGAATCTTTAAAATAGATTTTCCAAAAATCATTTGTATTATTATAGTTATCCATAGCGATTTAAAATTTGCGGGAATAAGTAAGATCGAAAACTAAAACAATTATAAGATTTATTTCTATAATTATAAATGTAGAAGCGCATTTTTTCTCCGTCTTATTATATTATTTTTATTAATAATACGTGGACGAGTATTAAGAATCTTGGAATTTTCGAATTGGATCGATGGGAATAACTCGTGCAGTATCGATAATTATCGCATCTGTGTTCGGAGGAACTAATGTCCTGTACTTATTTTTATCGGAAACTATTTCTATTGGATTGACATCAAAGAAGTGAAAGATTTATAGGGAATTATGTGAGGAATTATCGCTGGGAATCAATAAATTATATTTGTACCAACAAAAAGCTTTAGAAGATGGGATTCTATCAACTAATGAAATGGAGGAATCAAATGGAATCGTTATTGAGATCAATCGTAAACTCGAGAAGATTAAGACGATAGGGAATAATAATATTAACAAGAATAATGAAAAACAAATCAAGAAGGAATTAATCAAGGAATTAAAGGAAGAGTACAAGAATTAAATCAAAAAACTCTAATCAAATAATATTCTTAAGTTTTTCAAATAATAATTTATCTTCAAATGAAAAATCATAGTTGGAAATATAATAACTTCACATTGAGAAGAACATTTATGAATAGTTTTGGAACCAATTCAATAACTCTAAAATCAACACTGACTTAAATAAAATCCGTGGATAGAAATTATGTATTCATGTCGAAATTCCAATCGAATCAAATGACAGGTTAATTCATGGAGAGATAAAAATTCCATCTGTAGTCCTAACCATTGTTGATTCACGCTGTCTAAATGAATAGATGAGATTTACTGCCAACATGATAATTATCAGACTAACCAATAAATTAAATTCTCTGATTAGACTTCAAATGATAAGAGACCGGCGAACAGCTGGAAACGTCAAATTGATTATCGGAAAATGAGTCAATAGTGGCTCCAGAATAAATGAATTATTGTCTAAATTTGATAATTTTTAATAACTGACAAAAATTAATAATCGCATTCTAGATAATTAGTGTTCTTACCAGTGTTGGGCCAGAACGTAAACGGCCTTGAAGAATGTTTAAATGGATCAGAAACACACATGCAAAAATAACATGCAATTTAAATAAACCGGGAAACACCAATTAAACCATATAAAATATGAGAAAATAGAGAATTAAAAATAAAATAATAAACATAAAAATAAATCAAAATTATAACAAAATGCACCAAGATTCGCACGATACCTACACAAATACAACAAGAAAACACAACAAATTCGACAAAACTGAAAAAATTAATAAAAGTTCATTAAAGTGAAATGTAAATTAAAAAATTTGGATTAGTAATAATTCAATAAAAATTCTAAATAAAAAATTATAAAAATAAATCAAAAAATATTAAAATTAAAGAATAGAATTTGCTAGAAAATAACAAGGTCGAATTTTGTTTTACTGCATCAAATTTCACACGCGAGAAAAATAGGTATAAATACTGATCCATTTTCACATTTAACTTAACCGTTTTTCGAAACAAACCATTTTTAAAAACCATTTTGAAATTGTCTAAAAACCATTTTTTAAACCATATTTTCAAATCTTGAAACTACTTTGGAAACCTTTTTTAGGTGAGAAATATTTATGGTGGAACCCTCTTTCCACGTCACGTCCCTGCATCTCAATGGAGCTCTGCTCGGCGTCGGCGTGGGGAGAGCGGTATTTATGTTATTTTATGCTAATTTTTACAAATTTTGGAATGGTGAAAAGGGGTAATTATGTTATTGTCATTTATAATTAATAAATATTATTCACATAAATTATTTTATATGTTGTTATAAATTGAAATGTCGAAATTTTTCCGGCCCACAGCCGACACATAACGCAAGATAGTAAAATCTACACAGTACAGATGCATGTAAGTGCGTGGAAAATCGCCAATGATATGTACCCGTGAGGACTCAGCGTGCGCAACGCAGCGGTCGTAACGTCAATATTCATCCCTATAGCTGAATCGAGGAATAAGGAAGAAGTCTCTGGCTGCTTCCTCGTTTCTCAGTTCTGTAAAATCGACTAAAATCATATTACACACGGCTTAAAATCATCACACCGAGTAGTCCAGTGGGCACTCAATAAATATAAAGTAAACACAGATGCGCCTAGGATCTATTAAAGGGAAAGGGAACGGGGATAAATTAAACTGAAGTCGTTGATATAGTTAACCTGAATGAATAACTTGAATTTATTGGTGTACTAAATTGAATTTATATTTCGAAATAAAACTATAAAAATCATTAAATTAACACCTCAGTAACGTGATCGAATTATATTGTTGATTAAGACAATTTGATTTCAAATACATCATTGATTAAATTGAATTAAGTCGTTATTGGGTAAGAATAGGTAAACTATCAATTAAATTACTACAATTCGTGTTTATAAAATTGAAATAAGTTCTCCTTAATTAAATGAATATAATTTATTATTGAGAAAAGGAATCAATGGACCGTTGAATAACCCTAATTAGTTCAATGATTGACAATAGATTAAGTACAGCAAAGGTAGAAACTTCTTAGCTAAAGGTCAAATAAATCCTTGAGGAAAGGAAAGTAAAGCTTCGACATTGAGTAAAACATTTACCCAATTTAATAAACCACTGTAGCCCATTACTTAGAGTAATTTGCAAATTTTAAGGCAAAATCATTAACCCGAGTGAAAAAGTCAATATATAATCCTTGAGTTCAGCTAAAGCTACTATTGATAAAAACTCGCAGAAATTCGTCCATAGAATGAACCCTTAAGTTGGATTAAACAATTCCTCGAGCAAGAGAAATAGACTCTATTGGTTAGAGACAAAAGTTTTCGTAATTAATGTAAGCTCACAGACCAAATAAGAAGCGATTATAGTTAGGAATCGAATAGGTGGTTGCTAAAATAGATTAATCGACACAATCAAACTAAATAAAATAGAGAAACAATCAGAAATTATATTGATGATACATAAAGTGAATAGTCGTAAAATAACGTTAACATTTTATCAGCTGAAAGTAAGGCTTACCGACGGTAAAGAAATAAATTCCACAATGTGGTTGGTCATTCCGTAAAATACTGAATAACAATCCAATAGGATAAGAGCCCACGTATATCCGATAGCATCCATCATGACATCTGCGATAGTGTCTAGTAATTCTCTCTAAAACACATTGATAGATTTAAACAGCTAAAATGTTAACTTACTAAAGCAATTCAACCCAATTGTGAAATCGAATCCGGTGAATTCAGTTAAGATCAAATCGATACATCCTGTTGTTAAAATCTCAATAAGCCCAACACCGGATATGGATTACCTGAATTGACCGTCGCCGTTCGTATGAAAATATTGAATCACCAAGTCGACATTACAAGATTCATTTATCGATTCGACGTAACGTAGGTAAATAAACACCCGTATCCTTACAATAGTCCTAACCGATTGCAATATGTCCGTGTAAATTAAACCTGCCATTAATAGGTTTTTCCAAAACTGAACTTCTAAGCAAAATAAGCTACCTAATAAATTCACAGACAAATGCCTGTTTCATTTCAACTGCAAAATATAGAAGAATTTAAAGGTAATACGACCTAGCCCTTGATACACTATCCCATTTAAGATAATTAAAATTAAGCGGACAAATTAATAAATTGATCTTTACCCCCACACGCGAGTATCCGACCATGATGATTTATTTTTGAACAGGACATGCCGATCGAACGAACCATTGATCAAACAGCCGACGAACAGAGGTCGCCACAAAGGGCAAAAGTTTTCGGGAAAATTCAGTGACAGTGGCCGTATCCCGCCACTGGGAGGGCGCTAGGTCCAAATAACGGCTCTGATAGACTCAATAGACAACAGTACCCAGCTGCCGAGATATATTCCAACGCACAGGACCTCCTCACCCAATGGGAGCGGGTGCAGGAGCGGGTGGACTTGCAAGTAGTCAAGGCAAGGATATATCTCGCAAACGTGATAGATGACATCCTTGCCGGGCGGATCGCCGTCGCCTACCCACCTCGCCCAGTTCGAGACACCAGGCGACCATATACCGTGGAAGCCCTCAAGCGAAGCCTAGAGAGGTATTGCCCAGACAAATGAAATAACAGGGACAACTTAATGTAGTAACTGATTAAAATAATTAGAAATTTGTGTGTTTTTTCCTCATGTAACTGGAATTAATTCGTGTTTTGTTTAATGAAATCAATGATTTACTTAACCTGACCAATCATGATTTGAAATGATCTATTTAATTACAGTGATGTCCTCCCTAAGAATCCTACAGACCAAATTGGACCACGCAAGACAAGCAAATGAGGAATTACTTGCCCAAGTTATTCAATTGAACCGCGAAATCCAACAAATTAAAGCAACCTGGAAGGAACCGGAGAAAGTAAAGACCTTGTACCACCGCCTGACCGCAGCACAGAAGGGCTGGACAGAGGAGCGGCAGCTCAACCAGAGCCTGCGTACGCAAATACGAGGGCTAGAAGTCGCGCTAGCAGTTTGTCGGGAGGGGGAAGCGGTAACGTACCCGCTCGTGTTCGCCCCGGCCCAGATGATGCCGAAAAGCCCTCAGCTAACAGATCAGCCTACTAATCAGCCCATAAATCGTCGACCAGGACGTAAAGAGCGTGCTCGGCGCAGAGCAGCCAACCCACCTCATTAACTCACATTGAATCCCCACATGTGTTAATTTCAATAAACTCGTGGTAGTTAGATCATTTCTCATAATAAGTATGCACAGGTGTTAATCGGAATACTTACAACCATCTCTCCACCTTCAATCATGAACACTACTACGCGTGGGACAGAGCTAAGCGAGCACAAGTCTTCTATCGACAGCTCGTGAACCCGAGGATTGTCCGAGCAATTATAGTATTAGCAATAACACTCACTTTTTGCGGGCAGTCCACCACTTGAACACATTACCAACGTTGCCTAGCAACGGGTGTCAAGTGGCGATCAGCATCATTTTGTATGGCGTTACGGGGCAACCACCGGTCAGTTCAAACAAATAATGAAACCCTGTAACCCACCACCAGTAATTAGGAAATATATTACCAAATAATATGAGATAAGATTCCTGACTAATTGTAACTAGCTCTCTACTATAAATACCGATGGAGAAGAAAATTGAAAGAGTTATGAAACGATCAAATAGAATCGAAATTGGTGAACCATCTAAACTGACCCCACTGAAAGTTCAGGATCTTTGACCAGTCGAACTAGGAAGCTCAAAAAATGAGTAAAACCACGTCTTGGCAGAGAGCGATAACTATGCACAAAGTAAGGTTAATTAAAGTTCTTGTAATCACACCACTGACGGGAAATATGTGCATCTTGGATAATTATTTCGTTTTATTTTTTTTTAACCACAAGGATAATAGGTCATCACCGTGAAAACGTAAAGGAAAATGGTATCTCAACTGCACTAACGATACGATAATATTTCGAGAGGTCATTCTTCACAAATTACCACATTAACTTATATAAGGAATTCTGTTATTCGTCTACATATTTATTTGTTATTTATTTAATTATATCGGATAAAACCAGGCGAGTGAACGAAATATCGTAGAGAAATGACTCAAGGATAACCGTAAACTTCCCCGGAAACACGGCTGCACGATGTCGTCAAGTCTTATGGGATTCAGCCTACACCGTATCAACTGGCGAAGGAACCGAATGGCCTGTTCACTCAGGATCACGGAACAATGAAGTGGAACTGCCTGGCGTAGCAATAAAGCGGAAACCAGGCCCAAGCCTGGCCCAGCGAGTTGAATTTTCGTTGGCGCGTTTAGAGGCGTCGTAACGAAAATTTCGATGGAAAGCACAGATGGGAAGACGACAGTTTGCTCGAGTTAAAGCGGATATCGCGGCTGGACGAATCGCAAGCACCAATGGATAAGCTACAGCTTACGAAGTATCGTTTGAACTCAATGGACCGATGCTAATTGATATGGAGGCCTTGACAAGTGTGATCATACCAAGACGACTGATACATTCATCAACACTCGATCGGATCGGTGCACGTCATCAAGAGAACGAGCATTCATACGCTCTACAGCAATCACGGGAAAACGAGGCTTACCATCGTACGGAGCGACAGAAAGATGTCAGACAAAATTGATATTTTGTGAAGGGAACAATAATTGCAAATTCAGCATGAAATCAATAAATATTAGTTACCGATGTGTTTTATTTTCTTGTTTTCAATGCCCAATGTAATTAAAATATTCAAATCATTAAACACATAAAGCAAATGAAAACTAACTAGTATATTTTATGAACCTCATTGTGAATAGATAAGATGAACAAGGGATTTTTTCCTAATAACATGAATAAATGCTTAAGTCTGAATAACTTTTTAACCTCAAAACCAAACGCCAATAATTACCACCCGTTTCGGGTGTTCACGAATAATAATATGATACACACTAAGTACCATTTTACACAATAAATAAACAACTGATGTCATACAAGAGTAGTGCTTCGCCGATAGCGGTTAGATATTCCCAAAACTGCCAATAACAATTATTGAATAAATCCCATAAAAATATTGATAAAAATATAATTAAAAAGGTTTTGCTTGTAGATATGGACTTAGTTCGTTCAATCTGAAGTGAATTGTCCAAACTACGACAAGAAAACGTAGATCTCCACGGCCAGCTGTTACAGATGAGTCGTGAAATCCAAGCCATCAAAGCGACTTGGATTGAACCACCCTTGTCAAAAAACTCTGCCAAAAACTTAACGTTGCCCAGCGAGGCTGGCAAGAAGAGAAACAGTTGGTACTGGCCCAACGTACTCAGATTCGTAGCCTGGAGACTGCTTTATCTGCCAGTCAGAAGGGTAACTCTGCTAGCTACCCATTCGTATTCGCTCAGGTGCAGGCAGCGTACCGGGCGCGAGGAGAAACGGCGGGAGTAACCAAGGCCAGTCGCCCACACTCAAGGCTTGGAAGATCGAAACGGATGAGTTGACGTCTGTAAACGATAGAGAAATGCGGAAAAATTAACTGAACCGCGAATAATAATTTCTGAAATTTGTTGTTGTGAATTAAATAAAACATTATATATTTTCGGTTTTTATTTATGTTTTCTCGTACAAATCATTGATAACCAGAACCGCAAGAAATGACCATAGCGATGATAATGTATTAGAGTAAATAGAGGCGATAAGGACCGATGATAGGAAGACGAGCACAGGCTTTTCAACTGCAACTCGATGGAACCAGTAGGAGGCCGGGCTTTAGCAGTTTTTGAAGAGAGTCTCATTTTTAGCGGTCTCTTTACCAATGGTTACAGTACTAACGTTGCCTAGCAACGGATAACCATTGGGGACAAATGATGATTGTGTGGGGTTAGTGGTGTTTAACCTTGACCCCTTTCATACAATGTTTTCTGCCCTCCAATGGTTATCCGCTGCTAAGCAACGTTGGAACTGCAACCACTGGATCGCCAAAGGTGAGCTCTACTGCAGACCTGCTAAGGCCCAGCCTCATGGTGGGTTCAACGCACTACCAATAGAAGGTCTGTGTGCGATTTTCTTACTTTCGATCCCTTCCGTATGTCTAACACTTTCTTGAATTAATTATTTCACGAACCTTAGTTCACAACTTCAATTAAGCGGATTTAATTTCCAAAATTTAACGAATTAATAACACGAAACAAAGAAGCAAAAGAAATAACACCGATAATTTATTTGTCAGTATGCGGATTAATGTAAAGCTTTAATTTGTAGTGCGCGACGTTTAGCGCGTTCCGCCTTCCCTGGGCGGCGTTGAGAAGGTTTCACCGCTGGCTTGATTATATCAGTTGCTTCTCTATATGCTAACTGGGCCAGTGCGAATACTAGTGGGTACGTTACGGCATTACCCTCTTGGCAAGCCGATAGCGCTACTTCTAAGCTGCGAATCTGAGTCTTTTGTAATTGACCCATTTGCGTTTCTTCCACCCATCCACGCTGTGCGGCGGTCAAACTTTGGTAAAGTGTCTTCGCCTTAGTTGGGTCCATCCATGAAGCTCTGATCTTCTGGATTTTCCGAGTCATCTAGAGTTATTGACTGTTCAGTTTCGCATTCTCTCGTTGTGATCGCATTAACTCTCTACTTAGAGTTTTGAATGGGTCCACGTCTACAATTAAACTCTTTATTAGCAAATACCACATTTTCGTTATAAGATGGTCTTTATGGTTTTTGTGGCGTTAACATATTACTATTTATCGAATATTAATTTGTTAAGAAAATTCTATTAACTATTTACTTAAAATCCACTATACTAGTTGTCTTAGCTAAGCATTATTATCGTTCTAGTCTAGAAAGGTTAAAAACTACATCAGTATTCAATAATTGAAGGACTAAAATTTCTGATTCACCAATTTATTTCAAAAAATCAATGTTTTAGTTTCGCGTCGACTTCCGGTAATACGGATTTGAATCCAATCTAGGATGCTTCGGAGCGTATGAGTGTTCTTGACGGATCAAAGGACTTTTGTTACCATCTCGCAGATCCTTGGGTAATAATCGTTTAGGAATCACCACGTCCATAGATCTGGTGGGTTCCGTCAGTATAGAATCATCTAACTCAAATGATATGCCATACACTGGGGCATAGCCGTCCGTGCTCGGAATCCTTTCAGTAGCAATATCTTCATTGATCCTGGCCAGGTGTCGTCTTTCCATTGCCAACTGCCAGTTGGTCTGTCTCTGCCGTTCTTCGAGGCGAGAGAAAATGTTTTCCGCGCGCTGTTGGCTTTCGCGAGCTGGGTTTTGGCCTGGCTCCCTCTTGATTGCAATGTAGGGGAAATCGGCTTCTTCATAGTCATCCTGACAACCTTCTCTAGATTCCCTCACAGGGGAAATTGTGAATCCGGCATCCCACATCGCCTGTCTGCATCTGGCGGTGATTCGTGCAGGAAAACTCACTGTGATCCGGTACGCATAGATCCAATATTCGTCTGTAAGATAAATCTTAAAAATATGGAATTTTACGTACGCTTATTGATTTATAAGAACCTATATTCGGATGCTCATCAGTTGGATATCAGAGATACAACGATTGAACATGAATGCTAACATGGTGACTGGAATTATTTAGCTCTGTAATTTTTTATGTCTTGTTGTTGTTGGTAATTTTACTGTAATAATTTTGATTATATTCATGAGTTTTCTAATTTAGCATGGTAGGTTTTATTCTATTCATTGTTAATCTATTTTATGTTATGTATCTTTATTTAAATGCTAAAATAACTACAAATCGAACAGAATTTGATTATGTTTGTTTATAAATTAACCGTAATTATATCTGGGATTGGTTCTTTGATTTCATTATAAGATCTTGCGTGCTTATTGAGCAGCCTTTTCCTAGATTATTTAGGGTTTTCTTTTATGAAATGATTTAACCTTATTGAAATATTTAATAACTTTATCTGTTTACGCTACTGTCAATACATGGTGTTTTGATTCTAATTGTTATCGTATTTTAGTCTTGGTATTATGGGTTTTGGGATTCTTACACTAATACTGTATTTTAATTAGCGTGATTTCTACGAATATTGTTAATATTGTAACTCTCTAATTCAACTTCTTGATTTAAGAATCACTTATGTTTCTAGTTTACCTTTACCACAAATATTATTGCTCTTAAAGTCAGAGTTATCTATTATTTACCTTTATCATTCGTTATCGATGTTAATACGTTTGATTTTACGTTCAAATCTTAATACTGCATTCGCTGAACTACCGTTAACATGCATATCATCATGGTTTAAAATTTTCAATTTATTCATTTTATCTATGCTCAACTTGAATATTAACGATATTAACATTCTCCATTTAACAGGATTAAGGCTATTTATTTTGTTATTTTAGACATAGTTATGATCGTTATTAAGACTCTTAGTTCAGTATTTACAACCTTAGTATTGTTCATTTTATTTATTTTTCAACATAGAAACGATTTACGACGATTTCTGCACTTCCCTACCTTATTTGACCTTAATGTTAGTTATGTTGATATTACGATATTATGAGTGCCCACTGGACTACTCGGTGTATATGATTTTGAGCCGATGTATGATAAACATTTTAGGTCGATTTTTCAGGATATGGATAACGAAGGAGCAGCCAAAAGACTACCCCTTTATCTTCCAATTTCCCAGATCAACGGAATTTATTGACGTTTGGATTCCTGCGTTACGCACGCCTAAACCTTCACGGGCACGAAATATTGGCGGATGAACCGCACTTACACATTTCGATAGTTATGTAGGATTTTAATATCTCGCAGTGCTGTTTCGGCTGTGGGCCGGAAAAATTTCGACATAACGTAATTTTCCTTTGAAGCATATATTTCGTCATATCCACATAACATACATAACAACATTTCCCCATACGAGCGTCAAGTAGTGCTTACTTGAAGTTGCTTGAACGCTGTATGGAAAAAGTTTCTAAATTGTCCACTGAAATTCACTTGAAAAGTAAAATTTGGTTTGAGTAAAACCTGGTTAAAACGAGTGTTTTGGTTAAAACTTAGTTAGTTTTTTTTAGAAAATGAATTGGTCTATATACCTGTTCTGTGACCTTAACCTTGCTTGTTAAATTTACTGCGATAAAACAAAATTTATGTTGGGCCAGAACATAAACGGCCTTGTGAATGTTTAAATGAATCGGTAACACACACGCAAATATAACATGCAGCTTTAAATTTATAACCTATGAAAACACCAATTAATCCTATCAAAATATGAGAAAAAAGACAATTACATATAAAATAATAAACATTAAAAAAATTAAAATAATAACAAAAAGCAACAAGATCCGCACGATATAAACATAAACATTACACGAAAACCTAACAAATTCGACCGAAATTTGAATAAATATGAAATTTCATGAAAATGAAATTAAAATCAAAGAATTTGAATTAGAAATAATTCAATAAATAATTAAATAAAAATTATCAAATAAAATTGCAAAATAATAAAAATTAAGATTAGAATACACTAGAAAATACCAAGGTCGAATTTTGTTTTACTAAATCAAAAAGAACACGCAAGGTTAGGGCCAAAAAATAGGTATATATACCGATTCATTTTTACACAAAATAATCGTTTTTTACTGATAAAACAGTTTTCTTAAAAATCTATTTTACTAAGTGAGTAAGAGTTTTATTTGGAAGCTCTCTCCACGTCGCGTCCTCGTAACCTCGGTAGAGCTCTGCTTGGATATCGGCGTGGGAAGAGTGGTATTTTATATGATTTTCGTTATGCATGGGACAAGTAATTGTTATATTAATTTTAATATTAGTAAAATATTTATAATTCAAAATCATTTTGTTTTCATTTATTATTCGTTAACTGTCGAAATTTTTCCGGTTCACAGCCAAAACACATCACAAGTAATTAAAATCAGAAATGTTATTCAGATTCGTGTAAGTGCGTGGAATATCGCCAATTATCTGTGCCCGTGAAGACCCGGCGTGCGGAACGCAGGGATCGGACCGTCAATATCAATCCCGTATAGAAGAGGGGAGAAATAAGGAAGTGGTCTTTTGGCTATTTCCTCGTTCCTCGTTTACTTTAAAATAGACCTAAATTATTCTGCACACGGCTAAAAATCACCACACCGAGTAGTTCAGTGGGCACCCATTAAATATAATATAAACACAATGCGCCTAAGGTAAATTAAGGGAAGGTGACGGGAAATTATAAATGAAATCGTTGTTATAACTCTAAAAATCAACTATGGACCCAAGCTAGTACCACAATCCCAAATAGTTACAAATTTTTAATGGTAGATGATAATTTAACCAATAATAAAAGTTAAGTGGTTATCCTAGACCTGAATAATTAACAATTTTGAATTAAGACCACGGACTTAAATAAAGCTATAGCTCCGAGTAGTCATTGCGAGCTCAATTTAAACAGGAATATCAAGTCATTGTCTTATAACCAAGACCAATAGGGAAATCATTATAACTCTTCATAGTTATATCCTCCAAAGATAGCTTAGATATTCAAAAAATAATGGTTTAAACATAGGACGACAGTAACAGTTAGGAATAACTAACCCCATCGAAGACAAGCATGATTACCTGAGTATCTTAACTAATAGTTAAACAATATATGGAAGTTGTTTCATGACGTAGCCATTATAGACTGTTAACACTCTAACCAAGTAAGAATAAGTCCTTTGAATTAAACGTAGTTACGCCCAGTCAATGCTTAAGTGTGGATGATGGGGTAAAGAGAACAAGTAATGGAAAAGTAATAGTTAAGAACCCCCAACCCAACGCGTAAGAATATTTGACAACCCAGAGTGAGCGAGAATTTTTGGGTAAAGCACCAGAGCAATAAATATGTGACGTAATAATACCGCTAAACTAAATAAGCCAGTTATTCCGATTTAGGATAACCACAAATTAACTAAGCTTAAACAAAATAATAACAAATCACCAAACATGCCACTGCTGAAATCAACCATACTAAAATCCAAGAAAGAATACATTAAATAATGACATAGTTTAAACACAAATTTGTCTCAGATGAAACCGCCACGACAAATCCTTTTGAATTGCGAATATTGAAATAATAAATCCAATTTCCGTGAGATTTATTAAACTTATAAATTAATCATTAAGTAATTAAGAAAAACCCATAACAACCTGAGTTAATTCAGAAATTCCCCACCATAAAATAAATGAAATTACTCGCCTTCTAAATCTCGCCGACATCGCGGGAGGGCCTCAAATCCAACAAGATTGCCTCATGATAATTTCGATTTAATACCTGAAACTCCCGTCTAAAATTAAGTCCAGTAATAGCAAAGAATAGAATTTTAAACTAACGAAACTCGTTCCCCAATAAAATCCATAAATGAAGCGTAAAAATTCCTAACACTAAAATGAGATGAACTAAAAGTTAGCCGAGAGTCAGCGATTTTCCAGTCAATTAAGCCGACGAATTTTCTCTCTCCATAAGAAAAACTCGAGAAGCGAATGTTGAGAAGGTTCTCGTAGAAATTCGACACCCTCGTCGTTAACTCCTAAGAATTGATGATAAATTTTACTTAAATAAAAAGAAATGCACTCATGACTAAACATATTGTCGTCGAATGACCCATCCCACGATAATACTCTAAGAGCCTAAATAAAATCGATAAACTAATAACGAAAACTACAGGAATATCTACCCTGGATTTATTGCGATCTGTAACAGTAAATATAAACAACATAAGTCTGATAGAAGCCAGAATAAGTGTAGCCAACTTGAATGTCTTGCCTAAATCCGATCGTTAATAATGCCTTCCCTTTCGCACACATTATACTATAGTTATGACAGTAATAAACAAAATCAATACCATATATCTAGCAGACGTCTCACGCACAACACACCCGCAGTAATCAGTTAGTTCTCTCTGGCAATACGGTAATGGCACCCACCTGTTTTTTATCTTCACCCAAACTATATAGCGAAGATAAATAAATCGATAACCAAAATTTTCCGAGTAATTAGAAATGCCTTACCAGCCAACTGACAGTGACGAGAAGCTGACAGATAAGTCCCCCGACGAGGTCAGAGATACAGATTCAGAAACTCGCAATTTAAGTAAATTTTTCTTATGAATCCGTTAGATATATTCTTGTTTAATTCTGACAAAAATAACAATGAGAATTTCGGATATCCAGTAGGTTTAAAAGTTTTGCCTTTTAAACATTAAGTTAATAAATATTATTACAAAAGGAATATCTCAGAGTTGTTTCGATTTCACCCTATGACTAGATCATTAAGTACTACTAGGAAGATAGAGTACCCCGATTAAAGATGTGCACTTCTAGATATACTAATAAAACCTGGGGATGCGTTGAACCTAATCTCATTTAATTGAATAAGAAAAACATTGGGTTTTACATCGTAATATTAGTTTATATAAAAGAATGACTAAATGTATCCAATTCCCAGTTAGATAATATGCACAGTAGAATTAAAACACGAACGGAACCCCTATGTAGTAGGGTTATCATCACAAACCACCCATCAGATGTTTGGATAAGACGTTCTAGAAACAGTTCCACCACTATAGTTGAACAAAATTTAATCTAATTCCCCATCAGTCAAACAAGCTCAATTAAAATATATCCAAACAGGTTCTGAAAAGTCGTTGAAGGGCAATATAAAATGAATTGTATATATCGATATTATGTTTGATTTTTGTTGGTTTTTCAGAAGTTAGTAATTTTGTAGGGAGGAGTTCGCATGTATATAAGTATATTTCCATTATATTTTTAAATTTCGTTATTCTACCTAACAAATTTTTACGTTGATACTAATTAAGAATAACTGTGGTAAAAGTGGTTTATTGTAAAACTTAGCGAATATTTTTTTTTATGAGAAACTTATTAGATATTCTAAATCATTATTATTAAAATGTAGTTTTCCCCGTTAAAAAAGTTTCTTTTGATACAGGGATATATGTATATACATATATATTAAGATACAATCTTATTCAGGAAAATCAGGGCTGGTGGTCTATATCCCTACCCACGTTGCCGATCGATGGAGGCAAGCGTGGAAACGATTCGAACAGGAAAGATGCCCCGAGCTTTCTCCACCGGAGCCCTAACAGCTCAGCTGGCAACCGGGAGAAAGTGGCAATGACACATGGCTGCCTGACCAACAATGGGAGGAGTGGAGCCCGGCTTGGGAGATCCGTGAACATGACCACCACCTCCTCGGTCACCTCGAAAGCCATCAGCGCCAGGTACAAGTGCAAGTGATCAGAGCCCGTCAATACCTAGCAAACATCGAGGAGGACATTTCAGCCGGCCGGATCGCCAACATCTACCGTCACCCATCACCATGCAAAACCCGGATTAATTATACTGGCGGAAGGACCAACGAACACCAGGAGGACTACCGCAGGCCCAAGGTTACCCGGGTTTGCAACGTGAAGCGACCCGTAGGATTCTTCTCAAACTGCTCCCCGGAAGAATGGGTGGAGAGAGGTTTCACGGACCTCTGATTTCCGTTATCTCGAGTAGACTTATTTTGATTAATTTGTCTAAAATACATGCCTTGTTATGTTAAAAATCACTTTTGCTTTGCTTGGTAGTATAGCCTTTTAATGAAACTTATGTTTAATTATCTTTATACTTGATAATTCCGTGATAACCATTTACATTTTAATGTCATAGATTCTAACAATGGACTCCCTACAAATATTGAGGATGGAACTGGCCCGTGCTCAGCAAACTAATAAGACTGTACAACCAAATTATTCAGCTGACTCGAGAAATACAACAAACAAAAGCCAACTGGGTGGATCCGGTCAAGATAAAACCACTCCGCCAAAGACTCATTGCACTCAAAAGGGATGGGCAGATGAAAAGCAGGTGAATCAAAATCTCCGAACACAGATACGGGGGTTGGAGGTTGCCCTATCCGCCTGTCAGGAAGGGGTGGCCGTAACATACCCCTTCGTCTTTGCGCCATCTCAGTTGGCCTATCGCGAGTCGGTGACCACTCCGACAACGGCCGCAACCCCAACCCCAGCAATAACCAATAACTATCGGCCGGGGCGAAAGGAGCGGGCTAGACGTAGAGCCGCTCGATTATCGAATAGGCCTCAATTAACTTAAACGTGCTTTAACTTATGAATTGTATATATTTCATATATATATTTCATTGTATATATTTCGTATATATTTCATTGTATATATTTTTCATTTTCTATGTTCTTTTGTTATTTCTATTGGTGGGTTACAGGGTTTCAAATCTTGCTTATCCTCCTGGTGACCCTGGTAACGCCATACAAAATGATGCTGATCGCCACTTGGCACCCGTTGCTAGGCAACGTTGGTAATGTGTTCAAGTGGTGGATTGCCCGCAAAAAGTGAGTGCTATTGCTAATACTATAATTGCTCGGACAATCCTCGGGTTCACGAGCTGTCGATAGAAGACCTGTGCTCGCTTTAACATTATTTGGTCCCCTCGCGTTTAGTTTCTATTGTTTGTCTACGGATTCTCTGACATTAGCTTAACCATGAACTAAGTGTCATTGTTTATTTAACCCTCTTACAGTGTTACTTCACACCTCAAGTTGTTGTAAAAATAATAAGACGTACATGAAACTACCATATATTTAAATGATGTTTTATTTAGCTAAATATTATAGGTTGGCTGATGAATTGAATGAGCGAGCGGCTCGGCGCTTAGCCCGCTCCTTACGCCCAGGTCGTCGACTGGCTGTGGATGGAGTGATAGAAGTGGTTGCGGATACCGATGGAGTAGAGTGAGCTTCCCGATAGGTCAATTGGGCAGGGGCGAAAACCAGAGGGTAGGTTACCGCGGCTCCTTCCTGACAGGCGGATAACGCTACCTCTAACCCCTTGATTTGGGTTTTTTGGCTCTGTACTAACTGCGTTTCTTCTGCCCACCCCTTCTGGGCCGCAGCTAGCTTTTGGTATAGCCGTTTGACATTCAATGGCTCTACCCATGTTGCTTTGATCTGCTGGGTTTCCCTGACCAGTTGAACGAGCTGTTCGTGTAGTTTCCTGTTGGTTTGCCTTGCCTGAGTCAACTCGTTTTGGAGTAGTTGCATGGGGTCCATTTCTGGAATAATAAGAGTTGAAATTTTTTATGATGGCTGTCAATGATAATTTGGTTTAAACTCAAACATATTTATGAAAAGATGAAATAAAATTATCACAATAAAAGAAAAGAATTGGTTATAATACTAATATTCACATTATCAACACAAGAGTCAATCGTCTGCGAAGAATCGCTTGATCCCTTCTTCTGGTGAATAGCCAGGGATTACGAATACCGGCAGTTTGAGATTTTGAATTGGCCTCGGGGAAGGTGGGTAATTGCTGGCCAGACGACCGTTTGCCAGGTCATCTTTGACATTATCCAGATATTCGGTGGCTCGCTCCACAGCGGCCTCGACTTGGCGCTGATGTTGTAAAAGGTCTTCTAGGAGCTTTTGGGCCTGAGCGAGTATATCTTTCGATGGGTTGGGTTCGTCCGACGGCTTCCGGAATCGCCGCATGAATTCTTCCGGCGATATGTCTACTTGTTGGTCATCTTCAGGCATGACAGGGCATCGTTCTCGATACACACGATCCCATGCCTGTCTCCATTGTTCCACGATATGAGCCGGAAGTTCGATCATAGCTCCAGTATGTCCTAAATGAAGACAAAAATTAGTGCCTTCCTCGGCATTTCTCTCGGCAGTCGGATTGTGGCGGTGCGTATTTATTATCGTAAAAAGCGAACCCGATTTGATTTTAATGCGTTAATACCCACAGGGATTGTAGTTAAACGGGCTTTGTCGACTAGTCTGGCGGCATTCTTGGAAAAGAGAAAACCATTGCTTCAACGCCATTGACTAAGAGCATGTTCAGCAAACCTTTATGGGTGGTAGGAATGAAGATTTCGATTCGTCCCCGGCCGTATATTAGTTTGTGTACACATGGTTTTACGTGTGCAGATTCCCGAGATTCGGTTGAATATATATATTTAAATATTACGACGAACTACAATCAATAAATAATGCACCCAAAATTTATTAAACCCTTTCTCGATGTCATTTAGACATTAAGTTTGGATCGGATGGGATTTGGTGAATAAAGCGTTTACAGGACAATAATTTGTCATTCATCATTCGCAAAAAATATAATGCCTTTAATGAACTCTATTCAATTATTCGAAACACAACCAGTTACAAAAATCCATGATGAGTCCAGATCGAATGATCAATTAAAGTATTCCGTTGAATGATAATGGGAAAATTGGTCTAGGACTTCGGGTGACGTATTTATTAGAGCCATTGGTCGTGATTGTCGGCCAGAGTCTTTATTTTCGCGAGATAGGTCTGCATCTTCGGCAAACTTCTAAGGTAATCGGCATAATTTCTGGTTTGGCAATCTCTCAAGAAAGTTTGAGATATGGTTGGCTTAAGGGGTGAACGAGGGTACGTTGCCAAAAATCGATCTGTCGTGGTTAATATTGAGATGATTGGACGTTGGGTTTTTCCGGATATAATAATATTGTAGGGTACTATCAGGTATATCTCATTGATTGGGTCTTGGATCGAGAGAGTGGGTTCATCACGGGTATGGCATAGATAGGGTGATTCTGTGGCTCGAATGGAATTATGAAGTTATTCTAGATTAAATTAAAATTTACCTAAAGCGTCTTCTGTGGCAGTTGAAAATCGAGACTCTAAATCCTTGTCCGAGGTATTTGATAAATACATAATTGATAACAAAATCGATATATGGTTTACTATGGGCGATAGACCTATTTCAGACTATGTAATTGAAAATTCTGATGGCAGGAAATGAATGTCATTTACAGGTCGTTACGAAACGTCGACTGGTAAGATTATTTAGTTTCAACGGATGTCTAACGAAATTTGTCTTAGTCAATGAACTTTTGGATTTTTCGTTGAACAGATTATCGAGTAAGTTTGGTAAATTAATTCTTCCTATTTTCGTGTTATGTGGTGGTTTTTCAGGGAGTCGAACTACGTTATTGTGCTATGGGACCTCATATCATTGGATGTGTCTTATCAATTGTTGATGGATTTGGGTAAATTTTCTTTAGGTAATTTATCGGGTAATTTTAATTCATTAGCTTCTGTACGTCAAAGGATTCAATCAAAATTTTAAATTCTCGTTAGAGCTAGCTACCTGATGTGGTGGTATGATCAAAAACTGGTTCGACTTCTCGATGTTGATGTCAAACTGTCCTACCGATTGTCTGGATTTTATTTTCGTATTTTATGTCAATCTTCAGCAGGCGAGAATTCATATGATTTTTCCTTTCGAATTTAATATATTAAGGTGGCTTCTTCCTGATTCTTATGTGGATTTTAATAAAGATTTTTGGTGAGTTTCAAGGGCTTCTATGACTTGTATTTACATCTCGTTAGTCGATTTAATTCATTGATTCCTCACATTCAACCAACCGATTGATTCAATTAATAAGTAAACTTATTTTTAATATGATTTCTTTCAATCCGTAATTATTTTAGTTATACTTGTTGAGTTATTATACTTTCAAATCCTTGAATTATTCAATCAATAAATCGCTTTATTTTAAGATATAGTCCCTTTAATTTCTAATCCATGAATTACATTAATTTAACTAATAAATTACTCAACTTTAAGATCGATAGTTACTCTTATTTGACGAATTAATCGATGAACTACTTATTTTAATCACCAATCAGTTAGTCTTAATCAGTACGCTAATGCAATTGAATCAATGAATTATTCGTTTAATGATGTTATTATCTTATATTTGAAAGACGAATTTGATTCAGTATACTCACGGTTACTTTACTTTAAATAGTAATTCCCTTTAGTTATATCAACGATTTCGATTTAATTTATCCCCGTACCCTTTCCCTCTAATAGACCTTAGGCGCGTCTTGTGTTTATATTATATTTATTGAGTGCCCACTGGACTACTCGGTGTGGTGATTTTGAGCCGTGTGTATTATGATTTTAGGTTGATTTTATAGAAAGGAGAAACGAGGAAGCAGCCAGAGACTTCTTCCTTATTTCTCGCTTCGTCTATAGGGATAGTAATGACGTTCCAACCCTGCGTTCCGCACGCCGGGTCTTCACGGGCACAGATCATTGGCGATATTCCACGCGCTTACACGAATCTGATTTGTGTGTAGATTTTAATTACTTGCGTTATGTATCGGCTGTGGGCCGGAAAAATTTCGACAGTTAATTTATGAAATATATATATAAAACAGTTTATGTATAATAATATTTATTACTTATAAAACAAAAATAACATGTTACCATTCCAATCCATAAATTATCGCAAATTCATATATCATAACATAAAACCAAAATACCTCTCTCCCCACGCCGACGCCGAGCAGAGCTCAACTGAGATGCAACGAGCGTGGCGTGGAAAGAGGGTTCCAATATAAATGTTTCTAACCTAAATAATAAATGAAAATAGCTTCAAATTCGATAATAGTTTCAAACGATTAGGACTTTCTAAAACTGTTAATAGTTTTAAACAAAAATGTTTTTCAAAATGGTTTTAGACAATTTTCAAAAATGGTTAAGTTAAATGTGAAAATGGATCAGTATATATACTTAATTTTCTCGTATGTGAAATTTGATGCAGTAAAACAAAATTCGACCTTGTTATTTTCTAGCAAATTCTATCATTTAGTTTTATTATTTCTTGATTTATTTTTATAATTTTGTTGGGCCAGAACGTAAACGGCCTTGAAAAATGTTTAAATGGATCAGAAACACACACGCAAAAATAACACGCAATTTAAATAAACCCACTGAAACATCAAGAAAACCCGATAAAATCTGAGAAATAAGAGAATTAAATATAAAATAATAAACATAAAAATAAATTAAAATATTAACAAAATGCACCAAGATCCGCACGATACCTACACAAATACAACAAGAAAACACAACAAATTCGACGAAATTGAAAAAATCAATTAAAGTTCATTAAAGTGAAATTTAAATTGAAAAATTTGAATTAGTAATAATTCAATAAAAATCCTAAATGAAAAATTATAAAAATAAATCAAAAAATAATGAAAATAACTAATAGAATTTGCTAGAAAAAACAAGGTCGAATTTTGTTTTACTGCATCAAATTTCACACACCAGAAAAACAGGTATATATACTGATCCATTTTCACATTCAACTTAACCATTAAAAAACCATTTTAAAACCATAAAACCATTTTAAAAAACCATTAAAACCATTTTGAAAAGTGTTTTAAACCGTTTTCGAAACAAACCTAAAACCATTTTTAAAAATCTTAGAACATTTTAGAACCATTTTGAAAATTGATTTACTTTCAGCACATTTAGGTGAGAAATATTTATGGTGGAACCCTCTTTCCACGCCACGTTCCTTGCATCTCAATGGAGCTCTGCTCGGCATCGGCGTGGGGAGAGCGGTATTTATGTTATTTTATGATGATTTTTATGAATTTTGGAATGGTGAAAAGGGGTAATTATGTTATTGTCATTTATAATTAATATTATTTACCTAAATTGTTTTATATGCTTTTATAAATTAAAATGTCAAAATTTTTCCGGCCCACAGCCAACACATAACGCAAGATAGTAAAATCTACATAGTACAGATGCATGTAAGTGCGTGGAAAATCGCCAATGATATGTACCCGTGAAGACTCAGCGTGCGCAACGCAGCGGTCGTAACGTCAATATTCATCCCTATAGCTGAATCGAGGAATAAGGAAGAAGTCTCTGGCTGCTTCCTCGTTTCTCAGTTCTGTAAACTCGACCTAAAATCATATTACATACGGCTTAAAATCATCACACCGAGTAGTCCAGTGGGCACTCAATAACTATAATATGAACATAAAATGCGCCTAAGGCCTATTAAAGGGAAAGGGTACGGGAATAAAACAAATTAAATCGTTGATATAACTAACTAAAATCGATGATGTGTAATCAGAGAATCATTAATATCATACTTGTAAAAATTCGTAGATAAATAACCCAATTACTCAGCTAAATTAGATTTTTAATTGTTGACTAAAGATAAATAACTAGTTGATCAAACTGAAGTTGTTTCATTTTTATTAAACTTAAGAAATTTTTTCGTAAAAATACCTACTTTATTTGTTAAATTTACCCAATTAAGACGACTAAATCTAACGCAATTTATGGATGAAAAATAAGGTTTTATTGAAATAACTTGTTGATTAACTAATATAAAGTTACTTGATTAATAATAACTGAACTAAAGAATGATGTTGATTAAACTAAGGTATTCGGCGATTATAATTAAAACAATTAGAACGAGAGTAAAATAGTTTCATTAGTAGAAATCAAATAAACCTGAAATAAGAATAAAGTAGAATTAGATTCGCGGATTTAATAGCATGATGTTAATATTACAGTAGTTTTATAGAGTCAAAATAAAAGGTCGATTAAAATAATTTAAGTGAATAGATGAGAAAACCGAGTAGTGTAAATAACAACCGAAAATGGTACTAAAACTGTCCTTTAATCTAAACTAGCAGGATTTATAGATTTAAAACCAAGTCTTCCTAAAAACGAAACAAATTCAGAGGCTAAATCAAAACGATCCTAGACGAAACAAATGAATGATAGTTTAAATCAAATTAATAAAACGTTCCGAATGAGAAAAATGTTTTATTTTAATATCACAAAAATAGTTAACTCACGAGAAAGTGTCGAATACATAAATTCCATAAAACGAAAACGTTGCAACGGCATAAAAATTCCATCTACTTGAAGGCTTCAATCGAGATTCCTAGTTTTCCCTAAAAAATAGTGATAAAACATGTCCAGATCAACCTACATAATAGCTTACCCAAATAAGTTCAGACTAATCCGTCAATCGTTAATCCTGAAAGTGAAATGTTATAAATCATCGGATGTCCATAATCAGTCTCACTTCCTCTTGAGCCACAAGATCCGCCGGAAGTTACGTGAAAACGCCAAACATACGTCGACGCTTCATCGATTTCGACATCCGCTCTCGCCTTTAAACGATCACCCAATTATAGCATTGTTCAATGAAATTAACGTCAATATTAGAATTAAAGAATCAATGAACTCGTATGATAAAATATGGTGATAAGAATTGTTCGGTCGAACAACACATTTTATATCAGAAAGCCTGAAAAATGGAAAATTAAATAAACAAGTGAAATAAGATATAATACAGGTGCAAAATCCTTAAAATCCCCACTTGCATTCGACGCAACATAGTCGCTACCCCTAATATCCACTCGGCAATTTCTTAACATTACCCTGCCCAAGTAAATAAAAGCAAGTTGATCAATAGACTTACCACCCGTGTATCATTAATTTCACTAGCATAAGCCGCCCGCTTTGAAAGAATCCCGACCAAATAGAAAGCCACTAGAACTCGATAAGATTAAATCAGAGGACACACTCAACCGTGACATAGGCCTATTTATTTAACAATTTGTTGGAAAAGGACCAAAAGAAACCGAAATAAAATTAATGTTGGGACGACATTTTACTGAACCCCGGAGAGATGGAATATAGAGTTTAAAGATTGCAAAATCAAATTGTAAAGATCGATGAGAGAATTGGAAAAATCGATGAAAAGCGATCAACCTGACTACTAGATACAAATTTGGGGGCTCATAAAATGACTGTTTTTACAAAGAACCCAAGGAATATAAGCAAAATGTGTAAGGCTCAAACAAAAATATTAGGACGACATATTGCAAAACCCCAGAGAGATGAGAACGTCATGAAACAAAAACCCAGAGAACAACTGATGAAAAACGAACAACCCGACTACAAGATAAAGATATAAACAATGAAAAACAACCACGCTGACTACATCTAAAACAACCAACCCATTGATACAACGATTGTTACAGGGATAGCAACGCCAAACATTCAACACCCACCAATACTTGACGACACCACATCCAGTAAGACAACAATGACAAAACGCATAAGCAAACAACATATAATTAAAAGGGCAAAATTCGGGATAAAATGAAATGGGGTAAGTAAGGGGAGTAATGATAAACAAGAGAAAGCAACGGAACCAAAGAGAGGAAGCCAACGGTAATAGAATAAAGCACAACAGGTAATGAGTAAAATAGTAGTTGATAAAATGAATCAAAATATATTAAACCAAGAGGTGAATGAATTTAGTAATTAGTATTTAGATAAATTTAAAGGGTAATTAAAAGAGATTTTATAATTTTAGATGGAACCAACAAAAATTATAGGAAAACTAAAGGGTATCCTAAACATCGAAAACGATAACCTAGAGGAACTAATCAACAAACAAAAATTAATTAAACGAGCTAAAGAGGATATATCAACGATTTCAAACCTGTACTCCGACGAACATTGCATATTAATAAAATTGCTCGATATTGATAAAGATGTAACAACCGAAAAGATATATGAAATCCTATCCATGAGATTGGAGATAACCAAATTTGGGAAGAGATGGAACAAGTTAATGAAAAAGGTCGAAAACATCGAAGACGAGATTGCAACAACAATGAGAGAGCAAACCAAGGTTTATTTGGAGTGTTATGCGTGCAAAACAGAGGAAGCGCGAGTAATGGTGATACCTTGCGGACACCTGAGTTATTGTCATGGATGCGCACAAGAGTCGCACTGTATGTTATGCCAACGAAAGATAAAGGAAAGACTAACTGTTTACTTTCCATGAATTGTTATGATGAAATGAAATAAATGTGTATTACGCGGTACTTGAATTATTATTAGATGATAAGACAAATAGAAAAAGAATATGCAGTGTTTGTAAATAATAAAACCACCCGACAACGATAAATAAAGGTAATAGACCAAATACATGAAAGCCGAATTAAGGAAATAATTAAAACACATGCACAGAGACACAAAATATTGGACGGAAAAATTTCGACAACCGAGTTTCCTAGTGTATAATTCTTTTTGTTTTATTGATATTATTGTTTTATCGATATTATATGGAGATAGGACGAGGAAAAAATGGTTAACCTGAGCTATCTAATGATAGTACGCTCACCCAAGGGAAACCCTGATCAACCCTACTGAGAAAGGAACTGGTAGGCCAAGTCGCGTATGTCAGCAAGTAACCGGCGAGAGATTGATCACCTCTTTTGGGGAGCTTGCTGATGCGATTACCACAAATTTTGAAGGGGGAAGTGAAAAGATAGACCGAGAGGTGAGAGAAAGAGTGCACGGAACAGAATTAATAGTTTTGATTAAAGGTACCTAGAGATGACTTCCTTTTTCCCTAGCTGGTGGTGAGGCACCAGAGGACAGCTACGGACTGTCGTGTTCAGGTTGTTATCAGCCAAGGGACTGATGGCGCTGAGCCGTTCGATACAAAAACCCGGATCCCACACCGAGTATCAAACGATTCTTTTTTTTTCGCTGGGAGGAACTCGATACAACAACCCGGATCCCACACCGAGTATCGGGGACCAAACGGTAGGTGAGATGTGAACTAACCGGTAAATGGTTCATACTCAAAATGTCCTACTAAAGCCAGATAAGGGCGGCCGAATTGAGCCGGGAAATCTGATGGAAGGAGCGGGCAGAGATTTGATAGTTTATTTTCCGCTCCCACATTTAATCGCTTCCTTTTCTTTTCACTATTCGGGAAATCAAGTAAACCGCTTTTGGAACTTGGTTGAACGTCTAGGCATTTCCATACTTTTATATTCTCCGAGGTACACAACCCGGATCCCACACCGAGTACCGAAGGAATGTTTTTTTATTGCCCAGCGAGGAGTTTGGTACAATAACCCGGATCCCACACCGAGTACCAAATATCCGAATGGCGGTGAGTAAAGCGTAACCGGAAGAATGCGCGGCCAAAAGACGCCATGGCTTGAGAGTCAGTGTGAGGCCTCAAACATACCCAAAAGTCACTGATGAGCTCAAGTCCGGTGAAACAATGAGAGATAATATGAATAAGACGAATACGAATATGAGTAAAGATGAAATTGATAGAACATGATTATGATTGGTTATTAGAGGCCATAGAGTGCCGGATGAGATATGATTATGATTAGATATTAGAGGCCATAGAGTGCCGGATGAGATATGATTATGATTAGATATTAGAGGCCATGGAGTGCCGGATGAGATATGATTATGATTAGATAGTAGAGGCCATAGAGTGCCAGATAAGATATGATATGAGTAAGGATGAAATATGATTATGGATAGATATTAAGGTCACAGATGACCAGTAAAAGAGTTAAAAGCCGAAGGCCGAAGAGCCAACGGAAATTATAGAGGACATAGAGCGCCAGCGACTGAGGATTAAGTAATGAATTTTTTGGGAGACATAGGAAAAATAATTAATGGAATGAATGAGAGTATGAATATGATGGTTTTATATTATTGATATTATGATATAGATAATTGATACGACTATATAGATAATTGATAAGACTATATAGATAATTGATACGAGATTAATAGATAATTATTACGAGGTATAGATAATTAAAAATAGACTTAAAATGAGGGGGGTGAGTCGGATAAAGAAGACCACCACGATAAATGCGAACAAGGGATGATAACGTATATAGTATGGTAAACGGAGGAGAAATTAGTATAGAGTATAGAATATTGGAGTGTTATTTATTTTTCGGAATCAATAGCCAAACAAAGCAATCCAAGTCAAGTGCAAAGCAAAGCAAAAGAGAAAATATTTCAGAGCAAACGACAAAGTAAAGTGATAACAAAGAAACTTGAATAAACGAGTAGAAAAGAATTTGGAATAAACGTCAAGTAGTTACAAGCGGATAAGCAACCAGAAATTTCAAAACAACCAAAGCAAGAAAAGAGAAACGAGAAAACCAGTCAAGCAGACGAATAACCGTAAACATTGATAGCATCAGCAACCATACGAGAAGCAAAAGCAAAGAGAATAACGAAAAGAGTTTATTAAAAGCGGAAGAAAAGAAAAAAGTTCGCAACAGTAGAAGTGTTAATACCAAAGTATCAACTGCAACCGGAACCGGCACAGATAGCGGATTGACCGATTTTGAATTTAATAGCAGCGAAGAGAACGAATTACGTACTATCGAAAACCAGTTGGCAACAATAGAATCCGCGAACGAAGAAGATCTAGACAACAATCTAAACATGACAACTTCTATAAATTCTTCAATTCCAGATGCAAATACCACGTTAAATAACAACAACGTGATGATAGGAGAATTCAGAGAAAAGTTTAGAGGAGAACCGTTTGACGGCAGCCTCAATAAATTAGATGCATTTATAAAGGAATTTGAAGTGTATAAAAATATCTGCCACTGGACAGATCAAAAAGTAAAAGAGCGACTACCCTTGTATTTGAAAGGGAGCGCACAGGATGTATTCGTGGAAGAAGCAAGAGACGCAACGAAATTGACAACATGGACAGAAATTAAAGAGTTCTTAATAAAGATATTCGGAATAGAAAAAAAGGGAAATAGGAAGATATTAGACTTCCTACATCGAAAGCAAAGACGAGACGAATCAAATGCAGTGTACGCATGCGAATTAAAGAAATTGTGTAAAGAAGCCTTCGGAGAAGCAGATTTGCCCGAAGATAAAATGGTAGACGTCTTCATAAGAGGAATCAAAAGAGAAGACATACGAGCCAACCTCGGATGCTTGGCACCAGAAACATTAGATAAAGCAGTAGCAATCGCAAATAGATGCGAAGCCCATCTGGGACTGGGATACCAAGTGGCAGTCCTGGCCACAGAACCAACAACGTCAACAGTCCTTGCCAACAATCAAAACAACAATATCAATCCAGCTATGAATCAATTCATCCCAAGAGCACAGCAGATGTTCAAGCCACCAACAACGAGAAATTCGGAAGATAGAGGTAATAACCAGGTAAGTTATAATAATAATTTCAGGAACAATCCAAACGCAAACGAAAAATGCTCCACGTGTCAAAAAATGGGACATCGATCAGAAAATTGTTTCCGAAATTACAACTGCCAGATATGTGGTAAACGAGGGCATACTGAGAAAATATGTAGACAACTTAATAGCAAAGCATGTTACAATTGTGGTCAACAAGGACACCTCGCAAGGCAATGTAACATAAGAGGAGAGTCAAACCAACCAAGACCAAATAATAATCTTAGGAGAAATCCACAAATTAACGTGATGCAAGAAATAGACATGCTACGAGAACACTACAACGAATGCCCATGGAATTAAAAGAGATGATGCAACAAATGCCCACCAATATACAACAACAACGAATCAACGTAATGAGAAGCAATGAGGAGATTCAAGAGCTGCGAACTAGAGAATATCAAGAGCAACAACAAGCTGAATGGCAAAGACTACAAACAGAGGAAGCCCAGGAAATCCAGCAAAGATGGGAAAATCGAAAACAAACCTCGAAAAGAATTAATATGATGAGAATGGAAATTCCGGATGAAGTGCACACTGCGGAGCAGTGTGTTGAGAACGAAGGGGGAGGAAATATGATAACCGATAACGAGAAAACAATCGAATTAAGTACGATGGAGAAAATAGAGGCCATCAAAGAATTTACAGAGGAGGAAAAACAGAGACGTCGACAACTAAAAGAAACGACAATTGAGAAATCAGACGAACCAGAAACTCGAGAGAGTAATCAAGCAGAGATGATGATAACGGAAGATCAAAACGAGAAAACATTAGTGTACGAGATAGACGAACTCGAAGAAGAAATTATGACACAAAAGATAGAAAGTACACTCAAAAAAATAAAGCAGGAGGAAGCTCTAGAACAAGAGGAAGAGCAATTGAAAGAAAAAGAAGCAATTCTGAAACAAGAGAAAGCGGAACTAAGAAAGAAGGCACTAATATTAAAAATAGACGGAGCGTTAAAACATTTAGAGCAAGAACAAGCACTAGATCAAAAAATAGAAGTGCTGGCAAAGAAAGTGTTATCGCAAGAAACGAAAGAACCAGAATTAAAACTACAAGAAGACGAGCAGGAAGCATCAACGTCACAAGAAAGAGAAAAGATATCAGAACCAATAATAACGAAAAATCGAATCCAGAGGATACTGCTACAAAAAATAGAAACAAGAATCAGAAAAGAAAAGCCCACGTGGAGCGAAGCTCAAATCGAGAACAGAATAAAAGAGATATGGTTCCAAACAAGAGGGCCAACAAAGATAATGAAAGAGGAGGAACAACCACATATTAATATGTTGAGACAAATACCAGACGATCAAACAGATGAAGATGAAAGTGAGATAAGCAGTCTGGGTGGAGAAATATTTCAATCATGTGAGGAAAATAAACCGAATAAAGACGAATCAAAATTCGAATTAGAGGAAATGGAAACGAGTGTACCAAGAGAAGATGAAACGGAGATATTAAAAGAAATTAACGAGATTGTAGAAGAAGTAGATCGAAATCAAATGTTCCTAAACCTCAGAGATACAACCGCATACAGTAGAATAATGAAATTAATTGCGAAAGGATATCAACAAGACAATGGTACATTCACGGCATCATGGAAAGATATGATAAAAAAGTACCAAGAGAACTTGAAAGAATATGATAGAGAAGAATATCAGGTAATTATTGATTTTCCAGAGATACCAAGACAGATAATAGCAACAAGAGGCGAAAGCACAAACGAGTTGTATGATTGGGTAGTGAAAAAGCTAGGACCCAGCAATAAAAATAAACCTTTATATTATCAAGGAAGGAAAATAAAGCGAGATATACACCTCGCGGATGCTCTAATATGGCCAAACGGAATAAATGTAGTAACATTAAATAAAAATGAAAGCGAGGAAACGACAGCAGAGATATGGCAAAAAATTCAAATATTGTACACCAAAGAAATAAAACCTGGATTAGGAAAAGAGAGACAAAAGATAATGAGACAAAATCAGATAAAAATGATAGAACAAGCAATAGACCAGGCTAGGAAATATATTAACAGACTATCGTTAACGAGACCGATTGCAATGAAAATGTTCGTAGAAGCTGTACGGGATACAGATATAATGAGATTCGATAATGAGAGAACAGATGAGTTGATAGCCAAATATGGAGAACATCGGAGAGATATGAGAGGAGATGAACCAATAAAGATAAAAATAAAGCTACCAAATGATGAAATAAAAGAAATATTGGTAGATCCCGATTGTCAAATGCACGAATTATACCGACGGATAAATCGAGAAATTATACAACCGATAATCGAAAGTAGTGACGATGGCATGGTAGAGGACGTAGCAATAATGTACCACAAACGGCAAAAAAGTCCGCGAGAACGAACCCCGATATACGAATTAGGTATATGGGAAAACGGACAAACCATTAATATCATAGCGATGGATGAACCAGAGAGGAAAAATACAACAAAAAGGGAACAACAGATCCAAGAATTTCAAGAGGAAATGAAAAGAAAGATGGACCAAATATTAACCATCTACCAGTTATGGAGACAAGATGCGAAATTAAACACAAAATTACAACCGATAGACGACTCACGATGCCGATCAACACCATGGAAAAAGGTGTATGATGAAAAGACAAAGGAGTGGAAATGGAAAACGGAGAGAACCGAACCAAAATGGAGAAAATACGTACCAGGAGAAGCGCCAGAAGACGCAGCTAAGGAGACAACCTTAGAGTTATATGAAGATGAACCATATGAAAATCTACCGGAGGAAATGATAAACGAAATGGAATGGCAACCAGAAGAAGACGAGGAAATAAACGATAGAGCTCGACTAGCCCCATACACATGGAAAATAGGTGGATGGGCGGAAAAAGTAAAATCGGCTGAGGAAGAGAAAATCATCGGTATTACAAGTCACCAATTCTATACAGAAATCGGAGGATACCGGATGAAGTTGAGAGTGTACCCAAACGGAGATGGGGTAGGAAAAGGAACACACCTATCAGTGTATTTTCTATTAGCAAGAGGCAGATACGACGGCAAGTTAGAATGGCCATTTAATCGAAAAGTCACAATTTCAATCGCTAAACCCGGAAAATGGGAAGAGCGACACAGCGAAAAATTGGGAGTGGACCCAAGATCTATGATAAGCCAGAAGCCAAAATCCACTGAAAATGTTGCGGGAGGAGTACCACAATTTCTGTTGAAAAAATATGTAACACCCCAATTTGTAAAACATGATACGATATACATTACAATCGAAGTGGAAACAGAACGAGAAATGAAATTGCGAATCCAACAAGAACAAACGAGACCACGAATCAGTGTACTCGAGAAACGAATTCCAGGAATAAGATATTTGCCCACAGACATAGATGACCCTGTGGAAGAAGGATTAACACGATTAACGGAAACGCAAAAATGCAGAGAGTTAGCAGCGATATTGAGAACCGGAGCAAAGAATCAAAGACGAACTGTAACAGATTTAGCAAAATGGATAATCGATTCATGTAGCAGAGTAGAGAATCTGCGAAATATTGTAAAAGAAATAGAGGAATATCGGAGAATGTATGCGTGGTACCCAGAGCAATTCCGAGAAATTATCCGAAAATGGAAACACACCGAATGGGCAGCCGAAACGATAGAGAAGTATAGTTTAAAAATTATGACACCAGATTTCGAACCAATTGAAAGAGAATTTTATATCACTGCCAAGGTAAGTGAGGTGAAAAAGAGAATACCATATGAACCGCCATTTCATTTACAATACGAAGGACGATCATTAGACGACGATCTCAAAATCGGAGTTACGCAAATGCAATTGGGACTAATAAATATATTAACAGTAGCGAAGATCGCGGGTAGAGAACTCAACAAAAGAGAAATCAAAACGAAAACGCCAATAGGGCGACAAGAAAGTCTAAATACGCCAGAAGTTCCACCTGCAACAGATGAAATAATCGTCATCACAACAGGAGATGAAGAGATACTGAACGATCTAAATGATATTATGGATGAGGAAACAACCAGGAGAATACCGGAATCAAGAGATTTGTTCATGACAGGAAACGAAGATGATATGATAACAGATGAACCAGACGAGCTAGTATGTGGTCAAAGACAACCAGTAGAAGTAATAGAGCCAGATACCGAAGAGGAAAATAAAAAGAAAGAAAGAAGACGCCGAAGCTCGACAGGAGATGAATGGGACAATTGGATAAATGAACGAGGAGCTACAACATCCAAAGAAACGGCGGACGAACAACCTAAACGAAAGGAAACAGGTACAGCAATGGAAAAGAAATCCAGAGGACGACCAAAAATTGACAAACCAGCTCCGGAAAGAAAAACCAAAGAACAAATGCAGATGGATCAATTGACAACGAAATTAAACAAGCTCAGTCAAGTAACAAAACAGTTACAAGGAAAAATGAAAGGCCAAGAACAAGGAGCAAAGTGGATCAACAGACTAATAACCGATATGCTGGGATTAGCAAATCCAGAAATAAAGAGAAATTTGAAACTCAATAATATCAGAACAGAAGCGAAACAGCTTTGGGCAGCAATAAAGCCAATAATAAATAAAATCATGGACAACAAAGTACGAACTACAACCAGAGATCCAGAGGAATTATGGTTGATAATAAATCATTTAACAAAACGATCAGACGATCCAAATAGATATTTAGTAGGAATGGCCTATCAGATGTACAAAACGATAGTAATATACAGAAAACGAACTCCAAGATACAACCCAAACGGATATGAATTTGCAATAACAGACATTATCAGAAAGGTAATTGAACCATTCATCTTGACTCAAGGTGGATGGCAAGCTTTTATAAATCTGGTAAGCAAAGATGATCAAACTGAAATAATGCAAAAAAAGTTGAAAGAGTTATTAACGGAATTCGAAACAACGATTAATGCAAGCGATCCAAAAACAGCTAGAAAAGGGATGAATACGATAATCACTACAATACTCAAATGGATGATGTGCGTGAAAGGAGTAGAACCGTTTGTAGTATATGACTGCGATAACATAAAGATTGGTGATAAATACTCACTAAAAGAAACGGAAGAGTGCAAAGCAGCAAATCCTGGTAGATTACAGACAACAGCAACCGCAGTATCGTATAACGTATACCAAGAAGTAGATTTCATCAAAACGGAAATTTTCAAAAATTTTAATTTTTGATATGTTGTAGAGCTTGAGAAGCTGAGCAATATTTACTATAGAAGTATGGCAGTCTGACTTCTGGGTCAAAAGTTATAAAGGGTCAAAACCTTGGTCAAAATTTTTAATTTTTGATATGTTGTAGAGCTTGGGAAGCTGAGCAATGTTTACTATAGAAGTATGGCAGTCTGACTTCTGGGTCAAATGTTATAAAGGGTCAAAACCTTGGTCAAAAATTTTAATTTTTGATATGTTGTAGAGATCGATGAAACAAGCAAAATTGCCAATAGAACTTTAGTCATCAGAGCTTTAGATAAAAAGTTATAAAGGGTCACAACTTTGGCAAAAAAATTTTTTTTAATTTTTGATATATGGTGTAGAATAATAAGACGATCAAAAATTACCATAGAACGATCATCATGTGAACTTTTGATAAAAAGTTACAATGGGTCAAAACCTCCGAATACTCTAGAATTCAGAAAATTGTGAAGAAATTAAAAATTTTGAAAGTGAATTGTAAATATTTTTGTAAATCAGTGGAGACAAAGTGTTTTAATCAATAAAGTTTATATCGTTTGGAGTTCGTTACTGGTGTTTAAAGCACGTTTGGAGGCAGATCGACAATAATTTCTATCCGAAGTCACCGAGAACTCCAACAATATGATGAAACAAAACAACAGTTTAGAAAACTCATGAATGACGAGTATTGTAATAAGAGAGGAAAATATCAATATATGTAAACAAGTTAAAATATTAGATACACAAAAATTTCAAAAATGAAACGATTCAACAGGAAAGTGGGGAAATTGTAGCATTTCATTGCGGACATCACTCACATTCAACAATTATAGAAGCGGGAACGGAAACAACAGTGGTTTCGATAACGCGGAGCGAATGTGAAGAAGGATTCACGACAGGACGCATCTCAATAGCTGGACGAGTGAATGTAGCAGCTGAGGAAGAAAAAATAAAAACTACTCGAGTATACGCTGCGGGAAGAATAACGGCTGGAGACGGAACGTGTCAAGGAGGAGAATACACCCTATTAAATCAATTGGTCAAAGGAGTAGTAGTGATCGAAAGCTACCAAGTAAAGTTAGAGAAATATCAAGGATATTTTGATCCAGACACACAAGCAATGAAAAAGTATCCTCAATGTCTAGCAACAGATAGATCATGCAATACGGGAATGTCAACGATCGTATATCACGCTGATACCAGAACTTGTAGACTCACCTTATTGAAAAGCGCAATATTTGATGAAGTGCAAGGACAAGTGCACAGAGAAACCGAAACTAACACGCAAAAAAGCGCACTGGATGAATTACGGAGAACCGGAAGAATCGGAAAACCAACGATAACCACAACTATCGGATCAGAAGTCACGCCAACGGTAGTAATATCAACCGATACCACAATCGGAATGAGATTTATAAAAGGACGAATGGTGAGCAAATGTGACGAAATGGTAGCTAGTACCAACTACAAAGGAATATTTCTATCGCGAACAGCAATACCAAACGCAAAAGCGCAAATAGACCCCAAGGACGTAAAACTATATCTGTACATAAATAACAAGATGGATTTCTTATATCATAAAGGATTGGCATCAACAGAGAAAATATACTACGATTTAGTTAAAAATGACTGTATCTTGAACAGAGAAATATTAAAAACAAAATTGGCAATGGCAATCACAAATCCGGATAACGCAATTCCATTACTACCACTCCAAGAGGGATATTTTGGAAGAATCGTTGGAGAAGTTATGTATACGTACAAATGCGAAAAGACAATTGCAAAATTACCAGAGAATTCAACAATCCCCAGAGATAAATGCATAAACGAATTAGAAATAATGCATAAAGGAAAAATCAGATTCGCTCAACCAGTAACAAGGATGATAAATCCAGAGAAATTCGTAGCTAACATGTTCAGCTGCAGTAATGTATATGGACCGTTATTCGAAATAAGAGATGGAAGTTGGTTACAATTTCCAACGCGAGTAATAGTAGCACCACCAAAAATATTCGGACTTACAGAATTGGCCAGCGAAGCAGAATTCAAACCAGTGGATGTATCACAAAGTGGGATATACCAAACAAAAGATCTGGAACGAGCCAGAGAACATTTATTATTCCCAGCACAAAGGCAAGCCATACTATCTAATATTGTGACGATAACGGGAGGTAACAACTATGGAGAGAAACCCAACTACGAATTGTTACTATCACCAGATCATTTTCAACATGCAACAGCAAATATGATGAAAGCCATGTGGGGAAGATTCTTAATCTTCGGACAAATGATGGCAGGAATTCTAGGAATAATTCTCATCATTCAAATCGTAAGAGTAATCATAACACAAATGTTAGCATGTTTCGATATTTACAAAAGAGAAAGAAAAATTAACTGGAAAATGGCAATCGGATTTTTACCGTTTTTAGCAAAGACAATGGTGTTACATGGACACTCAAAAGATATTCACAAGATAAAAAGGTTAGTAGGAATTCTAACTAAAATGAATGGTACTGACGAAGAAGTCGGACGAAAATTTAAAGCAATAATGAGATTAGAAGCCGAGAAAACCAGAATGAAGCGACAAAAAACGAGTAACTGGAAACGATGGATAAATTTCAAAGATGATAGCAGTGATAGCAGCGACAACGACGAAAACCAAGGAGGAACACAGATGCTAACTCAAGAGCAACTCAAACAATGGGAAAATCGAAAGACAAGACATAGTGGACATTTCAATCATCCACCAACAGTATATGAATGTTTAAAGAAAGCAACATCATCAGTAGAGAGAAACGCACCAGTAGGACGACAAGTACCAATACCAAGATCAACAACATTACGAAATATTTATCCAGTACCATACGAACCAAATTGGGCAGACTTAGTACCAAGAACCAACCAAAGATCGAGAAGTGTGGATCAAGATCCAGAAACCCTAACTATCGCTATGTTGCAAACATTAGCTGGACCAACATTAACGGTACCCATAGAAATAAATGGAGTAGAAATAAAAGCAATGATTGATACCGGAGCAAACATCTCAGCAATAAAAATGGATAAAATACCAGGAAGATTATGGCCATGTATAGAAGAAGCTAACATGGATGTAATAACTTGCAACAAGGAATCAGTAGCGGTCATCGGGAAAATCTGGTCGATAATAGAATATAAAAATGTAAAAATCAATACGTATTTAGCAGTTATCAGGAGATTGAGTGCAGACTGTATAATCGGAACAGATCTTATGCCAGAATTATTAAAAGAAATAATAATAGATCTAGGATCGATGGAATTGAGAGATAAAACCGGACGAATATGCATGCTGAAATCAGAAGTGAGATGCTCAGAGAAAATAGTAGTGCCAGGGCGCACACAAATGATTTGCTATGTGAAAGTGAATGAGGAAACCAGAGGAGAAATGATTTTTGAGCCTAACCACAAATTTGAGAAAAAGAAAGAACTGCCATTAGCCAGAGAAATAGTGTATGTAAACGATAACAGTGAAATTCCAATCAATATTACAAATTTTGACGAGGAAGACAAAGTCATTTACGAGAACGAAAGACTGGGAAAGCTAACACCAATGATGGATATTGAACTTCCAACAACGAAAACCGAAGGAACTGAGTAAGAATTATGGACAATCGACAGTCAGCTACTAACCGAAACCGAAAAAGAGCAATTACAAAAACTGCTAATGGAATTCAAAGATATATTTGCAGCATCTGACTTAGATCTCGGTACAAGTGATGTAACGCAACATACGATACCACTAACAGATGATACCCCAATAACACTACGGCCATATCGATTGGCAGAAGCTCAAAAATCTGTAGCAGAAAAAGAAGTTCAAAAGATGTTAGACGCAGGAGTAATCGAACCAAGTTGTTCGCCATGGCAATTCCCAGTGGTCATGGTAAAGAAAAAAGACGGAACACAACGGTTTTGTATAGATTATCGACGACTCAACGCAGTAACAAAACGAGATACATACCCGTTACCAGATATAAACGAGATGTTACAAATGTTACACGGAGCAGCTTATTTTACATCGCTAGATTTAAAAAGTGGTTACTGGCAAATAAAAGTCAAAGAGGAGGACAGAGAGAAAACTGCCTTTACAATTGGAAAAGATCTATATCAATTCAAGAAAATGCCTTTCGGATTAACTAACGCACCAGCTTCATTCCAGAGATGCATGAACTTTGTAACTCACGGCATCAAACAATGTATGGTATATATTGATGATTTATTAATTTATTCTAGCACCTTTGAGCAACATTTAAAAGATATCCGTAATGTATTCGTTCGACTAAGACAATGGAAGTTGAAATTGAAACCATCAAAATGCGATTGGGCAAAGGAAAAAGTCACCTTCTTAGGACACATTGTGTCGGCAAAAGGTAAAGAACCAGATCCAAGAAACATTGAAAAGATAAAGAATTGTCCCGCACCAAAGACAGTCACGCAAGTGCAAGAATTCTTAGGCTTATGTGGATACTATCGAAAGTTCATCAAGAGTTATGCAACCATTGCGAAACCAATACAAGAATTGACCAAAAAAGATACCCCGTTTATATGGGAAAAGGAACAACAAACCGCCTTTGAAACACTCAGAGACAAACTAATATCAGCACCAATACTCGTACACCCGGATTTTAAGAAACCATTTTTGTTAGCAACAGACGCAAGTGGATATGCATCTGGAGCAGTCCTAGGACAATGGGACGATGAGAAAAGAGAACGAGTTATTGGATATTACAGTCGAACATTCAAGAAACATGAAAAGAACTACTCTGTTACTGAAAGAGAGGCACTAGCAATAATCCAAGCTATTAAACACTTCAAATATATCACTACTGATCATCAACCATTGGTATGGTTGGGCCAACACAAAGAAGCCTCTAGCAGACTGATGAGATGGGCAATGCAGTTGCAAGAATACTCGCCGTATATAAAATTCAAATCAGGAAAAGCCAACGCTAACGCAGATTGTATGTCAAGATTTGTATTTGAGGAACTAATGGATCAGGATGTGAGACGAATATGCATGATAATCGCGGAGGATATCGATTTCACAAAACTGAGAAATGAGCAGAAGGAAGACGAAGAATTAAGAACAATAATCGAATTTATGGAAACCAATGATATGAAAATCTTCGACAACAATAGTAAACTAAAAGAGCATATGGAAAAACACATACATCGATACACCATGGAGAAGGGATGGTTATTATTAATGGATGGCGAGAAACGACTTATGTGCTTACCAGAAAGTAGACGAAAAGAGGTATTGATGCAATACCACGATGGAAAGCTTGGAGGACACATGTCAGCAAAAAAGACGGAAGCAAGAATGCGCCAAAAATATTATTGGCCAAATATTGGAGAGGACGTAAAAGGATGGATAAAGAATTGTCTAATATGTGCAACGAGGAAAAGCACAGGAAGTAAATTGAAAGCACCGCTAAAACCAATGCCAATTCCACCAGAACCCATGACAATGATTGCAATGGATGTAGTAGGACCATTACCAGAAACCAACGACGGAAATATCTATATATTAGTAGTAACAGACTATTTATCAAAATTTCCGGAAGCATTCGCAATACCAGATCAAAAAGCGAGAACAATAGCGAGAATCCTAGTAGAAGAAATATGCTGTAGGTACGGAACACCCAAACAGATTTTAACCGATCAAGGAACCAACTTCATGAGCGAAATCATAGAGGAAGTAACAAATTACTTCAGAATTGCGAAGTTGAGAACATCGCCTTACCATCCGCAAACAAACGGACAAACCGAACGATTTAATGGTATATTAATAGAAATGATGTCAAATTATATAAGCAGACACCAAAAGGATTTGGATAGATATATAAATCTATGCCTTATGGCTTATAGGATGTCAATACATTCAGCAACAAAAATGAGTCCATTCAAATTAATGTACGGCAGAGAATGCAACATGCCGATAGACTTAGAATATCAACCGCCAATATCACAATATATGGAAATTGACGATTATGTAACAGGGTTTAAAGAGCGAATGCAAGAGATCTGGAAAACAGCAGGTATGAATATCAGATTTAATCAAGAAAGTTATAAAGAACTACATGATAAAAAGCGAGACGTACGTGAGCACAACTTTCAGGTTGGAGACTGGGTAATAATCGCAACGCCAGAAATTATCCCAGGAGTAGCCAGAAAATTACAAAGATGTGGTAAAGGACCTTATGAGATAATGTATGTAAACGAGAACAATGCTCGAGTTAAATTGGTCAACAACCCACTTACTAGACCTATTTACGTAAACGTAAGCAGATGTAAAGCAATACCTAGAACAATAACAAGAGAACCAGAAAACCGAGGTATGCAAACTAGATCACAAACCCAACAACTAAGTATAAACGGACTAACGATGAGTCGAAAAATAGAAGCGACATCAAATAATACCGTAGAGGAACCTAAACTGGATGAACCAAAAATAACTCTAAACGCGACCCAAGATAATGTAGACAAGATGGATATAATAGTAAAAGCCATCAGAGAAATAATGCCAGAATGGGTCGAAGGAAAAGGATTAATGAGAATAGTAAACAAAGCAGGAAAAATCGCTATGGATTACGCTAAAGGAGCTAGAAGTCCACCAGAAATGGATCGTATCAAAGAGAGTATACCCATGATCTTCACTATGGCAGACGTAGAAGGAAACGTACCTCTACATATTGTGTACAACATAAAAACACCCAAAGGATAATAGATATAATCCAACTTATGCAGAAATGCGGACACACCTCAAATATACCAAACGAAGAGGGACAAACGCCATTAATGTTCGCAGTTGCAGCAGATGTTTCTACAACAGTTCTGAGAGAACTACTAAAAACAGGATCAACGTTCAAAGAGAAAGATAATGGAGAAAATAATGTACTACATTATGCGCTGAAATCCAGACAGGCAAGTGCAATAAAATTTATCACCAGTAATGCGACAATTAGAGAAAGAGAAATGATGGGCAAAACAATTCAAACATTATGGGAAGCCATCGACGCCAAACAAGACGAAGCAGCAGCCAATCTGATGAAATGGACCTACGAAGGCTCATCACTTAAAGTATTCAATGTAAACTATATGGTAAGAAACAGAAACGTTCTATTGAAAGAAACAATATATGCTCACTATCCATTCCCAAAAACAATAAAAGCAATGTTGAAATGGGAAGGACTAAAATTCACCAATCATCCAAAAGAAGCAATACGAATCGGAGATAGAAAGGAACAACTATTAATGATAATACACAGATGGCATCGAAAACAAATAAAATTTCAAGCAATCAAACAAGAGATAAAAGAGATGGACGATATAAAAGCAAGAATAATAAAAGTATACGAGGAAATAATTGAAATAATAAATGTCGAGGACGACATTTCAAAGGAAACCCCGGATGGAAATAATAATGGAGAAGGAGGTGATAACAACAGCGAAAACCAAGATGATCAAAATACTAGACCAAATACTAGAGACAAAAATAAATCCGCACAACAAGAGAAAAAGGAATCATCTAACAAGGAACGTCAAAAAACAAGCAACAGCAATAACGAAGGAAAACGAAATAAAGGGATGATATCACCACAACAAAGGAAAAATCAAAACCGACCGACCCTGCTACAGAAAATAATGATATTGATTACGTCCATCAAGTTAACAGAAGCTGATGAAAACATCACAAAGGAAATAAAATCATTCAGAATACGAACAATAAATGAGAAAGGAATCGGAAGTAAAGGAATATGCGTACAATTGACGATGAATATAAGCATAAGTTGCCAATTCGACTCAATAGGAAAACCAGGAAAGATGGAAATACGATCCGAAAATTCATCATCATGTCAGACCACCAAAGATGTATGCAGAGATGCTACAAAAGATAGAAACGTAAAAATCCAAGTAGAGCCAGGGATAGGCAAATTACGAATAATAAACAGAGGAATAGAAACAATTGAACAAGTATGTATACAAAACAGAATTATCGATTGTTGGAAAATGAATATGAAAGCAGGAAAGAAATGCGAATGGGATAGCCTGGAGGGCAATGCGGAATACATAATATGTGCCAACAATGACATAATAATAACCTGCACACTAGTCAAAACTCTGGGAGAGAAATTCACAACACCAAAAGAAGAGCCATACAAACGTCGAGTACGAGAAAATAAAGAAATAATAATAAAAGTAGAATCAGACCCAAAGAGTGGAGAGGAAATAATAGTCGAAAATATGGGCAAGGAACCCATCTCAAAAGTTTGTATATTCGAAACCAAAAAGAATGGAACGATGAATGAAAGAATCAAATGTCAATCAAATGAAGATATCAAAAATCAAAAATACCGCATCCCAACTAAAAGAAAACATGGAAAGTATATAGTACACGTTCAGAGAGGAAGAGATGATTACTGGAAATCAATAACAAGAAAGTTACTAGAAACAACTACGACAAAACGTCCAGAAAAAGAAACAAAAGAGGAACCGTACCAACGCCGGATCAGAGAAAGTAAAGCAGTAATAATAAACATAGAGTCAAATGCAGCAAATGAAGAAGAAATAGTAATTGAGAATACAGGTGAAAAACCTATCACAAAAATCTGTATATACGAACCTAAAGGAAACGGAACAGTAAACAAAAGAATCCAATGTGAAACAAGCAAAACTATAAAGAACCAAAGGTATCGCATCCCGACGAAAAGAAAACTCGGAAAATATGTAATAAATATCCAAAAGGAACTCATGAACATTGGAGAACAATAACAAGGAAACCACTCAAGGCAAATACGACAGATCAATCTATAACAAAACCATCTGAGAGAAAACCAAGTAACGAGACATGGCAAAAAGGAATGATCGTGGATGACAGCCACCTTTCAATCCACGAAGCATTACAACTCCAGAAAGCACTTAAAAATGTACAACCAAAAGAAAGAATAATGGAGACAACTAATGCAAGAGAAAATACGACCAGGCAGCCTGATGAAAAGAATTATATGATAAGAATGATCAGGATAACAACAGCAGTAATAAGCAGCGTAGTGATGCTGATAATAATTCAACTGGTGAGAACTACCAAATGCAGAAAGAAGCCGGCAAAGAAAAGATTATGGCCAGCAGTAGAAAAATTCAATTACGATATCGAATTAGGACAATATGATGCAGAAAGAACCGAGGAATATGAAATCATAGGAAATTCTAGTACAAGCGGACTCTGGTTAAAAGAACCGCCCATTATCGAAGCACAACAATGGTCAAATGAATGTGATGTATATCAGATAATGAATGAGAAATATGGGGATATACGGACATTGCGTATAGAGTCCCCGGAGACGATGGTGTAAAACGAGAAAAAGACATTGTATATAGTGTAAAATATTATGTAGTATAATAGTACTAATAATACGTATATGTATATATAAATATTGTACAAAATGTGTCAGAAATAATGAGCAAACAGAGATGAATGTCGATGAATTAATGAGGTATTATAATCAACAGATGAATCCGAATAATGCGAATCAACAAAACCAAGTTAGAATACCACCGTTCACAGAAGGAAGTCAACAACCAGCAGCTGCCAATGCACCTATAGAGATTGTGGAATTAGATCAAGGAATATATCAAGACCAAGGAATCGAGGCAACATGGAGACGACAATGCGAATTAATGACATTAATAACGAACAATGCGCAAACTCAGTGGACAAACACTCATCTAGTATTAACGGAAAGTGTAAACAGAGGTCTACAACAAGCCATAAGACTAGAAGAGCAGCAAAGAACAATACTGCAATTACAAAGAATAAACGAGCAATTAGCAGATCAAGTTAGATGGCAAGCTGACGAAATTAGAAGACTACGTAACAATCAACAGCACGTAGATCCAGCCAGTTGGGTGGAATGGATAGCATCGATGCCAGAATTCACCCCAGAACCGGATTCAACAGTAGAGTAAAAATAAAGCGTACCGTGTAAATATGTATAAATAAAACGATAGAAGTAAAGCAACGTCAAGTAATTGAAAATTTTTGTAGATATGCAGACAATAATCGAGAAAATAAGAAGAAGCGAGAATCAATCCGAAGCTACAAGACGAATAATGAAAGAAAAAATTAGAATGGTAAACGATATAGAAGAAAGACTAAAATGTTGTAAATGTAAAGAATTATTGATTGGAGCGAGACAGACGAAATGTGGATGCAGAATATGCACAGATTGTACGATAAAAGTAATAGAAACAGAAACAATAAAATGCCCTGGATGTGACGAAATGTTTGAAAGAGACGAAGATCCTACCACAATGGATAAAGCCACCAACAAAGAAATAAATAATCTATTAGTCCAATGCCGAGTAAAAGAATGCGAATGGAAAGGACTGATGAAGGAAGCCGAAAGTCACACAAACGAATGCGAATATAACGAGATACTATGCGAAAAATGTCAAACCATCACAACAAAAAAGACGATAAAAGACCATCATAAAGTGTGTATCAAGAGAGAGGAAAAATGAGAGTTCTGTGGAGTCATCGACGAATGGATAAAAATAGAAATGGAACATCGGAATCCAAAAGAGGAACAAATATGTGACCTGTACGAAGGGATATGCGCAAACAACTGCGACAGGAAAGATAAAGTCAAACTAAAAGAACATTGGAACGAATGAAACGGCAAACCAGTCAAATGCCCGATAAGATTATTCAATTGTCGAGCACAATTACCAATTGCGGAAATGCAAAAGCACATGATGGAAAACAGCATCGAGCACACCGAAATCATGATGAAAACGATAGGAATGTTGGCATGGGAAATAAAAAGCCTACGAACAGAAAATGATTCACAAAAGGCAATAATAAGAGAAATATTAGAATCCAGAAAGAATTTCGAGAGAAGCCAAGGAGACACACTCAAGAAAATGACCGAAATAGAAAAGAAAATGCAACAGATGACCAACAGCCTAAAGGAACTAGAAACCAACAGCTTAATAGCCAGAAAACATCCTACAGCACCATTTATATGGAAAATAACCGAATTTGCAGAAAAGCTCCAGAGAGCAAAAGATGGAACACAGAGAATTTTAGACAGCCCACCAATATACAGTTGGGAAAATGGATACAAATTGGGCATTAGATTATACCCAAATGGAGATGGGAATGCAACAGGCACCCATATCAGTGTCTTCATCAGAGTAGGAAGAGGAGATTATGATGAATTACTAACATGGCCTTTTAAACAAAATATGATATTAACAATGAAAGGACAAGAGGACTACCGCAACCCAATCAGAACAGGAAATGAACCGCAGATGGGAAGACCAACAACCGACTGGAAAACAGCAATTGGTACACCACGTTTCTATGCGCAACAACGATTAAGAGGAGAAGGATTCTTGCGAGAAGATAATTTATATATAAAATTAGAAGTGGAGAAGCCAGACAAGACGTTGTAAAGAGAGAAAGAAAGTGTAAATAAATGTAAATAAATAATAAAAATCAAATAAAAATCAAAAAATTACAAATAATCAGAAAAATCAGAAAAACAAAAATCCAAAAATAATAACGATATTTAGATGGCAAGCGGAACCAACGAAGAGATAACGGTGCAGATGAGAGAAGGACCAGATTCGATATGGACGAGATTATGGAAAAAACCAGAAGAGGAAGAGAAAGTTAATACACTCGCAGCAGCAATTATATACTATAAAGACTACGACGGAATAAGACGGCCAACGCGAATCATAAAAGCGATATACTCACAAATGAGAGTGAGAGACAAGGAGCTGAGAAAAGAGGTACAAAGATATTTAACGTTTTAAGATAATAAAGTATTTACCGACCAGCAAAGCAAAGAAATGGCTGCAGAAGGATTTTATTTTACGGGAACACCAGAATTACCAGACGAGGTAACATGCATTTATTGTAAAGGAAAACTCGCAAAATGGGAAAAAGGGGAGACAGCAAAACGAGAACACCTGAGGAAATTTTCAACCTGCCCATTTAGAATTAATATTGATGTCAGAAACCAAGCAATGAACAGATTGGAAGGACTCCGACAAGCAGAAATAGACAGTGATGAAAAAGGAGGTGAGAAAAAGATAACGATAATAAAGAGTTTCGAAGATCCAGCAGCACTAATATGGGAAAAGGAGACCATAAATAGAACATTCGAAGAGAGAATCAAAACTTTCAAAGGAAATCCAAGAGCAGCAGAATTTGCGAGTCAAGGGTATTGTCAAACAGCCAGAGGAATAATGTGCGAAGGATGTAAAAATCAACAACCAATACCAGATCAGAATGTTAAAAAGCTGAAGCATAAAGGAAAGTGTATGTATAAACAAGAAAAAGAGTCAAAGAATATCGAAATAATAATTACAAATCAACAAATAGAAGATATATTGGATCGACCAAAAACGAGAACCATAATGCTACTATCAGGAGTAGATACGCAAAAAATGAGAAAAATAATCAAAGAAAGATTAGCTAATAATTTAGAATGGTACGACTCGACACAAGCAATAATCCGAGCAATCAAGCGATATCAAGAGAAACCCAAAGAAAATCGCGACAAATCGATGATAAAAGAAGCTATTTTGGAGCAGTATCAATGTGTAACATGTTGGCAGAAACATGTTGAAATAATTTATACTCCTTGTGGACATATGGTCACATATGAAGCATGTGGGTTAAAAGTTGATATATGTCCAGTATGTAGAAAGCCGATCAACGGGCGGATCAAAGGATTCCGTTTCGCTGATCAGTAATTAAAAAGGGAAGCACTATGTAAAAATGTAAATAAAGATAAACGTAAAAACAAAAAATTATAAAACTCAAAAATCACAAAAATACGAGACGATGTAAATTATGATAAAATTTTGAGATGATTGAAAAGAGAGAATAATCAATTATTAATATTCAGAACTACAATGAATCAAAACGAGATGATAAACCAAAAGATAGAGAAAACTGTAACAGAGGACAAAGAGGCAAAAACCGAAAACCAATCCGAACAGCTAAAAGAGATTAAAGAGGGATGGCAACAAAGGTCGATGAGATTAAAAGAAATATTAACATCAGTGCAAGGAGAACTACTGAGAGACACGTTAAAGATAAAGATGATAAGAGAAGAACTAGAACAACAGACAAAGAATTCCGAAGGAAATAATGAACCATATCAAGGACGAGAAGAGGAAATGATGAAGGAATTTATGCAGAACCAAACTAGAATCAAAAACCAAAGGAAAGAGATACAACCCTAGAGCAAGAGAAGCAGGATCAACAAAGCGAAATCGAAAGATTGCAAGAAGTAATAAAAGATAAAGAAGCAGAAATACGAGAAGAAGGAGAAGAGACGATCAAAATTATATAACAAATGCAGGAGGAAATCGGGCAAATTAGCACCCAATATCGAATAGAGAAGACAAAAAGAACCCATATGGAGCAAGCCAAAGAATGGGCAAAACGACAAGCAAGATACTGGAAAATCAAATGGACAGAAGATAGAGAACAATCAAGAAGTAATTGGGAATCGCGGATCAGACATTATATTCAGCAAATAGCCGAAGAGGAAGACCGAACAAGAGCTTATAAAACCAAATGGGAAGATGCGAAAAAGGAAGTCAACAAACTAAGAAATCAAGGGCCAAAACCATCAAAGAAAATTAGAGAGCCCAGAGACGATAGACAGGAAAGAATGCTGACTCAGATAACTGATCAAGCGAGAAAATGGCGCATAGAATGCAAAATATGGGAAGACGCCAACGTAAAACAATTTAACCATATAGTGAAGTTAGAGCAGGAAGTTGAGTATCAACAAACCAGAGTGAAAGAGATGCAAATCGAGCAGGACGAAGCTCACCGACAAAGACAAATACAACAGATAAAAACGGAGACCAAAGAAAAAGCAATAAAAAGAGAGGCGAAAAAATGGAAAGAACATTTCCAAGAGGCCAAGAAAGAAATAAGACTGTTGCCCAAGAGGATATTAAATATGGAAGATTGGGAGCTTTGGGAACAAGTCGAAGGGCAAAAGCAAACAGTCGAGGAACTAAACGAACAGGTCCAAACCTTAGAATTTCGGGAGAAAATCAGACAGAGCACAATAAGAAGGCTCAGGAAAACCGAAAAGGACCTCAGAAAATGGATTGACCAGCTAAATCAAAAGATATTAGAAACCCTAAATGAACAAACTGATGAAAGAAGACAGAACCAACAATTAAACGAGAGGATAACAGAACTCCAGCAGGAGGTGAACGGACACCGAGGAGTTGCAGTATTTAAAGAAATTCAGCTGAGACATCAACTCAAAGTCAACGAACAGTTGAAAGAACAAGTAGAAGCGGAGATAAAAACGATGAAGCAAGGATATGAGGAAAATGAACAGAATCTGAGAAAAGAGATTGAAAAGTTAAAAGCGTTAGAAAACACGCATCGGTTGGAAACGCAGGTAGAGGAATTAACCGAAAATGCAGAATATCTTGCGTATCTCTTAGACGAAGAGATACAAATATCAAATACCTTGCGAGAAGAGGTAAATATGTTACAAAACCGACCACCAATCCTGCTTATGCCGTTATACCCAACTGAAATTCTAAACCAAGTACCCGCTGAACCCGATGAAGGATTCGGGGAGACGGACGAAGCGGCAATGTAAATCTAAAGAGAAAATTGTAAAAAGTGTAAAAATAATGAAAATAATAAAAACAATAAAAACAAAACTAGTAATCGATGTATATTTAGCATGAATTCGAATGAAATAGAAATCCGAATGAATCTAGAAGACGGAAAATGCAGACCAAGCTCAATCCAATTAGTAGAACCAATCGAGCAAGACCCACTGAGGTACTATAGTAAAAGGTGGAGAGCCGAAAGAAAGGAATGGCAAGAGTTAGTGGAGGAGCAAGAATCAGAAATCGCCCGGATAAATCAACAGTTAATACAGTCAAAACAGTTAGCCAATACGATAAAGCGAAAACTAACATCCAGCATGGGAGAAAACAGAAATCAAAAGAGAGAAAATGAACGATTAAGACGAGAATTAGCCGAGATAAAAACTCGTGTAATCCTGGAAGATTATTGGAAAACCGAAGCAGAACGAATGAGCGACAGCAGAAAAAGAGAACAGAGATACGTACTACAACTAGAAGACAGTTGTAAAGAAGCCAGGGAGATAAAAGAAAATCATCAACAAACCCAGGATGAAATCAAAGTGCTAACAGAACAGCTTCAAGAGACAAAACGAAAGTTGGAAAAACAAACAACCAAACGAGTCAATTATAAAAGTCAACTCAAGAGAAAACAAACAAAAGAAAGAAACCTCCAAATGAAAATCTACAATCAACAAAGAGTAATTAAAGAAAACAAAGAACGATTAAAAGAACTCCCAAAATTAACCGAGCGATTAATAAAAGCCCAAGTCCTGATAATGAGATTTTCAGAGAGTAGGACTAAAGAGGAGTGCGAGATACACTCAACCCCAGAAAAAGAGAAAGAGTAAAAAGGGCTAAACTCCACTGTAAATAAACGAAATAATCTTGTAAATAAACGAAAATTGACTATGTAATAAAAATAGAAGTTATGAACCCAAACCTGTGGATAATAATGATGATAATCATGAGAAAATGCAATACTGAAAACCCGTTAGAAAAATGCGAGAAATCCCAACCCTTCAGAAGAGAAGACAGCACCTGTGCCGATTTCAAAGAAATTTGTAGCAATCCCAATAATGAGGAATGTCAGCAGATAAATCTCCAATGTACGCAATGCCCCACAAAAGAAAACAAGGACGAATTGAAACAGAATATCGAGAAAACCCAAACAATGGTACAAGCCCTACTGAAAAATAATGAAGAGATAGCTAATATAAAAAATGAGAATCGAGAGACAAAGAAAACCCTAGAAACCCTCATCAGACAAATTCAAAGAAAAGCCAGAGCAAATCCCATTAATAAACCAATCCAAGAAATCGCCCTATCAATCAAAAGGCAACAAGGAAAACAAATTAAAAATGAACCCAGTACAACAAGTCTATCAGTCGAACTTATACTACCGATTAGTATAACCGCTAACATAATACTCTTAATATGCTGCCTTATCATCGGCCTAACGAAAAACAAACCAAGACAAAATACCCCAATTCAGAAACTCAGAAGAATGTTCAACCCAATCCAAAATACCAATCAAGCTAGCAAAACTTCAAGACTCTCGCAGATTTCCATCAATCACCCTTCAAGATCAACCCAGCTCGAAAGCGAAACCCAAGCCGTCAGCGATTCATTCGAAAACAAATATAACTGATTTACATTGATTTGAACTGATTAACTCGTACTGATCTACAGTGATTTGAACTGATATTATAAAAAACTTGCACTGATATTAAAACTGAACTATTCGATTTTTTTTTGGTTATGCACAGTAGCCGGACCTTAAGTCCATCTTTATCTTGATGATTAACCTTACCGTAGATATTTTTATGAATGTGAAGGTTGGAAATGTATGCATCATTTTGAAATCAATCGAAATTGCGGGTCGCAATTTTACGGACCCCCGAGTGTTTTATGTTGGGCCAGAACGTAAACGGCCTTGAAAAATGTTTAAATGGATCAGAAACACACACGCAAAAATAACACGCAATTTAAATAAACCCACTGAAACATCAAGTAAACCCGATAAAATCTGAGAAATAAGAGAATTAAATATAAAATAATAAACATAAAAATAAATTAAAATATTAACAAAATGCACCAAGATCCGCACGATACCTACACAAATATAACAAGAAAACACAACAAATTCGACGAAATTGAAAAAATCAATTAAAGTTCATTAAAGTGAAATTTAAATTGAAAAATTTGAATTAGTAATAATTCAATAAAAATCCTAAATGAAAAATTATAAAAATAAATCAAAAAATAATGAAAATAACTAATAGAATTTGCTAGAAAAAAACAAGGTCGAATATATACTGGTATATATACTGATCCATTTTCACATTTAACTTAACCATTAAAAAACCATTTTAAAACCATAAAACCATTTTAAAAAACCATTAAAACCATTTTGAAAAGTGTTTTAAACCGTTTTCGAAACAAACCTAAAACCATTTTTAAAAATCTTAGAACATTTTAGAACCATTTTGAAAATTGATTTACTTTCAGCACATTTAGGTGAGAAATATTTATGGTGGAACCCTCTTTCCACGCCACGTTCCTTGCATCTCAATGGAGCTCTGCTCGGCGTCGGCGTGGGGAGAGCGGTATTTATGTTATTTTATGATGATTTTTATGAATTTTGGAATGGTGAAAAGGGGTAATTATGTTATTGTCATTTATAATTAATAAATATTATTTACCTAAATTGTTTTATATGCTTTTATAAATTAAAATGTCGAAATTTTTCCGGCCCACAGCCAACACATAACGCAAGATAGTAAAATCTACATAGTACAGATGCATGTAAGTGCGTGGAAAATCGCCAATGATATGTACCCGTGAAGACTCAGCGTGCGCAACGCAGCGGTCGTAACGTCAATATTCATCCCTATAGCTGAATCGAGGAATAAGGAAGAAGTCTCTGGCTGCTTCCTCGTTTCTCAGTTCTGTAAACTCGACCTAAAATCATATTACATACGGCTTAAAATCATCACACCGAGTAGTCCAGTGGGCACTCAATAACTATAATATGAACATAAAATGCGCCTAAGGCCTATTAAAGGGAAAGGGTACGGGAATAAAACAAATTAAATCGTTGATATAACTAACTAAAATCGATGATGTGTAATCAGAGAATCATTAATATCATACTTGTAAAAATTCGTAGATAAATAACCCAATTACTCAGCTAAATTAGATTTTTAATTGTTGACTAAAGATAAATAACTAGTTGATCAAACTGAAGTTGTTTCATTTTTATTAAACTTAAGAAATTTTTTCGTAAAAATACCTACTTTATTTGTTAAATTTACCCAATTAAGACGACTAAATCTAACGCAATTTATGGATGAAAAATAAGGTTTTATTGAAATAACTTGTTGATTAACTAATATAAAGTTACTTGATTAATAATAACTGAACTAAAGAATGATGTTGATTAAACTAAGGTATTCGGCGATTATAATTAAAACAATTAGAACGAGAGTAAAATAGTTTCATTAGTAGAAATCAAATAAACCTGAAATAAGAATAAAGTAGAATTAGATTCGCGGATTTAATAGCATGATGTTAATATTACAGTAGTTTTATAGAGTCAAAATAAAAGGTCGATTAAAATAATTTAAGTGAATAGATGAGAAAACCGAGTAGTGTAAATAACAACCGAAAATGGTACTAAAACTGTCCTTTAATCTAAACTAGCAGGATTTATAGATTTAAAACCAAGTCTTCCTAAAAACGAAACAAATTCAGAGGCTAAATCAAAACGATCCTAGACGAAACAAATGAATGATAGTTTAAATCAAATTAATAAAACGTTCCGAATGAGAAAAATGTTTTATTTTAATATCACAAAAATAGTTAACTCACGAGAAAGTGTCGAATACATAAATTCCATAAAACGAAAACGTTGCAACGGCATAAAAATTCCATCTACTTGAAGGCTTCAATCGAGATTCCTAGTTTTCCCTAAAAAATAGTGATAAAACATGTCCAGATCAACCTACATAATAGCTTACCCAAATAAGTTCAGACTAATCCGTCAATCGTTAATCCTGAAAGTGAAATGTTATAAATCATCGGATGTCCATAATCAGTCTCACTTCCTCTTGAGCCACAAGATCCGCCGGAAGTTACGTGAAAACGCCAAACATACGTCGACGCTTCATCGATTTCGACATCCGCTCTCGCCTTTAAACGATCACCCAATTATAGCATTGTTCAATGAAATTAACGTCAATATTAGAATTAAAGAATCAATGAACTCGTATGATAAAATATGGTGATAAGAATTGTTCGGTCGAACAACACATTTTATATCAGAAAGCCTGAAAAATGGAAAATTAAATAAACAAGTGAAATAAGATATAATACAGGTGCAAAATCCTTAAAATCCCCACTTGCATTCGACGCAACATAGTCGCTACCCCTAATATCCACTCGGCAATTTCTTAACATTACCCTGCCCAAGTAAATAAAAGCAAGTTGATCAATAGACTTACCACCCGTGTATCATTAATTTCACTAGCATAAGCCGCCCGCTTTGAAAGAATCCCGACCAAATAGAAAGCCACTAGAACTCGATAAGATTAAATCAGAGGACACACTCAACCGTGACATAGGCCTATTTATTTAACAATTTAACATGGTGAAGTTAACGGAGCTAATAATAAAAACGTTTTAGACATGTCACCCGAACGAAGCATCAGTCGAAGCACAGGCAAACAGGGACAGTCAATAGTTCAACCGACCACGAGAACATCCGATCCGATACATCAACAATGGCCGTATCCGACTGCCTGGAAGATATTAAGCTTAGAGAAGGGGCCCTGCGGTCTCTCAGAACAGCAATACCCAGCGGCAGAGACCTATTCAAACGCGCAGAACCTCCTCACCCAATGGGAAAGGGTGCAGGAGCAGGTAGATTTGCAGGTGGTTAAGGCAAGGATGTATCTTGCGAACGTGGTGGAAGACATCCTCGCCGGGCGGATTGCAATCGCCTATCCACCTCGCCCAGTCCGAGATACCCGAAGACCCTATACAGTGGAGGCTTTCAAACGGAGCCTGAAGCGATATTGTCCCGAAGAGTGACTTAATAATGATAGTTTTATGTAGTGATCGATTCAAAATATTAGAAATTTGTGTGTTATTTTCTTCTTATAATTAGAGTTATTTATGATTTTGGTTTACTGGGATGAGTGACTATCTAACTTAATCAAGAATAAATTAAAATAATCTGTTTAATTACAGCGATGCCGTCCTTACGAATCTTACAGACGGAATTGGACCACGCGAGACAGGCAAACGCGGAATTACTTGCCCAGATTATTCAATTAACCCGCGAAATGCAACATATGAAAGCAACCTGGACGGATCCCGCAAAGACGAAAACGATCTACCACCGACTCACAGCGGCCCAGAAAGGCTGGGGAGAAGAGCGGCAGCTCAACCAGAGCCTGCGCACGCAGATTAGGGGACTCGAAGTCGCCCTAGCGGTATGCCGGGAAGGTGAAGCGGTAACTTATCCGCTCATCTTCGCCCCAACCCAAATGCCGCAGACAACCACCAAGCCAGCAGAACAGCCCATCACTCCAACCAACAATCGTCAACCGGGACGTAAGGAACGTGCCCGACGTCGCGCAACACAACTCCAAAACGTCAAGTAGTAAATGTTATACACGTGTTTGAATTGAATAGAATAGTTTTAGCCTTAGTTGTGTTGTTACTTTAACATAATCGTATGCCAACATTGTCATAAACATTTTCATTACACCGCCAACTCGTTCCACAGTCTAATAAGAACCTAATCCTGAATAGTTACGAGGGACAGAACAAAGCGAGCGTAGGTCTTCTATCGACAGCTCGTGAACCCGAGGGTTGTCCGAGCAACTATAGTACTAGCCAATGGTACTCAATTTTTGCGGGCAATCCACCACTTGAACACATTACCAACGTTGCTTAGCAACGGGTGCCAAGTGGCGATCAGCATCATTTTGTATGGCGTTACCAGGGTCACCAGGAGGATGAGTGTATGTTTCTGATCCATTTAAACATTTCTCAAGGCCGTTTACGTTCTGGCCCTACACTATGTTTATTTCGTGCTGATCTTGGTGCATCTTGTTATTATTTTAATTTATTTTTATGTTTTTGATTTTATATTTTAATTATTTCTTTCTCGCATTTTAAGGTGTTTACTTGATGATTATGTGTCTGATTTCAAATCTGCCTGTTATGTTTGCGTGCTATTTCCAATTCACTTAAACAAAACTCAGTGCTGACCCAACAATTGTGTCCTTGTGTTAATTTTACTTAATAATTATAATCGTTTGATATTTTTCATTTCTTCAAGTTTTCTTATTGATATTTTGTTACCGTAAAATAAAATTATATTTGCATTTATTTTTGAAAATGTCTAAAATTCTAAATCAAATTTTATAAATAATACTGAAAAATTGTTTATATATTATATTCCAAATAATTGAAAATAATTTAATATTGTAATGCAGGTAATTCAAATATTAATAAATTTAGTAAGTCCTTATTAACAGTTATTTTAAGGAAATTAATTTTAATGCTAAATGTAACCATATTAGTAAGCATTTGCAAAATTTTGCACCTCTAGTAAAAGAATTTTCAATATCATTAGCTGATTTTGTAACGATTTTTAATGAATATCTCTCAGTATTAAGTATCGTGGACAAAGCAAAATTATATGGTAATAAATTTCATATTGAAATATATTCAAAAGATGCTCAAATAAAGCGCGATAATCTTACAATTAAATTAGAAAGTTTAGACGACGTTTTAGAAAAAATATTTTTAAATCAAAATTTCGTATTGGATAATTTAAAAATCTTTGACAAATTGTCAAATCATTCTAAATTCGAAGAAATTAAAAAATATTCCAAATTAAAGGAATTTAATGATTTCATAGATATCCTGAGAATAAAAACGGCATATTATAACAAGTGTTTAGAATTCGATACATACGAGACAGGTGACAAACCGATAGATCTCGATTTGGAAAAGAAATGGAGTGCAACTTTGATAATTCTCATGTCAAATATTCAAACGCTGAAAAAGTTGATTAGAGAATAATTTGTCTTTTTCTAATTTGGTGCTTTATCAGAGTTTAATAAATATCGATATTTTGACTTAATTTTAATTTATTTTAATGAATTAGTTATTGTGCAAATTTCATATTTTACGACCATTCACCTTTTCATAATTGTTTAGAGTGGGATTAACTAAATGATAATCGAAGGTACAGTATATAAACTTGTATATTTTTTAAGGATCTTATTTAAAAAGAATGTTTGAATAGGACTCATCCGTATTTCAAAGAGATGAAGCTTTTTGTTTAGCGAATCATCACGATGAATGAAATAACATTTTAGCATTTATTTTGGTATATAAAACGTGAAGTTTCTCAAGCTATTGTAAAATGTATAAATCATTTTTTGTTCGGGGCAACTGGAAGCAGCAAACGTACCAGCTTTCGAATTAGAGTGATTTATGTTAACCCAAGCTATAAGATGAGTGATGAGGCGTTGAGAAACTTTTATGAAATTACTATTTTAATAATATTTTACATCTTTATTAAATATATATTTAATAGTTGTTTTTAGAATTCCATTTTGCTAGCTTTGCCTGTTGTTTGCTAAACTCGGGTTTTTCTTATTTAGTTAATTAATTACCTGTTTTTCACACGTTCCCTTGCCTTGTAACTCTTTCTTAGTGTATTCTGATTATATCTTTGTCTAAATAAATTCTGATTCATTTTTCTAATACAATTTTGATAGTTGTTGATTTGCTGCTGTTTCGCATTTTTATCCCGTTCAGTTCTAATAGTGACCTTTTATTTTAAAATAATTTTAAATTTAGTCTCAATTAAATATACAAGAAACTTGAAGATTATATTGTTGACATCTGCAAACTACGAATTAAAAAGTTTATTCTTTTTCAAAATTTTTAATGAATTTTTGTACTTTAATTAATTTTGATGTTTTGTTCATTTTCGATTTTCCGTGATAACATTTTATTTCTATAATTTTATTGGATGGGTAAAAAGAAATAAGATGTCGAGGCCGCTTTAAAGGGAATCTCATGAGACAAATATGTCCATGATATTCATTCTACAAGGAATTTATCAAAGTAACATCTATCTAAATCAATTCATATAGAAAAAATAATTTCAAATTATATCGAAAAATTTAATGAATAACCTGTACAACAAAAAAACATTTAGGCCTCATAAATGAATCAAACAACAAATTAAAAAATATATTTTTGAATAACATACAATAATAGCAATAAAATTAATAAATTGTCCTTACACCTAAAGATTATTTCTTCAGAAAATTTCAAAATTGAATTTTAAGAATATGCATTATTTTCTGTCGATTTGGTTTCAACTTATATATGATGGTCTTCCACGTACCTTTTTGATAAATTAAAATAAAATACCCCAAGTTTATGCTAAATTTCATCACTTTTTCCTACTTATCAAATTATAATGTTTCATTTTTATTAAACCTTCGAATTATATTTGGAGGTTAATTCTTATAATGGTTTCCTAATTATTTTTTAATGTTTATTATTTGTTATTATATTTTTTTGTATCTTTTTAACTTTTTTGTTATGTTTTGTCCTTGTCGAGGTCTCCTGAGATGGAGTTGTAGATCTCGACTTATTACTGGTGATTCTTGTGTAATAATTTGATAAAAAACAAAGACTTTTTATATAACAATTTATTAATAGAAAATTTACCGTAAAAAGATTGCAAAATTTGCGTGTTACGTAATTCTTGCGAAAAAAATATGTTGTGCGACAGATTTTTTTAATAAAAATTTGAACTGTCGAATAATTGATAATTTTTTAGAAATTAACTCAAAAAATTAGCTCTAGATAAGACTTAATTTTAACGGGCGAAAATTCTGATTTTTCGCTGGGTATTTATACTAATTTTACATACCTAAAATAAATATTTATATTTTAATATCTTAATATATTTAAAGATAATCATTAGCTATCGTACTATAAAATAAATATTTATACTTTCATTTACCATAATTTATATTATATTCTGTATTTACAAGATCTATTTATTCGAGATATTAACGATTTATTTATATTGTCTACTAATTACGAGATAATACCTTATTTTAAAACGATTCGATTAACATGTACTTATAAATTAAATTAAAATGCGTACAAAATAACTAAAATATTAAATAAAAAGTACATAGTAATATATTTTTTCCCGTTTTTTACATATTTTAAATGTAAACTCTTTCACAAAATCAATATTAAAAAGAATAAATTGTTAAAATCATTGATAACTGAATGTCCAAATCCATAAATCATCAGATTATAAATTTTCAAAATCAATAAATTGATTAATGTTGGGCAAAAACTAAGGTTTTGAGAATTTTATTTATCTGACACGACCTCCGATAAAATCTGGTAGCGGAAAATTCAAATGGACGAAAAATTACCAAATATAGTCCATTTATCGTTACACAAAACAAAAAATGATAAAAAAGTATAATAAGATACAAAAAGATATAAAAATGATTGAAAATATTAAAAAAAGATTTGCAAAACAACAAAATCATCAAATCAGCTCCAAATTCATCAAAAACGATTATATTTTGGAAAATAACTCTGAGAATTAGGCTTAAAATGTAATTTGGACCTTTAATAAAAAGAATTGTGAAAATCTGATAACTAGAGGAAAAGTGATGAAATATGGTTAAGACGTGTGTGTGTGTTTTGTTTTACCGCATCTTCATTGATCCTGGCCAGGTGTTGTCTTACCATTGCCAACTGCCAGTTGGTCTGTCTCTGCCTTCTTCAAGGCGAGACAAAATGTATTCCGCGCGTTGTCGGCTTTCGGATCTGGAACCTCAATATTATCCGTATGTAGGGGAAATTGGAAGGTAAGGGAGTAGTCTTGTGGCTGCTCCTTCATCATCCCTTTCTTGAAAAATTGACATAAATATTTTAACGACACTCGGCTAAAATTCACTAACACTGAGTAGTCCAGTGGGCACTCATCAAATATAACATGAACATATATGGATCGTAAGGATAAAGAGAGGGAATGGGTAGCGGGGAAAATTGCGAAATCGTTGCAACAGTTAAAATGAATAGCCATCGGAAAAAGATTAATACGAACGACCAAAATCAGGAAAAATTAATATTGTAAATAATATATAAGAATTAAATAAATTATATTGAATTGAGACGGAAAATATGGGCGGAACGCTGCGCAAGTTTTCGGAAATAATTGAACTTTTATCATAAAACTGTAAAATAAGGGCGGAACGCTGCCCAAATTTGCCGAATCAACTAAAATACTTATCGAAATTAGCAAAGTAAAAGTAGAATTCGGCTCAATAATTGATAGAATATCCGGATAAGACCATAAAATAACTGCAGAACGCTGCTCAAATTTTCCGAATTAGTTAAAATACTTATAGAAAATAGTAAAATAAAAGTGAAATGCGGCTCAACTGTTGGTATAAGATTATTATGAATCTGTAAAATAAGGGCAGAATGCTGCTCAAATTTTCCGAATTAATTCAAATACTTAACAAAGATAGTAAAGTAAAAATGGAACGCGTAAAATAAGGGCGGAACGCTGCTCAAATTTTCCGAATCGATGAAAATACTTTATAGAAAACTGCAGAATAAGGATAAAACCGTAAAATAAGGGCGGAACGCTGCTAAAATTTTTCCAATTAACAAAAATACTTTATCGAAAACCGGAAAAATACAGATGGATTACAGCTAAATTTTTATTTAAGAAGAATATTTCTTAAAGCTGAGGAAAAAGGACGAATCCCTACACAAAAATTTGTTAATAATATTGGTAATAATAATAATAATAATAATAATAATAATAATAATAATAATAATAATAATAATAATAATAATAATAATAATAATAATAATAATAATAATAATAATAATAATAATAATAATAATAATAATAATAATAATAATAATAATAATAATAATAATAATAATAATAATAATAATAATAATAATAATAATAATAATAATAATAATAATAATAATAATAATAATAATGATAATAATAATGAGGATAATAATAATAATGACAATGATCATGGTACCTATAATAGTAATAATAAAGATTATGATGATAATAGTAGTAATAATAATAAACATTATGGTAATTATAGGAATACGAATAATAATAAAGGTAATAGTAGTAACAATTAATAAAGGTAATACATATAATAGAAACAATGATAATGCTATTAATAATAATAAGGAACATTGTAGTTATAATAGGGATAAGGGTAAATATATTCTGTGGGAATATTTAACATAACAAAGGATGTACAGGTCAAAGAATAATCATCAACACTGACGACGATAAGAAGGACTATGGGAATGGACATAACAATGAATGATGTGAGAGTATAGGTTAACACTTGTAAGAGATACGAGAATAATGGGACCTAAAAATCGAAATCGAGCACAGGCCTTCTATCGGCAGCTCGTGGACCCATGGATCGTTCGGTCAATTATAGCATTAGCAATAACGCTCACTTTTTGCGGACGATCTACCCACTCGAACACAGTTCCAACGTTGCTTAGCAACGGGTACCGAGTGGTAACCAAAATATATTTGTATGGGATTGTCTGGGTAACAACCATATAGTTTCAAAATATCAACACCTAGAAACCCACCATACCAATTTGGGGGCTCAGTCGGGATGAAAGCTTCGTTATTTGGGAAGATCAACACAGCAAAGTTAAGAAATAACAGAGAGTTTGTCAGTGCACCCTCAGCTGGGAATGAAATGATTTGTTTAGCCAAACAACCAAAGTAGACCGAAATAAGAATCTATTATCATTCAGAAAATGTCGAACAAGAATGGAACTTAATAAAGAACGATAAAAAACGATTAACCGGACTATAAAATGAGAAAATATATTAATGAAACAAATGACTAGCCTACCAAGTACAAATTTGGGGCTCAGCTTCTTTAATGGGAAGAATCAAAACAATAAAGTTAAGAAACAACAGAAAGTGACCAGTTGATACAAGATGCAAAAATCGAGTTATTAAACAGAAAATGTCGGGACAACATTTTACCAAAAATAGAGCGTAATAGCAAACAATGGAAAACGATAAAATTGGATACAAAATAAGAAAAACAGTGCAATGAAATAAATGATTAGACACCACATACAAATCTGGGGGCAATAAGAAGAAAAGAGAGATTAGCGGGAAGTTATGGGAAACGATGGATTTGTCTACAAAACGAAATGAAACAAATGACTTGACAAGTATAAATTTGGGGACTCAGCAATGAACAAAGAGAACAATATACGAATTTCTGTTAGAAACAATAACAAGTAAGGAAACGTCGGGACGACATTTCAGACAATTGCAGGAAGAAATAAATAGAAGGAAATAAAACAAAAAACTCCGAAAAACGACAAATTTATCTACATGGAAAGAAAAGGAACGAGTGAAAGAAATACAGAAAGAAGAGAATAGTGCGAAATAATAATCGAAAACTTTGTTTGATCATTCGAAGCTGAGATTTAATGATTATTTTATAACGGAAAATAAATGTCAAAGAGAAATTAAGAAACTACAAATATTCTCAGGAGCACACTCAACTGAGCATGAATGACGATTCTAGACGGAAACAAAGAACGATCAAAAACTATATATGTTGGGACGGAATTTCACCGAAACGCAGACAGATAACAACTGGAAAATACTGACAGAAACTTTGGAAAACGATCGATTTGTCTACATGGAAAATAAAAACACAGAGTATGAAAAAGTTTAGAAACGGTAGAACATAAATTCACATAAGAGAAACCAGAATGTGAGTGATACGAGGGACAGGAACACAGAAAAGTAGAAAATTTCACGATATGAACAATAGTTACTGGAGATCCACGAAAATTAGATAGTATCGTTATAAATAAATTAGGAAACATAGAAGGTATCTTAGATGTTTTAATAATATGAAATAAACTTGCAAAATGGGATAACAAAATCATAACAGATAATAAAATAATAGATAACCTCAGAAATACAAGAGCGTAGTTGATCAAAATATGGCGGGACGAGGCAAAAATAGAGAATGTAAAATAGGATGAAAATACGAAGGAACAAAACACCAGTTTAGAAACCCCATGAATGACGAGTATTGTAATAGGAGAGGAAAACATCAATATATGTAAATAAACTAAAATATTAGATACATAAAAATTTCAAAAATGAAACGATTCAACAGGAAAGTGGGGATAAGATTATCAATATTTGTAAAACAGAAATCAAGGAAACAAGAAATCATAAACCAAAATAAATTATGGGTAGGTTGTATAAATCAATGGAATCATCGTGTAAATATCATCCAAAAAACCGTAGAAGTAGTAATAAAAATATAAAAAAAATAGATAAATAAATAAAATAAAAATATTAAAAACAAGGACAAGGTGGAAATCACGAGAGTTAAAGTGATTAGAAACGGGGAAACCACAAAAATGCAGGTCGTCAATGAGTTCGTAAAAAATTGGAAAACTAGAAATGAATATTAAGAAATGAGCGTAGATGAATAAAATGATGATACTTGTTATTAATGAAAATAAAGGATTAGAGATAATAATGAATTACGAGAATAATAGTCAGCAACCAGAGGAAAATGATGAACGAAAACGAGCATGATGAGTTGAGATTTATTATAATAATGAATGAGACAACAATAGCAACCGAAAGGTGTAAGACATACGGAAATCGCCGAACACTTCAAGAAGGTCGTTAAATAAATTCTGAGTGAACAAGTAAAACACAATTTAAACAGTGAAAGCTGAAAAATCACACATAAGGTACGGTAAAAGTTTCGATGCATCTCATTTTTTTAGTATATTTTGTAATGTTATTTATATTATATTATACGGAAATAATACTGGAAAGTAAGATTTAAAACCGAGCTATCATAACGATAGTACGCTTATTCTGATGGGGAATCCTGATCAACCCGAGAAGAGGAAGGTAGTAGGATCCGTCTCAAATGTTGGGGAATTTCTGGCGAGAGATTGATCACCTCTCTGTGGAACAAACCAAAGCGATTACTACCATTTTTGAATTTGGAAAGTGAAGGAGAAACCGAAAATAAAAATAAAAATTGAAAAATGCGCATGATTTAGATACCGAACTTAAGAAAGATGAAAAGTTAAGTAAAGGTACCTAGAGATATTCTTTTTCCTTAGCTGGTGGTGAGGCACCAGAGGACAGCTACGGAGTGTCGAGTTCAGGATGTTATCAGCCAAGGGACTTGTAGCGCTGAGCCGTTCGATACAACAACCAGGATCCCACACTGAGTGTCGAACGAATTTTTTTTATGCTGGGCAGGGACTTGATACAACAACCCGGATCTCACACCGAATATCGAGGCCCAAGCGGTAGGTGAGATATGAACTAACCGGTAAATGGTTCATACTCGAAAGACCTACTAAGGTCAGAATTCATCCCGCCAAGTAGAGCCGGACCTCTGACGGGAGCGGGCGGATAGTAGACGAAGAATTACCGCACCCATAGATCGCTTCTTTTTCTTTTCACTAGTCGGGAAATCAAGTAAACCGTTTTTGGAACTTGGTTGAACATCTGGGCATTTCCATACTTTTATATTCTCCGAGGTATACAACCCGGATCCCACACCGAGTACTGAGGGAATGTTTTTTAGTTTTCCCAGCAGGAGTTCGGTACAATAACCCGGATCCCACACCGAGTACCGAATATCCGAGTGGCGGTGAGGTAAGCGTAACCGGACAAATGCGCTACCAACAAACGACCATGGTTTTGAGCGTCAGTGTGAGGCCTCAAACTTGTTCACCAAACAAGTCACCCAAAAGACACTGACGAAAATTCAACTCCGATTTGATAGTAAGGCCATAGAGTGCCAGATGAAATGATATTTGATAGTAAGGCCATAGAGTGCCAGATGAAATGATATTTGATAGTAAGGCCATAGAGTGTCAGATGAGATATGATTATGATTAGATATTAAAGATGAGATATTAAAGATGAGATATGATTATGAGTAGATATTAAGGATGAGATACGATTCTGATTAGATATTAAAGATGGGATATGATTACGATTAGATATTAAAGGCCATAGAGTGCCGGATAAGATTATGATTAGATATTAAAGGCCACAGAGTGCCAGTTGAAATACGATGCCGAAGGCCGGAGAGCCAACGGAAACGATAAAGGGCATAGAGCGCCAGCGACTGAGGATTAAGTAAATGATTTTTAAATCAGAGGTGCATAGGGAAAATAATTAATAGATTGAATGAGATTATGAGTATAATGATTTTATTGTTATAATATAGATAATTAATACGACCACATAGATAACCAATAAGACTATATAGATAATTAATACGAGGATGATAGATAATTGATACAAGATTAATACGAGGATGATAGATAATTGATACGAGATTAATACGAGGATGACAGATAATTGATACGAGAAATAAATAATTTAAAATAGATTTAAAATGAAAGGGGATGAATCAAAAGGAAAACGATCACAGCGAATAAAGTTTAAGGAAAACGACAAGAGGATTTAAATAAAAAGGCCCATAGAGCAACAGTGGATACAGTTTAAGGAAAAAAAGACAAGAGGAGTTAAGTAAAAAGGCCCATAGCGCATAGAGATTAAGAAACGTTTTTGGACCAATGATAAAGAGATAAAGGAGAATAGTTAACGAGACGATTGTTGATATGATGGCGATGATTTATTTGATTAAAATAGTTAATTGATACGACAATATAGATAATTGATGCCGCTATAAGGATAATTTAGAAAAAGCAAATAGATACTTGATACGAGTTATAGATAATTTAAAATAAACTTAAAATGAAAAGACAAAAATTAAAAAGATCAAGAAGTTGACGAAGCGAAAAGAATTAAAATAAGGAGAAGCAATGAGAATAATACGTAAAATTTATGCGGAAATTTATGTAGAATAATATGTACTAGAGGTGTTATTTATTTTTAGATAATTGACGAGGAATAAAGAGATCAAGTAACGACGAAGATAAATCAAGAAAACAAGTAACAAGAAACCGGAATCAAGGAAACCATTGAGTAGAGAAACTGAGAATATACAATAACGAACGGAGAACAAGGATAAAAAAAATAAACCATTTTATTGGAAGTCAGAGAAAGTGAAAAGCAGCAACAGATGGAAAACTTAATACAGTAGCGACAGCAGAACCAATGATTACTACAAGATTAGAAATTTTGAAACAGAAGCTGAAGAATATGATAAACTAAAAGAAAAGTTAACTGACTAAGGAAAACAACGTGAAACCACCCGAACCATAAATTCCAATTCAGTTGAAAACAAGCACGTATAAAGAGTTGAAAATACTCCGAGAGGAAATTAACCAAGAGTTGCCAAGTAAAAATACGGAGGAAACAGAAATATATTTGAGAGAATCAACAATGTACAAAATCACACGCGATGAACCAGAAATGAGGAAGCAAGAACCAATATATTCGAGTTTAAAGAGGAATGCACAGGAGATTTAATCAGAAAGAAAATGCAACGAAGAAGATTTAAATGACGAAAAATAAACTGGAAATTCGGAAAGATAACAGTTGAAACAAAAATAGCTGAAACATGGAAAACTGAAATCATACGAGTAGAGAAAATATTAACCACAATTGAAGAAAGAGTCGAAATAAAAAATGATCGAACCAAGTTAAAAGATCGAGTATCAGACCTAATAAAAGTAACAATGGAAACAATGAGCCAAACGAAAGATAGTTACCCGCAAACAAATCAATATATTAAAAAACCATCACGAATTTGCGACATGCAAGTTAAGAGGATTCAAGACAGTAGAGGTAAATTTAGTAATTATAATAATTATTTCAGGATTAACAACGCGAGCTACAATCAAGTATGTACTGACCGAGGTTATTTACCAAGGAATTGCCAAGGATGTGATAAAAGAGTTTGCACGGAAAGTATCAACAAACAACCAATATTAATGAACCCTACACGAAACTTAGGAGAAGAAATGATAATCTGTGTTAATTGCGATCAAACTGGTCATATGTCAAAGAATTGTCGAATGAGAAGAATTCAAAGTCAACAAAAACCAAACCAATTCAAGAAAAAGTCTACAAAATAACCCAATACAAGAGATTAGACATTTAAGAGATATGACGATAATGAGGACAACCACAAGATTCGAGAGTAGAACCTGTTACAACTGCAACCTAAACGGACATATAGCTGCAAATTGTCCATTGGAGAGAAAATCGAGACAACCAAAATTGAATAATTATAACCAAAGTACACAAAGCTATCAAATACAAGATATTGAGCAATTAGGAGGTATGATTCAACGAATAGCCGCAAACAATCAAATACAACGAAGTAATACGAGGAGGAACAGGAACGATGTTAGATATCAATGGACCAGAAAATATCCGGAACAACAACAAATTGAATGGCAGAGATTACAGAGAGAAGAAACCCAAGAAATTCGACAAAGACGGATGAACAGAAATCAAATATCAAGTAGAAGCAATATGTCGAAAATAGTCAATACAAAAGAAATCCACACTGTGGAGCAGTGTGTTGCTAACAGCGAGGATGATATAGCAATAAATAACGACAAACAAAATGTAGTAATTAAGAGAGATGAAACTCAAGAGGACAAAATAAAATCAGAGCAAGAATTGAGCAGTGAAGAAAACAAAATAAAGATAATATCAAAATCAGAGTGTACTACTACAAAAAATCGAAAAGAGAATCGATAAAGAAAGCGAAAATAAACATGTTACAACAAGGGCTAAACAATAATGAAAAGGACAAAAAAGATGAACTTCAAATAAACGTGGAAAGTAAAGTATTGGAGTCAAAAGCTATAAAAACAACAGGAGACAGTATAGAAATAGGAGTGTCGTCAATCGAACAAGAGTGGGGAAGCGAAAACAAAAGCGACAAACGAGAAATCTGAATATGGAAGACAGATAAAAAAAAATCAGTGAATTGATAATTGAGACAAAAGAAGATGTAATTGACGAACTCAGCAAAAAAACCCATGTGGAAAGGAAAATTACAATGCAGCATGAATATGCACAACAAAACACGACTAGGAAAACCACAACGAACGAAGAAAGTATCTGGACAATTGATACGAAAGCTAACGAAGTAAATATTAGAGAATATTGTAAAACTTATCAAAAATCGGGACACACAGAGAACGACTGCTATCGACATCAAATATGCCAACTATTCGGGAAGAGAGGACACGTAAATAAATTTTATCACAAAAGACGCGGAAAATGTTTTAACTGTATAAAATGGGGAAATATGACTCGAAATTGTCCAAATAAACAGACTCAGAACCCATCCGGAACAGTGGGACTAATGAGAGGAAGCAATAGGAAACCAGATGAGATCAATACCAACACCAGAATAAAGCAAGCAAATGACACAAGTGTCAAACCAAGTTACGAACCAGGAAAAGACATGACAACTGGAAGACAGAAAACCTATTAGACATGACGAAATAAGTTAAAAGAGTCACAAATAGCCAAGAAACAAAAATCAAAATATTATAGTAATCAGGCGAAACAGAAACGAGAATATAACGAAATCCACGATGATAGAATGAATTACCGGAAACAGATGGAAGAAATCATCAAAATAATTAAGGAAATAATGCCGAAATGGATCAGAAACAAGAATTCCCCCGAGATATTAAAAGGACTAACAAAGATGATCACGCACTACGCAAAAGGTTCAAAATCAACAGCAGAAATCATCATCTTAATGAAAAGAATGCCAATATTATTCACAATAATTGACATAGCGGGTAATACACTACTGCATCATGCCATAGAAAGCGAAAACGAAGAACGAACGATGGAAATTATCGAGGCAATGAACCAATGTGGACAACATAAAAATATCTGAAATGAGAAAGACAAACATCCATGATGATTGCAGTGTCAAGAGATGTGTCAACGAAAATTCTGAGGGAGTTATTAAAAACAGGATCAACTCTAAACGAGAAGGACAATAAAGGAAAAATGAAGTTAAATTATATTATGATGTTGCGAGAAGCAAGAGCAATAGATTTCGTTACGATAAATGCAGCAAAGAAAACTGATCAAGTGGAGAAAAAGAAAATCCGACAACGAAATCATAGACGTAAACAAATTCGAAAGCAATGAAAATATATTGCTAAAAAGAGCAAAAATTCCGAGTATGCATTACCAAAGACGATAAAAGCTCTGTTAAGGAGAGGAAAAATAAAATTCACGGACAATAAAAGAGAGCATGAGAGAATAGGGTTCAGAAAAGAAGAATTAGAAACATTCGTTGGAGAATGTCACTGGATACAACGAAAATCTAGCGGTCAAAAACAAGAAATTGAAGACATCAGAAATGGAAGAAAAATGATAATCAAGATGTATGAAGAGATAATCAAAGAAATAAGTGTCGAGGACAACAGGATTGAGAAGGCTCGATGTAATAAAAACCAGGACAAAAAGTATGATGATGACGAAGACAGGAAAAAAAAGAAGATGATAACGAAGAGGGAGAAAACCGAGATAGTAATAAAAAGCAAAATTCAGTAGCCTAGAAAGAAATAAGACAACAATCAAATCCAAATAACGTAGACGATCAGAAAAGATCAAAAGATGAAGAAAACACAGACAAAATCTGTTGGAAACAAATGATGGACTCACAGAAAATTCAAAATCGAGAGAACAAAGCAAGTCAAGATATGAACTAATACCCAATGACCAAGTGAGATCGGTATATATCAAGTAACTGACGAGAGATGCGGAGGGATACGCACTTTGCGCGTAGACCCTTTGGAGACGATAAAGTAAGAAATAGTCAGGAGTGTGTATATGATGTATATAATAGATATGTTTATATAGTAATGTATAAAAGTATTGTATAAATATTATATGGAATGAATATAATAATATCCGATAATATATAAAAGTAGTATATAAATATTATAGTCGAGTAGCGAAAACAAATTAAAAATCAGACGATGTGACAAGACATAAGCGGAATGAGGAGAACCAGTGATGCGATATTACGTTAAAATTGAGAAACAAATCAATTGGAAGCTAATCAAGTATATCAAGCAATAAAGCTTAGTTAGATAGACGAGTTTAAACCAAGGATCAGATTGGGATCAGAAATTGAAATAAACCGACTAAGAGATACCGAAGCCGTCAAGAAAATCAGAAACAAAAGTAGACTTGGAGAACAAATTAAAACCTGGAAAATTCAGTACAATCAGATGAAAGACGAAAATGAGGAACAACGATAACAAACCCACGATCGAAGTAAAATAAAACAGCAAAATTACCAACAAAGCGGAGGCAATGAGGAAATGAATGAAATATTAAGCCAATGAAAAAGACGATGGAAAATAATTTGACGAAAAACTGACGAATAACAACAAAGGACAGCTAACTGAGAAACAAAATTTGTGGTCATTGAGTTAAACGGAAAAAGGAAAAAGACAAAGAATTAGAACCAGTAAAGCTCAATATACAAAACTAAATGAATACAAAAAAGGGTGGAAGAGACTATAAAATCAATTCGAAGAATAGAGCAAGAAAAACAACCAACTGCAAGTGAAACTAGATGCAGCCAAACGAGACAAAATGAATATCACGGAATAGTAATTTCAAGCAAGACTGACGTTCAACAGCGGATATGAATAAAGAAAGGATCAGAGAACAAACCAAAACCAACTCAACAATCAAAAACCAGATAACAAGAAAGACAAATCAAATCCGCAAAGAGAGAATGCAAAAGACAATACCAATAAACTACAAGACAAAGGATGATGAGACCGAACTACGAAATGCACTCAACCAAAATTGAGTATCGAAAGAATCTTGCAAATGGTAGTAAAGGCAAACAAAGAAGATAAGCGATGCAAAAATAAAGTTAATACCAATCACAGAAACGAGAAACCAGATATGATAATAAAAGGAACAGAGATAAAGAAGGGAGAGAAACAGAAAGTCAAACAACTACCCAAAAAATTAAGAGAAAATAATAACAAGTCCTATTAAAGGAACCTGAAAATTATTATAAAAACAAGGAAAGCGAAAGCAGCATTGGCGATGAGAAGGAAGATAGCAGTAATAAGCCCATATATACAACCTAGCATCCCTTAGAAAGATGTCGAAAAATCCCACAATCAATCAATCGATGCAACATTACCTGTAGCAAATATGCCGAGATATGCAAAAACCCAAAGGATATCAATTACGGACTGATCAACTTCTAAAATACCCAATGCCCAAAAGATTAAAACAAAAAAAGTAAATAAACTAATAATCAAAGTGAACGAAGCCCAAACTTAGACAGATCGTCCAAACCCTCAGAACTCTAGAAAATCAAATCGAAATTCAATAGAAAAGGAAACGCCCATCAAGGAAATTATATTCAAATATTCATGGATGCTCTTTAGAAACCCTACAAAATAACAAAATAGAACAGAAAATCGAGAACAAACAGCCCAAATCTATAACCAAAAAGAAGAAACCCAAACATATCTCTAAGAATCATGAATAACCCCGAACCGATCAATTATCATCAAACAATCGAGACGAGATAATATGATAACGGGTCATCTATCCACAGAACCCAGTTGAACTTCACCCAGGTTCAAGATGCTAAAAAATCAAAAACCAAAAGCAAGAATATCAATTTACAACCCAAATTCCCAGATACACCATCGAAAAAGGAGTCTTGAACGAAATATTTAATCTATTTTTTTGCCAATCTTCCAAACAATCGGTATCTAATCAATCCTATATCAAATCAAGTCAATTCCCCAGACTAAACGAAGTCTCAATGCTAAACCGCACAACAGATATCGAATCATCAAAATCAGAACCTGCTTAAGAAAGTAATCAATCAGAAACCAAAGAATACCAAGATCTTAGCGAGATGAACATCTAAGTGACAGAATATTGAACTCATGATTAATAATGAACTAATGATTCTTAGACTATTATCTTTTCTTTATGTGTGATCATGACCGGACTGTATGTCCTCTTTCACTTCATCTTGTAATCCATATATTGATGTATACTGTACGATTATTTTTTATGCATGTGGGTTTTGAGGTCATGACCCTGTAGCTCGTAGACCCAATTGAATGGAAAACGTAAACTCTGTATAGTTCATAGCTTGAATCTTTTAGAAATTGCGGGTCGCAATTTTACGGGCCCCGGAGTGTTTTATGTTGGGCCAACACACAAATAGCCTTGAGAATTGTTTAAATGCATCAGTAATACAGCACGAAAACCCAGCACCAAGATAACTTAAAATACAATATACAACACCAACTAAACATTTTAAAATCTGAGAGAATATAAATAAATAAAAATTAAAAACATAAAAGTAAAATAAAATAAATACAAAATGCATCAAGAACCGCACAAAATCTACATAGAACATAACATAATAACAAGAAAAATTTGACCGTAAAATGACCATTTATATAAAAGTAAAAATTAATGAATTAAATGAATAAAAACAAAATATTTTTTGGTTGAATAAATTTATTTAAAAATGTTAAAAATAAATTACCAATTTAAATTAAGAAATTAATAAAAATTTAATTTAGATAACACAAATAATTTCAAGGTCAAATTTGTTTAATCGCAATAAAAATAACACGCAAGGTTGAGGTCAAATTGTAGGTATATATACTGATGTGTTTTCATAAATTTTCAGCACAAATTGTACAGCCAAATTGACCAGACAAGATCAGAACAAAATTAACAGGCTGTATGCAGAGAGAAAAATTTATTTCTACTGTTAGCTGTAGCTGGTCAGATTGATTTTAAATTACTGTTGTCGATTTGTGGTATTACTTTCAGAGTTTATATGGAGAATTTTTATGGAATTTTATGATATGAAATGAAGAGTTTATGTGGAGAATCTTTATGGAATTTTATGATATGAATGAAGAATTTATATGAGAATATATATTTATGCCTCGAAACTTTTATCGAATTTAGATGGTAACATTTAGTTTTTATTTTTATTTTTGTGGCCCACAGCCAAAACAAACTGCAAGTAATTAAAATCACACATAATCTATCGAACTGTGTAACTGCGTGTATAATCGCCAATAGTTCGTGCCAGTGAAGGCTCCGGCGTGAGAATGCAGGAGCTGGAAAGTCAATGTTATTCGTATGTAGGGGAAATTGGAAGGTAAGGGAGTAGTCTTGTGGCTGCTCCTTCATCATCCCTTTCCTGAAAAATTGACATAAATATTTTAACGACACTCGGCTAAAATTCACTAACACTGAGTAGTCCAGTGGGCACTCATCAAATATAACATGAACATATATGGATCGTAAGGATAAAGAGAGGGAATGGGTAGCGGGGAAAATTGCGAAATCGTTGCAACAGTTAAAATGAATAGCCATCGGAAAAAGATTAATACGAACGACCAAAATCAGGAAAAATTAATATTGTAAATAATATATAAGAATTAAATAAATTATATTGAATTGAGACGGAAAATATGGGCGGAACGCTGCGCAAGTTTTCGGAAATAATTGAACTTTTATCATAAAACTGTAAAATAAGGGCGGAACGCTGCCCAAATTTGCCGAATCAACTAAAATACTTATCGAAATTAGCAAAGTAAAAGTAGAATTCGGCTCAATAATTGATAGAATATCCGGATAAGACCATAAAATAACTGCAGAACGCTGCTCAAATTTTCCGAATTAGTTAAAATACTTATAGAAAATAGTAAAATAAAAGTGAAATGCGGCTCAACTGTTGGTATAAGATTATTATGAATCTGTAAAATAAGGGCAGAATGCTGCTCAAATTTTCCGAATTAATTCAAATACTTAACAAAGATAGTAAAGTAAAAATGGAACGCGTAAAATAAGGGCGGAACGCTGCTCAAATTTTCCGAATCGATGAAAATACTTTATAGAAAACTGCAGAATAAGGATAAAACCGTAAAATAAGGGCGGAACGCTGCTAAAATTTTTCCAATTAACAAAAATACTTTATCGAAAACCGGAAAAATACAGATGGATTACAGCTAAATTTTTATATAAGAAAAATATTTCTTAAAGCTGAGGAAAAAAGACGAATCCCTACACAAAAATTTGTTAATAATATTCGTAATAATTATAATAATAATAATAATAATAATAATAATAATAATAATAATAATGATAATAATAATGAGGATAATAATAATAATGACAATGATCATGGTATCTATAATAGTAATAATAAAGATTATGATGATAATAGTAGTAATAATAATAAACATAATGGTAATTATAGGAATACTAATAATAATAAAGGTAATAGTAGTAACAATCAATAAAGGTAATACATATAATAGTAACAATGATAATGCTAGTAATAATAATAGGGAACATTGTAGTTATAACAGGGATAAGAGTAAATATATTCTGTGGGAATATTTAACATAACAAAGGGTGTACAGGCCAAAGAATAATCATCAACACAGACGACGATAAGAAGGACTATCCGTATTCTGTCAATATCTCTATTAATGCTGCTCGTCCTAATTGCCGTTACATGCACTTATCATTGCCAATCATCCTAATTAGTGTATTTTAGAGCAATATATTATTTTCGTCTATTTTCAGTTTATGCTATTCATTTTGTATCTAACCAATGTATTGTTGTCGTTACGCATTTTATTTGGTTTATATTCAGTTAGTTTATTTTAAATTTATCTTATTCAGTTTATTTTTAATTCCTATATTCGTTGTTACTAATTATTCTATTTATTTTTAATTTGTCTAATTTCAATTTATCCATTTTACGTTATATTCAATTAATGTAGAGGCTATTACAATTTATTCTAATTGTTTTAGGTCCAGTTAGTCGATGTTTGATCTATTTAGGTTAAATTCAGTTATTATGTTTGTCATGCCATCCATTCGATTCAATTTATATTCAGTTAATACATTTGCTTGGGAATTCTACTATTTAAACTGTAATTCCTACTCATCTCACATTTATACTGCGGGGTTATGGTTAAATCGTTTGACTTGTTCTAGCAATACATTTTCTTATAGTATTTATTTGCGAATTTTCCTATCGGTTTAAACTTGGTTAACTCGTACCGACTATGTTTCGGAATAAAGTGGTTAGGTTATGGGTGGTTCCTTAGTAAATAGGTAATCAATTTTTTTAATTCGACAATAAATTTTAATTATTGGGATGAATCGTTTCTTAATAATATCGTCGCTATTCCGTTTTCTCGCTAATATTTATTCTATTATGGAAAATTTTCTGTTGTTGTTTCTTAACTGTGGTTGCCATTAGTTATCCAGTGATTATTATTGGATTTTTAACTGGTTATGCGGAGTTAATCATATCTATAATTTGGGTTTAATCCTTTTAGGACGTGATGTTAGAGTTCGCTTTATTTATACTACTATGGCTTAATATTCGTTTGACTTACTCGTATTGGAGTGGGCTGCGAGGTTAAGTTTTTCATTTCATGAATAGTTTAAAGTAATGATTTTGAATAACGTTCCTCATTTATAATTTCTTACAAAAACTTTGGATCGTCGACAATCTAGGAGGGATATTTTGAATTTATTGACTGTTTTCTGCGCATTAGAAGTTTGGGGTTTTCTATTGTAATCGGATATATTTTGAGCGGATGATTATGAAGATTTTAGACATTAACTTGAATTATGAACATCTTTCTACTTATTATTTTATGACTCGAATACATTAATAATCGATAAAGTTTTACTTTTCAAAATTTCGTTTAAGATCAAAGCAAAAATTTAATGACATCGCTTTTCCCGTACCTTTCCCCAAGTTTATCCTAAGATAAGCTTGTGTCGATATTAATAGTTTAAGAGTGCCCACTGGACTACTCGGTGTGGTGATTTTGAGCCGTAAGTTGTGAATAATATTTAGGTCGAGTTTATAGGAAATGAGTGCCGACGAAACAGCCAAAAGACTATTTCCCATTCACCCTTTTCTACTATACGGAATGATATTGACGTTTCAGCTCCTGCGTTCATCACGCCGGAGCCTTCACGGGCACGAGTCATTGGCGATTGTACACACGCTTACACCACTCGATTGTGTGTTGGATTTTAATAACTTGTGAGATGTATCGGCTGTGGGCCGGAAAAATTTCGACTGATAAATCTTTTTTGTTTTAATATATATATTTTGCCATATCATTTACATCATGGTTGTCCATAATATTCACACATCGTATATCATAACTTTCTCTCCCCACGCGGAAATCCAAGCAGAACTCATTCGAGGTAGCAAGGACACGACGTGGAGAGCGTATCGAACAATCTCTCACTCACATCAAATTTCAAGATCTCCACTGGTTAGACGAATTTTAAAAACGAAACTGATTCAGATTAAAACTGATTTCAAGTTTAATAAAATCTGATTAAAATTATGTGAAAATGAATCGGTATATATACCTATTGTACGACCCTAACCTTGCGTGTTGTTTTTGATTTAGTAAAACAAAATTTGACCTTGTGATTTTTTAGTATATTCTATTCTTAATTTTATTATTTTGAAATTTTATTTGACAATTTTTCTTTTAGATTTTTAATTGAATTATTTCTAATTCAAATTATTTGATTTTTATTCCATTTTTATGAAATTTCACATTTTTTGATAAATTGTCAAATTCTGGTCAAATTGTTAGGTTTTCATGTTATGTTTATGTTTATTTCGTGCGGATCTTGTTGCACTTTGTTATTATTTTAATTTATTTTTGTGTTTTATAATTTTATATTTAATTGTTCTCTTTCTCGTATTTTAGCAGGGTTAGTTGATGTTTTAATAGGTTCTATTTTAAATCTGCATGTTGTATTTGCGTGTGTATTACCAATTCATTTAAACATTTAAAAGGCCGTCGGTGTTATTGCTCAACAATATAAAAAATGTTGTTAATGAAGAATCGGTGAGTAATATAGAATAGTTAACTTCAACAAATTAGGCACCTTAACCATCGAATGTCTGATAAAGGCTTCTGATAGACGTGAGAGCTGGAAAGATACGAAACCGCCAAGACCTTGCCGACAAAACGAACTAACTTGCAACTAAGACTGCCATGAGGACAATAGACCCGTCGGACAGATTAAGATAGGTACACGGCCTTCAGACGACTCAACCACACTGCGAATGCCACATAAGCGAACTACCCTGTAAATCATGCGTACACATAGGCATCGGTTTCTAATTATGAAACACGAATACATGATTTCCGTGGACCCACCGGACAATCTCCGACCAAAATCCGAAACCCTCACCCTAACCAGCTGACATATAAATGACTACAGGGCAAGACTTAGCATTAATACCTATCTATTTGTTTTAGACAATTCGTGGATCGACGCATCGCGAGTCACGCTTCGATTCCCGGCACACTCGGCTGCCGGGTGTCGGCAAGCGGTGCGGGATGCAGGATTTTCGAACTCGACGGTCAGAAAACCCCGGAGGGAAGGCCAAACGAACATCGATGACACCGACCTCCACTTCGTCGCAATTAAAAGTGAACCCGGCACGGGAAATCAGAGGCCAAGCCGAGTATCTGCTCGCTCGGTTAAAGGAACACCAGCGGCAGACGGACCGGCAAGTGGCAAAAGTCGGAGATATTTAGAAGAAATCAACAGGGATATAACTGCTGGACGGATCCCGAGTAGGACGAGTACGCCCCTCCGTACAATACTTCGTTCAACTTGGACGACCCAAGACTAGCCGTAACGACGAAGGCAATCAACGTGGTAGTCCCGAAAACCCCCAATCGAGCAGCCATCGTGAGCATCCATATGCTCGGGAATACCCAAGACGAAGATAGTATGGACCAAGAATGATTGATTAGATTTTGTAATATGAATAAAAATTTTCCTCTCGAATCTTCACTTGATTAATAAACCTAGAAAAGTCAAAGGAATAATTAGATTAAATCGAAGTAGTACGAACTTTACAGGTCCAAGCCTAGTTTAATAAAAGAATGTAATTTGTGAATTTATACCATGAGTTTATATCATGTTTCTATTATAGACATGAACTCTTATCAAATTCTACAACGAGAATTAACGCGGGCGCAGGAAACCAACGCCGAACTTCATCAACAGTTATTACAACTTATTACCAAGGAAGTTCAACAAATTAAGGCCACATGGGTGAAGCCAGGCAAGGTAAAAAGTCTTTAACAGAAGATGACTGCGGCGCAGAAGAGTTGGGCTGAGGAGACACAGCTCAACTTCTTGCACACCTTACACTGAAACCCTTCCTGAAAACTCTCTTTCCGATGACTCTATACTCACTAAAACACCTACAAAACACCAATCACCTACGAACCACCTTGACAATATCATAAATACCATTTACAACCCTAACACATGTTCAACTCCTAAAACCGATATAAACAAAAAACCATGTAACCACTTTGATAACCTCTTCAACTCTTCATCCAAATCATCTGAAATTGATCTTACAAACATGTCTGATAATACTATTGACAAGTCCGATACTCCCAACTTACTATATGAAACTGACACTACTAACATACATACCTACCTTGATTGCTCACCCTGCGAATATGAACTCAACTATGAAAAATTTGAATCAATGACTACCTGCAAAAAATCCACTCCTCTCAAAACACATACATACATTGATAATAGCTTTGTTCCTACACACTACAAATTTTCAAACATTCATATTAATACACATAACAACACAAAATATCTGCCTACCAATAACAATCTTATGCAAGCATACAAAAACACAGCTCTCAGCTTTACTTGCACACACTTCATAAATGACCTAATAACAAACAAACCTAATGATCAAGCAAGTAACATTAGAAAATACCCTCTAGGACGCGACTACGGATATATGCAAATGCTTAGCTTTTTACAGATGACTCGCCATTCCTATCTGACGATAGTGATGGTGAATATACTGAATACTATGATGAATCCTCACCACAATAAGATGCCAATACTACTGACAAACCGAAACTCAAACCTGAAAACCTTATAAAATTACCAATACCAAGCCCAAATACGCCCAAAATGATAGCTGTGGCAATACAACTATTGAACAACCTAAAACTGAACAACCATGCCATATACATGATCCCTCATGTAACTGTTGCGATGATAGCGATGATAGCGAGTACACTGATGAAGACTTCCCATTTGACGAATACTATTCATACCATGGTGATCCAGACTACCTTGCATACATAAAAGGTTTACAATATGAAGAAGAAGATAGTGATTGACTCCTGAATACTTCCTATCCTGATGCCTGACCAGACTATGCTTGACCGAATGCCGAATGCCGAATGCCGAACGTGACCCAATTACCAATAACCTGATGATCTACCAACACCTGCCATTAACCAATGCTGATATGCTAGGAATACTGAATGCTGAATGCCGAATGCCAAATGCCGAACGTGACCCGCTGAGTCGTTCTAAGGACTGAGAATATTTTTCTTACCTTATTTGTGTGGCAACATGTATTAAGCTAAACAAAGTGAAGGACAGAGAAATCAATCTCGCCTTATGCCCTGAGTGGCAACCGGACTTTAATTAATAAAAATTTGATTTTTTTTACAAATAAGAGGCCAAGAGGTGGCATTGTCGGCGTGCCAGGAAGGCGCGGCGGTGACATACCCCCTAGTATTCGCCCCCGTGCAGTTGGTCTACTGGTCTACAGGGATGCGGCGGCCACCTCAAAGCCCGGGCCCAAACCAATCGACGTCGACCAGGAAGAAATGAGCGCGCCAAGCGACGGGTTGCTCAACACGCAGAATAAAATGTGTTTTGATTGTTCGTCCAATAAATGCTTTCTTTCTGTCCTATTGATTTTCCTAATAAGTTTGACGTCAGGACGAGCTAGAGTAAATAGTAAGAGTGAAAGATTTAAACTGTAGAATGAGAAAGACCAAATATACGAGAATGGGACCGGAATAAATAAAAGCGCACACAGGCCTTCTAACGGTAATGCGTTGAACTCAGTTTGAGGTCGGGCCGGAGTAGTTCCTATGTGGTGCTCACCTTTGGCGATCTCAAAAACCAGTGGTTACATTACCAACGTTGCTTAGCGACGGGTAACCATTGGGAGCAAGGAAGTAGCTACATCTGGGGTCAAGGTTATCCAGACTATAAACCCCACAATGTTAACGTTTTTGTCTGTTATATTTTGAAGTCTTGTGAAAATTTACTCTGCAAGACTATCTCAAAGGACAAATTTTTTGGGCGCTTTTGACTAAAATTTCTTCTCTATTTATACTAAAATTTTCCTAGCTTAAATTATTTATTTAATTTATTAAAAGGGAATTATTTATTTATTAAAGGAGTTTATTTATTTTATTTCTATTTAATTCGCTAAAGGAATTATTTACTTAATAATATTTTAAAAGATTGTATTTATATATCTATATTTATATTTCTTTTGATTGTGGAATTTAAAAGTGAACTATTTATTTAGTAAAGGAGTGTGGGGCTTCTGGTTAGTGTGACCTTGACCCCACTCATAATTATTTCTTGCCTCCAATGGCTACCCGTTGCTAAGCAACGTTGGAAATGTAACCATTGGTTTTGAGGCCGCCAAAGGTGAGCGCTATGAAAGAACTACTCTGGCCCGACCTAAAAGTGGGTTCAACGCATTACCGGTAGAAGGTCAGCGTGCGTTTTTGCTTATTCTGGTCCTATCTTCGTACTTTGGTTTGTCTTGTCACGTGGAATAATTCTTCTTTTATTTTATACTTATACTGTCTAAATCTTGGCATTACAAATTGTAATTTAGAATAACAATATGAACAATATAATATTTATTGAGATAATCAAAAAACATGTTCTATTCTGCTGGTTGAGCGGCTCGGCGCTCGGCACGCTCGTTCCGGCCAGGTAAGTGTCGGGGTGGTTTGTTCGCAGGTTTAGTGTTTAATGTGGCTTCTTTGTAGGCCAATTGGGCTGGAGCAAAACCAGCGGATAAGTTACTGTATTGCCCTCCTGGCACGCAGATAAAGCTACTTCTAACCCGCGGATCTGGTTTTTTTGACTCTGATTCAATTGTTTCCTTCGGCCCAACCCCGTTGAGCGGCGGTCATCTTCTGATATAGAGCCTTCACCTTCTTCGGCTCTACCCAGTTGAATTTGATATGCTGGATTTCGGTCGTCAATTGTACAATTTGTTGCATCTCTCGGTTTAATTTTTGGGCTTTGTCCAATTCGCCTTGTAGCATTCTATGGGGTTCCATATCTGCAAAACGGAATAAAACATTAAACTCTCCTTCGTTATGAAATTTTACTCATCAGGTTTCTATCTTTAATTGTAAACTAAATGTGATTCTAAGCGTACTATAACCCTATTTATCAATTATTATGAATAAAAAACAAGAGAATTAAAATGAAATCCAATTCTTTATTTACAATTTAGTATCTCGCTCGGCTTCGGCCTCTGAATTTCCTTGAGATCTCGCAAGAGTATAGGTGCTTTTAGTCACGGTGGGGACGTCTATCATCGTCTCTCATCTCTCTGGTCAATATTCTTCGTTTAACCACCACGTTCATTGCTTCCGATTCATGTCTGTATGCTTTTATTACAATTATCTTAAAATAAATTTATCGTATAGATGGTGACTGTGTTTGTTGGTGGTAAGATAACTATAAGACGGCGAACTGGTGTGGATTTGATCGTCGGATTCTCGGACGGGTATTGGCATGAGTGCTATTGTGAGTATCGTCACGTGATTAAGCTATTTCTTATCTGTCGTACTTCAGGAAAATTTTCATATGCCTTATTAGTAGCAGTTGTCATACATATTCGACTTGGTCGGGTACTCATGGTCTTTATGGTTATGATTAGGAGATCGTGATGGCTTATCTTTGTCTGAGGATTTCATTACGGTGTCTCTATGCTACTATGTCCGTTCGCTTTCACTTGGCATTGGAGAAACGTTCGTCATCTGGCTTATTGGGGATTTTGCGGGGATTTGGTTCGTTCTCAGTGGGTGTGATGTCATCATCATCGTGATCGTTAATCTTCGGTTAATGCATTATGCTAACTAGATGATTAGCGAGTAGGCTGTCAATTTTCGGTCCAGCTGGTTACTGGGCATTTGTCAGGAACTATGGGTAAACGATTCATGATATGAGCTTTCGTAAAATCGTTTAGGAGTAATAAATTCATAATATCGTCGGTATATCTTATTAGATGAATAAGGAAATCACGAGATTCTACAGAACACTTTATTGGATATCATAGCATTGATACGTCGTGAATTGTCACTAGAGATAGTGCATACTTTGGTCGATTCCGCCTCTCCGGTTGGTCCTCACGTGAATTTATAAAATTAAACAGGCTTTGATGAGATAAGGAACTTACCATCTTGCGGCGTGGATAGTTCCCTTCCAACCATGGCATTAGTTTCTCTTCGAGAATTGCTAGTTTCCCCATTTCGTTGCCATTCGTTACGTGGATTCATAGTTGTATTTATTTCTGCCATAAAATGAGTGAAATTGGCGCCACACTCTGGTTTTATATTAAATACCAGGGAAGTGCCACGTAATCGAAATTTTCTATTAATTGGCTTCTGTTAATTTCTAATCTGTTAGATTTTCTCAGTGATTACAATTGTTATTGCTTCGTGTCGTTTTCTATTTTCCGACGTGTCGTTATTGACATTTTTCTACCTTCCCCATGGGTGTGTATTTACATTAATACTGAGTGACAATCAACCGGTGGTGCGATTCTAGTTAGAATTAGTCAAGACGTTCTTCCACTTTTCAATTTGACTCGAGTAGGAGCGTGCCAACATTTATTAATCTGGTATTTAAATTTATGGCTAAACCAGCTCTGAATTTCTTTCTGGGGTTCGTTGCTTCAGCGATCGGTGAGGTTGGATAAATATTAATTTTTATTTCTTATTAATGATTAGATTGGGCTCTGGTCGTGGTCGATTCGTGGAGGCTCAACTTATACAATGGCCATACCAATTTTTCAACTATGAACTGATCGAGCTCAGATTTCCAGCGTGGGAATCCCCGTTCTCAAAAGCAACTTCTTACCCTATTGGTGACGTCGAATAATCTATGCATCCGGTGTTATTTCATCGTCTGGTGGAGCCAACTACCTCATTCCAAACTATCCCGTTTAATGCCGATCTCTACGAGGGATTTAGCTGTCGTCACTGAGAAGAATTATCATTCATTTTATGGGTCTCATCCCTCTACATCCGGCCTATCCTGCATGACCTCATTGATCTATGACCAGTTGTAATTTTGGTGTCAAATTTAATGTCTGACGTCGTGGTGTTAATTTCAGTTTTATGATGCGTTTTTTCATTTGCATATGGAGTTTATTTTCTTTGAATATTATAATTACTGAGTTGGTTATTCATTTATTTAATCGCGATCGTACCAACTGAAATTTGTGATCGCTAATCATTATCATTACTAATTTTGTGTTTAATTATGGATGTAATAGCGGAAATCTATCATCATTTATTTTTACCATTACTACGTTTGTCCCTCACTCATTTAATCGTGATCCTAGCATTTGACCTTACTATGATTATTTTACTATTATTCAAAGATTCAATCGCGACTATAGTAACGGAAACTTATTAATATTATTTTTTCTACTACCGATTTTGTATTCAATTAGTCAGTCGTGATTATAGTAATGAAACTTGTGATTATTATTTTACTATTACTAATTTTTTTATTCAATTAATCAATCGTGACTTTAGTAATGAAACTTGTGATTATTATTTTACTATTACTAATTATATTACTCAATTAGTCAATCGTGACTACAGTAATGAAACTTGTGATTATTATTTTACTATTACTAATTATATTACTCAATTAGTCAATCGTGACTACAGTAATGAAACTTGTGATTATTATTTTACTATTACTAATTTTGTTATTGAACTATTCAGTTAGTTAATCGTGACTATAGCAATGATTTACAGCGTCCCTTCTTGTCATCCCTCTTTATTTGATCCTAAGACTAATTATGCTGATGTTAGAATGCTACGAGTGGCCACTGGACTACTCTGTGTGGTGATTTTGAGCCAATTGTCATTTAAGATTTTAGGTCGAGTTTTTAGGAAATGGGATGCAGAGGGGTAGCCAAAAGACTACCTCACCACCGCACAATTTCCCCTACAACGGATAATATTGACGTTCCAACTACTGCGTTCTCACGCCGTAGCCTTCACGGACACAAACTATTGGCGGACTTACACCGCACTTACACAGTTTGGTTGGGTGTGTAGATTTTATTGACTTGCGGTGATGTGTCGGCTGTGGGCCGGAAAACATTTCGACATAAGTTTTTCTGAATAAAGCTTTTATTGAAATATAATTGGCATAATACACTTTCATAATTGGCATACATTGTTTTATACATCGCATATACAAAAGTTTCCCCACGCCGACGCCTAAAACAGAGCTCCTACGAGGTTGTCTGGACATGACATGGAGAAAGTATCGAACATTTCGTCACTCACATTGAAATTGAGTCCGATTTTAAATATGCATGTTGTATTTGCGTGCGTGTTACCGATCCATTTAAACAAATTTATGTTTTGGCCCAACAGGAGTTATTTATTTTATTTAATTCGATAAAGAAATTATTTACTTAATTTTTTGGTTTTTTGAAAATAATATAAAAGATATATATTTGTATTTAAATTTATATTCCCTTTCTATATTGGTTATGGAATTAAATTATGAAATAATTTATTAATTTTTTTATATAAATACACCAAATAAAACTAATAATCATACACAATAAAATAATTGTTTCAAAAATTGAATCACTATATAAAATTAGTTAAAATCGTCACACATAATAAGATAATCACAAAATTGTTCAGTTTGTTTGGGGATTGGTTTGGGATCTCGGTCTCTGGATTGGGATTCGATCTTCCGAGCATATATTTACTCTATATTTTCCAGGCCCTGTATTAAAATATTTATTTAGGACAAATGTGGTGATGGGTTTGCCCTCATCATATAACATTCCTCCCTGTGCCGTTAGGATAATGTCCACATTATCTTTTTTTGTGCGTAACAGCTCTACTTCAACATCCTGAATCATCATTTTTGTTCTATTAAAACCTTTTCCCAGTGCTAGATTCAAAACGTCACCATCATTGATTCATTTTCCAAAATAATGACATAAATCTCTTTCTGTGACTTTCTCCTTTTCTTTATTCATCACAAAGTATGGCTCTTCTATTTCTATGCCTGGTTCTGATCCTAATTCTTCTTCTGATTCCTCTATATCCATATTATCTGTCTTATTATCCTCTTCTTCATTACATGAAAGGTATTCGTCGTCTGAATCAAGATCGCACTCAATTAGCTCTTTTTGAGTAGTTGTGGGTTATTGTGGTTCAAGTTTAACTGTTTTCATAAGCTTTGGTCCACTTTGTTTTATAAAAATGATGTCGTCGTCGTTATCCCGTAATTTGTCTTCAAAAGTTCTCCTATGTCATTTTTGTGGAATGTTTAGCTTTCTCTGGGAGGATTTGATGTACATGTCTTCCTCGCTGCTATCTGGGGCTTGTAATAATAAATATTCTTTATTGTCACTAAAGGTTTCCAAGTCCCATTTAACAACTTCCTCCCACTGCTTTTCTACCATTCCATAAATGACTTTTAATATCATAGTTGTTGATGATGTAGAGAAGGGTTTGGGTTTCTGTAAGGTTTTATTGATGATCCTATCTTTATACCATTTATTGATGACTTGATATACCAAATTGGATAGTTTAATTTTATGTGGATTGATGTTCTTCACGAATGAGCACATGCAAGTATCTTCCGACATCTCCCGTACCCCCATCACATATTACAGATCTAGGGTAAGTACCTTCAATTTACTGATAATATCGAAACCAATTATTATTTTTCCACACAGCAGTTTCTAGATATCGATTAGTTCTTGGTATTCGTCTTCATTTTCGATAATATTTTCTCGGTTTGCCATTGTTTTCTTAATAATAATGTGTGATCTTTGTTCTGGGTGTGATTTTTTATCATATACTGTTGCTCCTTTAAGGTTTCTGATATTGACATCTACAGGTCTCATATTGTTTGAATCACACACCAACTTTACGTCTACAAACATAATAAGTTGATGTTTTTCAGCTGTTGATAGCTCTTTATGAGTAAATGACATCTTTTTTCTGATAAAATCTCGTGCATCTGTATATTTGATTGTATGGTTGTAGTGACTGGAATGGGTTTCAAATTTTTGGTACGTATAGTACTTCTATAGCGATGACACAGGATAGGTCATTCATCTGTATGGTTAGTTCATTGAAATCGTTCAGGACACTTCGATCATTCTTTATTGTTTTTATAACTGCTGTACACATATTTGTTGTTTTAATTGGTATTTTTTGCTGGCAAATTGACACCTCTATTTTCGTTATGTGAAACAGTATTCGGTGTGGCACTTTCCTTCCTTTCTTTGCTGCCTCGATTTCGACTTTCATCTCATTCGGAATACATACTTGATTGGGGAATCAGCGAGCTGTTATAAGGATTCCATTTGTGCATATTTTGTTCTGCATGTTTTGTAGAAGATGTGGTAATGCTTGTGGAGCATACAATAATATTGGATTTTCTGGGATCTGTATTGATTTGATTGATTCGTTGACTGATTGGATTGGTTGAACTGCATTGTTGAAGGACTTTGTTTTCTAAAAATAATAAATAAATATACATATTTGGTGCGCATTTGAGGTTTTATCCGTATACGCTTTTTTTTGAAAATATACAATTTTTATTAATATTATTGACCATATTTCTTTATATCGATAATTATAAATTTTATTAAACGAGAGTAGACATTGTGTATTGACCTGGTATATATTTGTCCAAATGAAAATCCCTTCGTACATTTCTGACCAGTCGGTGCCGATACCGCTGGTTTTTCCAGTTGTACTTTTTGTAGATTTGTACACTACTAACTATTGCTAAAATTGCTATTGCTAGAATGCTGAGTGATATTACATAGAAAGGCCATCGTGCCATCACTGTTTGTTTTTGGAAGCCTGTAGTTCATTCCAGTTATTTATTAAGATTGATTTTCCCGCAGGCAATTTAATTAGCTTTCCTTTAAGTTGAACTGGTAATTTGGTCATTATATGGGTTTTAGTTATTATTTTGTCTATTATAGTTTGAGTTTTTACTTTCGTAGTTATGTTATTTATGCTTGGGGTTGAGTTGGTTTGTTGTTCTATTCGCGTTGTTGTATTTATGGTTTCTTTCATTACCATATTACGTTTTTTCGTCTGTATGATCTTTATCCTTACATTTTATTTGTGACGTATCAGCGTCTGTATTCCATTGAGTGCATAAGACGTATTCGGTATTGGGTTTTAAGTTTATAAGTTTAGCGTTATCTTCTCTTTCGAACTCGTTAGTGGTTCTCTCCTCTCTTTTTCCATAGGTTATGGTTCTGTATCTACTGATTTTAAGTATAGATCTCTTATCGGCATTTTGTTTAGATTGAATACGCTAATTTCGTAAGGTGAAATGTTTATTAAAATATCTTTATCTCCCATGAATTCAGTTATGTATCTTTCTTTAATATTAGTTGCATTAATTACTCTTATAAATGTTAAGAAGACTGCTGACATCATTAATCCTTTCTGTGATCGTAAATTATATTTATGGGGTGGTCCCTCTACTATTTCAGATTTCACTAGTTTACATCTATTCACGTGTACTACTATGGAATCCTCATTTTTATGTTTTGTATATGTAGGTTTTCGTTGATTACTTTAACAGTTAAAGTTTTTAGGAGTGGGAGATAATGTTAGAATTATGTCTCCACAAGTAGGCAAAGAAAAAACAAAAAACTTTTTATTTGTCCTCTTTCTAATTTATTCTCTAATCTTAGAAATTTCTGGATCTTTATCTTGTTCCTCGAGTATGTCTATAGGTTTTTCTGTCACTAATGCGAAAACTTCTAATAGTCCTAACTCAGGAATACGTGATAGTGCATCTGCATTTTTGTTTATCCAACGTGGCTTATAAATAATTTTAATATGCATGTCTTGTATTTTCATAGCCCATTTTAAAAGTCTACTTAAGGTGTCCTTATGTTTCCAAAGGCCTTCTAATGGCTTATGATCTGTTCTTATTACTACTTCTGTTTTATATATATATATATATAGGGTTTGAATTGTTTTAATGCAAATGCTATGGCATAACATTCTTTTTCTATTGTTGAGTATCTAAGTTGCGCTTCTTTTAATGTTTTACTCGCAAATGCTGTGACGTAATCTATACCCTTTTCTTCTACTTGTTCTAAGACTGCCCTTACGGCTTTCCCGCTGGCGTCCGTCATGACGATAAATTGTTCCTAAAATCTGGGTATCGTAATATTGGTGCTGTTATTAATTTCTCTTTTGGTTGATCAAATGCCTTTTGATGTTCAGGTGTCCATTTCTTTTGTAGTTTACTGATTTTATCATTTATTGTTTGTACTATTAATACTCCTTTACTCTCTCCTTTTGTTTTGACTCCTTTTGTTAGTTTTATCATTGGTGCTGCTAATTTTGCATTATCTTGTATAAATTTACGGTAATACCCAGTTAATCCCAAAAATCATTGGACTTGTTGTAACATTGTTGGGATTGGAAAATTTTTAACAACTTCAATTTTATCTGGGTTGGGTGTTATACCCTCGACTGTGACTATATGGCCTAAAAATCGCGCTGTAGGTTCTGCTCATTTACATTTTGTCGGATTGATTTTAATCCTAGCATTTTTTAGTTTTTGTAACACATTTTCTACGTCTTTTAAATGTTCCTCAAAAGTTTTTAATGCTATTAATATGTCATCCATATAAACTGCGCAATGTTGTACATCTACTAATATTGTATTCATTAGACGTTGAAATGTTGCAGGTGCATTAGTTAACCCAAAAGGTAATCTCGTGTACTCGTACAAACCGTCTTCGGTGACAAAGGCACTTTTTTTGCTTCTCCCTCTTCCATTTGAATTTGCATATACCCTTATTTGCGTCAATAACTGTAAAGTATCTTTTAAATCTTTTATTTGTCGCTTTATCTCCTTAATTTATAAGTACCTTAATTTATAAGGTATTCCATAAGGTTGTTGTTTTATTGGTCTGGCATTCCCCGTATCAATCACATGTTTAATGATGTCGGTATCTCCTAAATCAAATTCATATTTTGCAAAAACGTCATTATATTCATTGACTAATGTTTATAGTTGAAATCTTTGAGTTTCATTTAAATAGTTGATATTAATTTTTACTTTATCATAAAATTTAACGTTATTTGTCTTAATCAGTTCGACCATTTGTTCACTGTTATCTCTCATCACCATCGTTTCACACATTTCCAATGTTTGTTCTAATTCACTTTTGAACAACTTATCCAACTTTGTTCCTTTGTGAATTTTTACAATGTTTGTTTCATAATTAATAATTCTTTTTGGAATTATCTTGTTATTTGGTATAACACACTCGTCTGTTAACATTATATTATGATTTTTTATAATTGACTTATCCGGCTCAAACATAAAAGTGTCCTCACTTTTGTCGTTGACTTTTACTGGAATTATATGATCACAGTGATACTCTAATTCAAAAGCTTCCAATGCGACTACTTCTGCAAACCTCAATTCCTGATAGTTTGCCTTTCTTTTTATTATACCGTTTGTTAGGTCGATGACGCAGTTATCTAACCTGCGAAGTATATCTATCCCTAGGATGCATTTACTTCTGCATTCAGCCATCACTTTGAAGACTTGATTAATTATTTGACTTGAGAAATGAACAGTAAGCTCGATATCTACTCTCAATTGCATGGTGTGTGATGACATAGATATTACCGTATCGCTTGTGCTTTTTATATTCTTTTTCTGATTTTCTGATAGCTGATCCTCCCTTATCATGGTGGCTACTGCTCCAGTATCTATTAGTGCTTTTATGATTATCTTATCAATATTTGGATGCTCGGTCTTGCCTCATTGAGCCCTAATAATATCTCATTTACTTCTAGCCCATAGCATCCATAGACCTTTCTTATTGCACAATGACAATTAGTTATTTTATTATCCAAATTACTACTCAACTCTCTTAATTGCTGATTTTGACTATCATACAATCCACTTTGTGGTTGTTCCACATTCTCTGATCCACTTGAATTGCCATCATTTTTGTGGTTTTCCATTAATTGTTCTTCTTCAATTCGCCGATTTTTAATTAATCGTATTTCCTTATCATGTTTTGCTGTTATTAGATATTTTGCGATAAAGAGGCATAAACATGCCAACATCCTATATAAGTTTATAAATACTTGTCGAAGTTGTCGTAATGATACTAATTATGAACAGGTCATTTTGAGCAATGTCACTGAAAACATATTCCCCAGAACTGCAAAATATCCCCATATGCTGTATAATACGTTATATACCACTTTTTTGAAATGCTCCTTTGATAACAGCACATCGAAACTATAATTACCACCGTAGCTACCTTCGATAACTTTACTCACCATTATTGATAGAACCTTCTCTTTTTCGTTAGGAAATAACATACCGTTGTTATCCATATCATTTACTTCTTGAAATTCTAACTTTTTCTCGAGTTCTGTTAATTCTAGTTTAAATGGTATAGTTGCCTCTTTTCTATCAGACATTGTAATCCACATCTCGTCATTTATCTTGTATAATTGATCAAGAAAATTGGTACATTTATCGATTTTCCTTGGAATATAAGTTTTATCTGTGGTGGGTTACTGGGCTTTGATATTTGAGACTATATGGTTGTTACCCAGGTAACTCCATATAAATGTTCTTTTGCTTACCACTCCGCACCCGTCGCTAACCAACGTTGGAACTGTGTTTGAGTGGGTGAATCGTCCGCAAAAAGTGAGCGCTATTACTAGTGCTGTAATTGTTCGAACGATCTCTGGGTTCAATGAGCTGTCGATAGAAGACTTGTGCTTGCTTTTGATTATCAGGTCCCCTTATGTCGTAAATTTTATCATTCGAGTCCATCAAATTCTTTAAATAACGTTTAAATAACGACAATATATATATTTTAAAAAGAAAACAATGCATTTGATACGTGCAACTACATAATTTGTAAAAGAAGCGATACATTTTAATGAGTCGACTGCATGTTATTTAATATTCGAGCGGCTCGGCGCTTGGATCGCTCCTTACGTCCGGGTCGATAGCCGCTTGCCGTTGGGGTAGTTTTTGGAGCCGTTGCCGTCTCTCGGTAGGCTAGTTGGGCAGGAGCAAAAACGAGGGTATATGTTACTGCTGCCTCTTCTTGACAGGCTGATAGTGCGACCTACAGCCCCTTTATCTGTGTTCTCAGATTCTGGTTCAATTGCCTTTCTTCCATCCAACCCTTTTGGGCTGATGTGAGCCTTTGGTAAAGCAACTTTGCCGTCTTTGGTTCTACCCATGTGGCTTTTCTCTGCTGTACTTCCCTGGACAACTGGATAATTTGTTCGTAAAAGTTTTTGTTGATTGTCCTCGCTTGCTGCAATTCCTTCTGTAGAATTTTTAGGGGTTCCATCTCTGTAAATAATGCTATCAATTTTGGTCTACTAATCTCGAGTTATTTAATTAATCATACAAGCAGCTATAGTATTAACCAAACAAACAAACAAAAAAAAACTCGTGGAAAGTAACTAATTATTTATTTAACTTTAAATCTAATTTCGTTAATGTTCATTAAATCCGTGGTCGAGATCATTAATTGGATTGAGGACCTGGATGGTATCTCTCATCACCTTCATCAGGGGCTGGCTGAGCGTGAAGGCGCTCACGATTCACAAAACCGGTCGTTTTGTGTTCCGGGTACGGCTGGCACGGATCATTGGAGGAACGCCGACATTAGTTTCTATTCGCTCATCAGCACGATCACGAGTGGGGCTGTGTGGCGGTGTATACCCATCGGTATCCGCAATTCTGCCTGCCGATATGTCCTCTTCCACATTTGAAAGGTATAGTCTGGCCCTGGCTATTTGTAGATTGACTTGACGCTGGTGGTCCTCGAGTCTAGAGAGGAGAAATCGTGCCTGATTTCCTGGGCCGGACTCTGACCACTTTTTTGTCTACCCGCCACTAACGGTTTCTCATTATCTTCTAATGGTTGTAAGGCATTCCATCGGGGCTCTCTCGGTTGGGGCACAGTGCTGTACTTGTTCCGCCAGACTTATTGCCAGGCTTGTCGCCATTGATCGGCAACCTGCGTGGGGACACGGATAAGGGCTCTTGATTCTCCTGAACAAGATCGTGATCAAAAGGTTTGTCATTATTCTTAGAAAATTAATCACAAAGAAATATCAAAATTCCTGTTATAGTTTTTTAAAAATGGTATCGAAAATCATTGTCGTTCTTCTTAAGAAGAATTTTAAATTCCTAGCGTAGGTCCGACTTCCTATTAATAACATTCTCTATATGCAGACGCACATAGAACTTCATAAAGTTATGATTTAGATTACCTACATGTGACAAAACCATACCCCATAAATTACAGTTGTTTTGTTATATTGGCCGACAATTATCTAATAAAAATTTCCTACCCGATATTAATAAATAAAAATAAACAAACGCACTTACAATAAAATTTAACGTTTCACTTTCAATGTTTTGTTAAATATTTATTTCTATTAAAAAAAAATAATTTTAATTTGCTATTAATAAATTTAAACACATTCGGCAACCTAGCAACCATAAATGGCAAAAATCTAAAACTTTAAAAAAAATGTTAATTAATTGTGAAATGAATATAAAATCATTATAAAATAACCTAACATGAACAAATTATTATCCTAATTTTTAAACGCATTAAATTAAGGTATGAATAAAATATTGACGGCGAATATTAACCCCAGATATCCTGTATAACATCGGAATATCCCTATGGTGCCCAAATACAAATGCAAGAGAGTTAAAAAATCCAAAGGAAAACGGGTGTCTATGCGAACAATCACTGAAGGAGATGTAAGAAAAGTGAAAAACGGCTTTCAATTTGCATATTTTAGATTTACCTTTTATTAATGTTGATTAAATTTTTCCTATTTTCAATATCTAAACCTGTTGGACAAAGACTAATTTTTTCAAATCGCCGTACTTCATTCATTTTAAAGTTGGTTTCTGTACGATTCGGTATTGTCTAGGCCTACCTAAGGTGAATTGGAATATTTTACGTCGTAATTGAAAAATTCATCCCTATCATTATTAAAATTAATTTCCAAGAATTAAAATTTACTAATATAGTAATTCTATTAAGCGCAGATAATCGAAATTCATCGTTAAAATTAATTATTAAAAATTTACATCTGTTGGAAAATCGAAATTATTAAAATTAATTGTTAAAATTTATAATTCTTTATATAATTATTAGAAAATTTTTATTCGGAGTTTATGATCAAAAAATCGAAATTTCACGTAATAAAATTTTACCCCCAATCTGTGGATTTGGATTCCGCATCGTTCCCTCGCTTGCCGTCCTGGTCGTGGCATTCCCATTATTGAAGTCCTGTTGTTGGTTCATTCCTCGAAAATTGTCCAAAATTTTATGATCGATCGGAATCGTTGGCATTACTTTATGGAATCTGGCGGTTGGTGGGTGTATGCTGTGTATGTGTGCGATGTGCCGTTCACATTTATCCTATCCCCTACTATACTATCCCCCGATGCAGCACTGGTGTCGTGTGCGTGGAACGACTTATTGATTTTTCCAAAATGTCATGGTCTGCACTATTCTTAGGTGCGTGATAAGACGGCATGCGCACTAGCTGTGGTTGACTAATTGGATTTCTGCCCTATGTGTTGATGCTTAATATTGACTATTCTTTACAGACACATTTCAGTTTTGCCATGGATTCAATATTCCAGACAGTAAGGTTTATGTTCTTTTCCAATTAATTAGATTTATATTTAAACGTTCAGTAAGTCGTTGTTGTATGGACATGTTTTACCGGAAGATATGGTTGGAAAATTCAATTATTCATCTTTTAGAGACCTAATGCTCACTCTGCCAGCTCGACCATCAGCTTCAACCGGATGATGCCACTGCCTCCTGATTGGAATTATTTATTGGTTTTCGCTAATCTGGCTTATGGATTGTTTGCTCATACCGGTTGTGATATTTTAGGGCGTATCTTGTGATTACCTAATTATGCTTCCTTATGTAGCATTCGTCTGTTATGATTATGGTAAATCAATTTGGATGTTTTTCTTTTCCTCATTTTATAATTATTTAAATTATTGGGAAATTTTCTTTTGAATTCAGAATGTTCAGGAGTCGCATTTCATAATACATCAGTTTATCAATGTTATTCGGAGTTCGTATTGGAGAATCGTGGGTTTTTGTAAGTTGATTTTAATTTACATTCGAAAAGCCATTAAATAAAAATTAATAAGGCAAGTCCTAACTTTACATATTCTAAATTTTCCTAGTCTGGATTTATATTGAGTTACCATATTCGCTCTTGGGTTACAGTAATTACGCGAATTTTTCTTATTCCCAAATAATTTTTTCGAATCTTATTAGAGCATTAAATTGTTAAATTAATCGCCGCAACCTTCATTTAATTAAATAGAAATGTTGACTCTCAATATGACATTAGTAATTTTTAACTGTTACGGGAATTTTACATTAATTTGAGCAATTTTGATTATCTATACCGAATTAAAAGCTTACAATATTAAGGGTTCCTAACGGTTATTTTATTGATGTTAGTATGAAGCAACAACTTAAAATTTATATTTTATTTTACTTAAGAATATACCTATTAAGTTCATAACGACTACTTGAATCTATAGTTTGTTTAAATTCGTAATCCTAGCTTAGATTTATTGTAAGTTCATGGCAATCGCTCAGTATTTATGCTTACTTTAAATTCATATCAACAGCTTGAAATTTATGGTTATTTTAAATTCATAGCAATAGTTCGAATTTTTGTTAATTTAAGTTCACAGTAACGATTTCATTCTTTCTAATTCCCCGTTACCTTTCCCTTGATTGACCTTAGGCGTAATATGTTCATATTATAGTTAATGAGTGCCCACTGGACTACTCATATGATGATTTTGAGCCGTATGTGAATATCATTTTAGGTCGAATTTATGGAAATTGAGAGATGAGGAAACAGCCAAAAGACCACTTCCTTACCATTCTCTTCCCCTATACGGAATGATATTGACGTTCCGACCCCTGTGTTCCGCACGCCGGAGTCTTCACGGGCACGAATCATTGGCGATATTCCACGCTCTTACACGAATTCGAATAGTATGTTAGATTTTAATAACTTGTAGTGTGTCTTTGGCTGTGGGCCGGAAAAATTTCAACAATATAAAACAAAGTTTGATATTATTTAAATATTTATTACAATAAAAATATAAATTACCACTCCATTCCACATAGACAAAATATCATAAATATACCGCTCTCCCCACGCCGACACCCAAGCAGAGCTCCATTGAGGTTGCGAGGATGCGACGTGGAGAGAGTTGTTTAAATAAAAACTCTCACTTACATCGTGAAAATGACGTTGAAAATGATTTCAAGTTTGAAAAACTGATTAAAATTGTGTAAAATTGAATCGTTATATGTACCTATTGTACGACCCTAACCTTGCGTGTTCTTTTTGATTTAGTAAAACAAAATTTGACCTTGGGATTTTCTGGTATATTCTAATTTTTAATTTTATTATTTTGAGATTTTATTTGACAATTTTTTCTTTAAATTTTTAATTGAATTATTTCTAATTCGAATTATTTGATTTTTATTTCATTTTCATGAAATTTCGCATTTTTAATAAATTGTCAAATTTCGGTCAAAATCGTTGGGTTTTCGTGTTATGTTTATATTTATTTCATGCGGTTCTTGTTGCACTTTGTTATTATTTTAATTTATTTTTTTGTTTATAATTTTATATTTAATTGTTTTCTTCCTCTCATTTTTATAGGGTTAATTGGTGTTTTAATAGGTTTGAATTTAAATCTGCATGTTATATTTGCATGTGTGTTACCGATTCATTTAAACATTTACAAGGCCGTTTGTGTTCTGGCCCAACATTTGTTAGTATTCTGGTTATTATACTGTTATTTTGCTGTAATTATACTGTTTCTCCTTTATAAACAACTGATAGTTCATTGGTACGACAATTTGCTTGAGTCAACGCAGACATTGCGGTGAGACGAATGACAAGCACGGATGGATATGCTCCAGCTTACGGTGTATTGCTCGAATTTGATGACTTGATGCTAGTGGATATATAGGCTCGACCAATATTATCCTGTCCAGACAAATCATACACTCATCTGCACTAGATCGGATCGGCGTACGTCATCGAGAGGACGAGCATTCATACGCTTGACAGTCATAACAGCAAGACGGTGCCTACCATCGCACTGAGCGACGGAAAGATTTCAGACAGAGTTGAGTCTTGGAAAATGAAAATGACTGAAAATCATCATGACATAAATAAATATTGATTTACGATGCATTGGTTTTCTTGTCTCTAATGCTAAAAGTAACTAAAAATTCAACTCATGAGGCACCGCTAGTATGTTTTCAGAACCTCATAAGTGAGTAGATAGGTCCGACAAGAGTTTTTACCAGATCGCATAAATAAGTTCATAAACCGTATTGATTTTACACCCTTAAACAGGAGTGCCAATCACTGTCACTCAATACGTATTTTCACGAATAATAATTTGATGCCCACATAGTACTATTGTACCCAATAAATAAGCAACAGAAATAATATAAGAGGGTCACTTCACCGACAGAGAATAAGTAAAAGGAAACATGCAAGTAAAATAACGTCCAGTAGCGGCTAGATATTCTTTTAGGTTCGTTAGTGGGCTAACTTTTAACAAAATCGAATATCTGACTCCAAAGATGATTCCTGAAATTCAAAACAAACAACGTTGACTTTTCAAATATTTATTTAATATAAATAGTAATATTGATTATATTCTTTACAAAGAACTGCAAAAAATGACAGCTAAAACTAAAGTAAGGATATCGGTTATTGCGAACCGTCCTCGAGATATTACTAAGATGGTGAAAAATGTATCCTAATAGATCAGCAGCTCCGCTCTACGGTGAAAGGAATAAGACGAGGTTTTCCCGAGAGTTTATAGCACGATCGATTATCTCCCAGAGAGTAGATGATAACGTTTAGCCTAGGTATGACAACCCTCTATCATTTTACCCACAAATACAGCAACACCGTTTCCCTCGAAAACTAATGCCTTTCGCAAAAATAGTCTAAGCAGATACTAGGACTGTTACAATTCAGCTATCAATCTTGAGAGCTGATGCACAATTTCTGTCTGCTGCGTTAAATTGCTTTATATAAGGTAAAGTAGTAAAGAAATTTATAATTTACATTTTGAACAAATATGAATTTTGGATAGATTACAAACATTTGTTTTCTGGTATGACTCAATATGTTTCTTTCTTGTTTTGCTCGATCGTCTCAAAATTTCAGAAATAAGCAAATATTTATTACAAAACCGTAAAATAAGGGCGGAACGCTGCTCAAATTTTTACATCAATGAAAATACTTTATCGAAAACTGTAGAATAAATGATTGTATAATATTGATTATACCGGAGAATCAAATGCACTGGGGCAAACCTTATTGAGATTCCCGATGCGATTTGTCGCAGCTATAAATAGAACTCGGTGAGATCAGTTGAAAAACATCGTCAGCTGACTGAAAAGCAGATAGGTGACACCTGATTGGTTGTCGCCCTCATTTGGTAGCAACAGATCGATTTCATCAATAAACAGGATTGACGGAGCCGCCGCAACGGCCTGATTGATAAATTCCGCTAGAATCTCCACTCTCTAGTTACTCGTTAATAAATATACAGATCATTATATAACGGCCTGATTGATAAATTCCGCTAAAATCATTATATAAACAGCCTGATTGATAAATTCCGCTAGAATCTCCACTCTCTAGTTACTCGTTAATAAATATACAGATCATTATATAACGGCCTGATTGATAAATTCCGCTAGAATCATTATATAACAGCCTGATTGATAAATTACGCTAGAATCTACTCACTCTCACCGAAAATGCTCCTCATCAGAACCGACGGCGTCAACTGAAACAGTTTCAAATTGCTCTCTTTTGCCAATGCCCTCACAAACATGGTTTTGGAGCATCCGGGGGGCGTGGAACAGGACGCCTTTAATTGGCTGTTTACAATCTAAATATACAGATCATTATATAATAACCAAATAGCCATTTATCCTACAACGAACTTTGTCGCAGCTACAAATAGAACTCGGTGAGATCGGTTGAAAAATGTCATGATTGGCTGCTTACAATCTAAATATACAGATCATTATATAATAACCAAATAGCCGTTTATCCTACAACGAACTTTGTCGCAGCTACAAATAGAACTCGGTGAGATCGGTTGAAAAATGTTGTCAGCTGACAGAAAAGCCGATAGGTGACACCTGATTGGTTGTCGCCCTCATTTGATAGCAACAGATCGATTTCATCAATAAACAGGATTGACGGAGCCGCCGCAACGGCCTGATTGATAAATTCCGCTAGAATTTTCACTCTATAGTTACCCGTTAATAAATATACAGATCATTATATAACGGCCTGATTTATAAATTCCGCTAGAATCTGCTCACTCTCACCGAGAATGCTCCTCATCCGAACCGACGGCGTCAACTCAAACAGTTTAAAATTGCTCTCTATTGCCAATGCCCTCACAAACATGGTTTTGGAGCATCCGGGGGGCCCGTGGAACAGGACGCCTTTGATTGGCTGCTTGCCGTTTTTAATCCGGTAAATCAATTCCTCATGCAGCATCCGCTTCACTGATTCATAGCCCCCGATATCGCTCCAGTGCAACTGATCAACACACGTTATCATATTCAATAACCGCTTTGGAATGTAACGGCGGTTTTTGGAGCATTCCAGTAGAGTGAACGCTGAGATTTGGATAGACAGCTTTCACCTCATTAACAAACTCTTTGATCTCGCTCGCCGTGAATCCTTGCATCGATTTAGATAGGCAATCAAATTCACCGGCGCAATCATTCCCACTGCCAGTAAGCACGCGAAGGAATTCCGCTTTTTCTTCATCCTTCAAACTCCTTGGATTACGGAGTTTCGGCGGCAGTGAATTTATGTCCTTGAGCATCAGGACAATCTGGATGCTCGTATCCTCCACTCTCTAGTTACCCGTTAATAAATATACAGATCATTATATAATAACCAAATAGCCATTTATCCTACAACGAACTTTTGATATGAAAAACTCATCGGAAAAATTATTCAATCGCAAACTCAAAACTATTCCAGTGCTAAAACTTCATATTAAAACCAAATTCATCACCAAATATATAAACCTTGATCCAAGAATTTCCTTGTCTAAATAGTGGAATCTTTCCCTAAATTATGATTGGTCAATTAGAAAGTATAACATTATTGAATAAATATAACTTTTATTCATCCTGATTCAATTTAATGAATATTTTGTTCTCAATCTCTAATTCCAGATTATTTATCAGCGACCTTTTCCACAGCCATCTGGTCCGTACAGAATAACTAATCTATTAAATTTATTTGTATTCAGAATATTGAAAAGTTTCTGTTCAATTGCATTCAGACCAAATAACTTTTCTTTTATTAAGGATTTTTTTATTATTTGACTGTCAATCAGTGATAATATAGATGTTATATAAATATTCACAAATTTAGTATAAGATTACTCTTTGTAACTGGTTCTCTTTGAAAAATTTAGCTCACTTCGGAGAGAAATACAGAGTGCCAAACCTGAATATAAAGTAGAACTTTTTACCTGCATAATCGGAGCTTTAGGCTCAGTTTCTCCATAAACATATGATCTGATACTTAAACTTGGAATCGATGAAATTAAAACATAAAGTCTGCTGAAAGAATGTACTATGAGCAATATCATGCACTTCTGCAATTAATTAAAATAATTTAATGTAAATATAATAAAATAAATATTAGAAATCGTATTGCTATTGAAATCAGAAATATATTGTTTTGTCGATATTTTAATGTTTTTTGAACTTGACCATTTTCTATGTTTATAAATTAGATATAGCTAAACTGACCTTTATACTTTGTAAAAGTGATCCTTTTAATTTAGAAAAGAATCGAATATAAAATAGATTATATTCAAATTAGTTACCCGTGCTACAGTGGAAAGTCAAAGATAATGAATACTGCAAGAAGATTCCAAAGCCGGAGAAACATTCCGATGAATTTTTACTACACCACAAGTGTAAGAAAAAATCAAAAATCGCAAATAGGACTGATTGAGCAAATTCATTCATTATAACATTTGATTTCGTCTATCTTTATTGTGATTGCAGTATGAATTTCATGCTTCATGTAAAGCATTTTCTTATCAATGTAAAAGACTTGGTATATTTAATAAAATTTTGAATAATAATAATTTATCTGTTTACAATTTTCAAAGTCATAATTATCAGTCATAATAATAATATTGTTGGGACGACACACAAATTTGTTTAAATGAATCGGTAATAGCACGCAAACACAACACGCAGATTTAAAATTAGACTCAAAACATCAACTAACTATGCTAAAATATGAGAAAGAAATAATTAAAATATAAAATTAAAAGACATAAAAATAAATAAAATAATAACAGAATGCAACAAGATAATTTTAATAACATAATTTTAATAATTTTTAATAACTTGAAGCAGTTCAACTGACTAACTATTCTTCAACCAGTTTTAACTAGTTTTTGACCAGTTGCAGTACGACGACCTTAAACACACTCGAATCACTTTTATAGCTAAATCAAACGTTACGAATTCAATTATTGAAAGTAAGCAAGAATGATTTGCTATTGTTGGTATGAACTGAACGTCGATGATGAATGAAATTAATATTGATTAAATATATATATATATATATATATATATATATATTAAATGAACTTATTATCTTATTATGTCGAAATTTTTCCGGCCCACAGCCACACACTAACAAGTTAGCAAAATCTTACATAAAGATCGAGCAGTGTAAGTGCGGTGTTAGTCCGCCAATAGCTCGTGCCCGTGAGAGATCTCGCCGTGTGTAACGACGGACTCGATCGTCAATTCATTCATTATCATAGGAGCAGAAGGAAGTTCGGGAGGCAATATTTTGGTTGGCTACTTTTCTACCTACTCCCAAAAAATCGACCTAAAATATCTTTACTCAACGGCTAAAATAGTTACACCGAGTAGTCCAGTGGGCACTCTTAAAATCTAATATCAACATTTTATGATAGAGTTTATGACATATTTATGAAATATTTATGATAGAGTTTATGACATATTTATGAATTATTTATTGTTGGGCCAGCACACAAATAGCCTTGAAAATCGTTTAAATGTATCAGTAATACAACACGAAAACCTAGCACCAAGATATTTAAAATATAATACACAACACCAATTAAACATTTTAAAATCTGAGACAATATAAATAAATATAAAATCAAAAACATAAAAAGTAAAATAAAATGAATACAAAATGCATCAAGAACCGCACGAAATTTACATAAAAATAACATAATAACAAGAAAATTCGACCGTAAAATGACCATTTATATAAAATTAGAAATTAATGAATTAAATGAATAAAAATAAAATATTTTTGGGATGAATAAATTTAATTAAAAATGTTAAAAATAAATTACCAGTTTAAATTAAGAAATAAATAAAAATTTAATTTAGATAACACAAATAATTTCAAAGTCGAATTTTGTTTAATCGCACTAAAACTAACACGCAAGGTTAAGGCCAAATTATAGGTATATATACTGATATGATTTGACAAATATCTAATCTTAATTTTCAGTATTGATTTTAACTCGTATTTTGACACTGGTTGTCAGCAGTTTCACTTTGGATTATTTAATTCGATGTTTTTAATTTGGATCGATTTATGAATTTTTATGGATGTATTCGATTTATTTAAGAAGGATATGGATTTATGGATTTTTATGAATGCATTCGATTTATTTAGGAAGTTTAATTCAATGTTTTTAATTTGGATGGTTGAATTTATGAATTTTAATGGAAATAGCCGGTAATTTAGCTTTGGTTTTAATAAATTATTATGATGCTTAAATTATTTTCTAATTGTCGAAAATTTTCCGGCCCACAGCCAATACATTGCAAGATAGTAAAATCATATACAGTATTCAGATTCGTGTAAGTGCGTGGAATGCCGCCTATGATCTGTGACCGTGAAGACCCGGCGTGCGGAACGCAAGGATCGGAACGTCAATATCATTCCGTATAGAAGAAAGGATGAGTAAGAAAGTGGTCTTTTGGTTACTTCCTCGTTTCTCGAATTCTTTAAAATCGACCTAAATGATTCTACAATCGGCTCAAAATCTCTAACACCGAGTAGTCCAGTGGGCACTCACTAACTATGAAATGAACATACATAGATCTTAAGCACAAAAAGAGGGAATGGGTAGCGGGGAAAATTGCGAAATCGTTGCAACACTTAAAATGAATAGCCATTGGAAAAAGATTAATCCGAACGACCAAAATCATGAAAAATAATGTTTTTAAATAAGAATTAAATAAATTAATTTGAGTTGAGGCGGAAAATATGGGCGGGACGCTGCTCAAATTTTCCGAACTAATTCAAATACTTAACAAAAATAGTAACGTAAAAATGGAACGTGTAAAATAAGGGCGGAACGCTGCTAAAATTTTCGAATTTACAAAAATACTTTATCGAAAACCGAAAAATATAGATGGACTACGGCTAATGTTGTATATCAATAAAAAAATTTTAACGCTAAGGAATAAGGACGGATCCCTATAAATCTTAATAATAATAACGATAATGATAAGGGTAATGGTGATTATAAAAACAATAATAATAATAATAATAATAATAATAATAATAATCATAATCATCATAATCATCATAATAATAATCATAATCATGGTATTTGTAGTAATGATGATAATAATTATGGTAATAATAATAGTAGTAATAATCATAGTGGTAATAACAATAAATATAATGGTAGTTATAATAATAAAATAATAATAAAAGTAATAATAGTAACAATTAAGAAAGGTAATATATATAATAGTAACAATGATGATGCTAGTAATGATAATAGGGAACATTGTAGTTATAATAGGGATAAGGGTAAGAGATGTACTGTGTTTACTTAACATAACCAAGGGTTTACAGACCATAAAAATCATCAACATGGACAATTATAAGAAGGACCAAGCGAATGGACATACAGATAGATGATATGAGAGTATAGGTTAACATTTGAAAGGGATAGGAGAATAATGGGACCTAAGAATCAAAAGCGAGCACAGGTCTTCTATCGACAGCTCGTTGGACCCATGGATCGTTCGGTCAATTATAGCATTAGCAATAACGCTCACTTTTTGCGGACGATCTACCCACTCGAACACAGTTCCAACGTTGCTTAGCAACGGGTGCCGAGTGGTAAGCGAAAAAATATTTGTATGGGGTTGTCTGGGTAAAAACCATATAGTTTCAAAATATCAACACCCAGAAACCCACCATTATGATAGAATTAATGATAGAGTTTATGAAATATTTGTTATAGAATAATTGAAATTTTTGTTATAGAATTTATGATGGAATTTATGAAATATTTATCATAGAGTTTATGAAATATTTATTATAGAATTAATGAAATATTTATGAAATATTTGTTATAAAATTAATGAAATATTTATGATAGAGTTTATGACATATTTATGATAGAATTAATGAACTTGTTATTGAAAACCTAATAATTTTAATATTTATTGAAAAATTATCGATATTTAAAATATATATTTTATCAGGCTAATTATATCCGAAATATTGCGTCGCTTTAACATGTCATTCGGTAAAATGTCTTGGTGAAATGAAGCTATACTACGGTTATAAATTCTATGGCATCAAAATTTTCAGATGCTCCAAATGCGAAACTGCCCAGGATATAAAATATTTAGAGTTTTATAAGGGGCACTCTACCCACTGGGATGTTGCCGATCTCATTTAGGATTGTTTCTTTCAGTTTGAGTTGATAGTTTTTTCTTTTCAACTTCTCCAGTTGTTCCGTCAGCTCCGTATGTTGCGATTTGATTATAGTTCATTGTGTTGCAATAGCCTTTAAGATTGCTCCGACCGCGTCCAAGTCTTCTCCATCTTGCGGCATCGTTGGAACATTGATTCGGCTAGTTAATTTTCAAAATTTTATTTTAAAAAAATTGTTTATATGATCATAACTCATTTCTGTTTACTCGGGGAAATAATATAAAATGAAAATTTATTTAACAAGAGTTTTCTCTTTAACCAGATAAGTATTGATACGATTTTCCAACTGGAGATTTCTGATTTTCCACTGAGTGTTTAGTGTTGGGGTTATTGAAGAAGAGAGCTTACCCGGTGAACTACCTTTCACTACGACTGCCTCTCATCCGAATCACTAGTTCGAGACTAGATAGTTACAATTCAATTTGCTCACTTGTATGCATGTGGTTCTCATCAAATAAAAAAAAAATTGTTTTTGATATATTTGAAGATGATTTGATAAAATTGGGAGATTTTCTTATTTTTGTTGCTTTTCAATAATTTTTTTATTTACTTTTTCTACTTTTTTTATTTGTTTTGTCTCGTTTAACGCTAAATTGACGATATTTGATAACCTTTTGTCAATTTGAATTTTCCCGTCAAATTTAAACAAAATTTTCAAAACCTAGATTTTGCCCAACATAACTGTCAAGGGATTCCTATCAGATACACGCATAACAGATGTAACCATTGGATACCTGCCAGTTTATACTTTAAACTGGTAATTTGAAAGTAAATAATAAAAATAACATAATTTATGAATTAATCAATTTTTTTTCCTTTTTTGTTTTTATGAAAATAATAGATATTAAAATTTTGAAACTTGGCATTACATTGATACTGAAATTTTTCAATGATCAAAAAGTAAAAAACATTAAAAAAATTAAATTGAATGAATATATAAAAATGATATTTAATATTTCTATTAATTCTTATCGTCTATTTCGTCTAATAGGTGATATTTCATCATTTTTTGTCTATTTTAATTTTTCTCGGAATATTTTTATTGATTATTGTGCCAAATCAACAAAATCCAATTACATCTTTTTTTGTTTTGCCCAACAAAGGCAAAAAGATCGAAAGTGAACAAAAAATAATAATTAATATTTTTAAACAATTCAAATTAGTTTGTTTTGGATAGATTAAAAATAATTAATATTTTTAAACAATTCAAATTAGTTTGTTTTGGATAGATTAAAAATATTCACATAAAATATATTGAAATTATTTTCCATTTTTTAATTTGTATATAGGAAGCTCATTCATTTTCTTCGTTATCTTTAAAAAATAATTAAAATAATACAATTATATAATTATTATAAATACCTTTTTTGTTCCGATTTTCCATACCTTGAAATGACTTTGAAAATTTCTCGGATATATTTTCTTTCAAAATATTTTGATACTTCAAAAGTTCTTCGAAATCTTTTATATCTTCAACAGATGGTTCAATTTGACTTAAATTTCTTCGCAACATTTGTCAGACAAATCCCGTTCTAATTCAGTTGTAAAAGAAGTTAGAATATTTAAACAATTTTGTAGTACTTTAATATTCTTATGAAATTTTTTTAAAAATTTTATTAAATTTTAATTTAGTAACATGAAAAAGTTTTATGATAAACAATATTTTGATAAACAATATAAAAAACTTTAGTATTATTTTGGAGTTTTCTTTTACATAAACGTTTAAGTGTTGCAGATTCCAGGATTGTGATAATGAGAAAAGAAAAATTCATTTAAGAGCAAAATTTTATTATTTTAAATATTAAAATGATAAAACAAAAAAATATATTTTTGATAGCTTGTTACCAGTTTCTGTGTTGAACTTCTAGTTCACAGAGGTAAGATTGTATCTATCATGGTTTCAAGTGAAACGAGGTTTCAAGATAAAGATTCGTCTTATTTCATGCCTTAAATCCAAACTTTGCAAACTTATTTGATGTCCAATGCATCAGGATAAGTGTATAGCAGTGTTAACTCGACACTTTTTTCACACTTACCTGGCTCGAAGAAAAATCTGAGTGCCTCCCACATAGTACTGTGAGAGCCATTAGCTCGAAACTAGTATACTATTGGGAATTGCGTTGGATATCACTTAATGTATCGTATATTCTTAAAAATTAAATTTTGTATAATTGATAATTATTTAAGTCTTAGATTTAGAAATTATGAATAGCCTTAGCCAATTAAATTTAATTAGCAAATTGAATTTTATTTAAAATAAATTATACATGGTCAGTAGTCATATTTATTTGCAATGTCTTGACATTTGTGAGATAAATCTAATAATTAATTTATCTTTAGTATAAATATGTATTTTAATTTTATTATGTTATAGTTAAGATATTTAAATTATCTTGTGTTTAAATGTTATTATTTGCCACTTTTTATGAAATAAATCTTGATGGAATTTTATTCGTTAAAGTATGAGTTGGATATAACTGAGGACCACGCCGAAAATAAGAACACAATTTCAAAAACAACGAGATCATTAATGGAATGTCTGCCAAAATCATGTCAGGATATGCTTACGCTAAAAATTCGACGGTAGGATGGACGAAAATTGAAAAAAGCAAAAAAATGGATCAGAGACATAGAAGAATGGCTGTTGATAAATGGACAGTGATTAACAAGCACATTCGATTAATTATTAGTTGCAGAAGCTAATACATTTCGAGGAATTTTCAGAGAATCAGAAACAACAGATGCCAAAGCCAAACGTGGTTCTTAAATACATTCACAGCTAGGAAATCAATGACTGACAAAATTAGAGAATTGGCAGATTTGGCGCAAGAATATGATGAAAGATTTGCAGCATTTAAAATTCGGATATAGCAAGTTATAACTGAAGTACTTAATTCAATACGAAATGAAGAAGATATTATTCAAAATCTCATTACAAAAAAAGCACGTGATGCAAGATTAAGAGAAATATTATTAACAAAATCAGAAACAAATATTGAAGAAACAAAGGAACTGGCAAAGGTTTTTAAAATAATATAAATAGAAAAAAATAAAACAGAACCTATCAAGTCTAACGGCCAAAGAACATGTGCTAACTTGGTCGAGAGAGAGCAGATGATAACGCAATGGAATACCCAATATTCAAGATCTACACCAGTACAAAAAAAATATCAGAAAAACCGATTAATTACCATGGCTATCGTTAATTTTGGATTAGATCCACACCCATTATGATTCTCGATTTGAATTACATTACGCCTGAATATTATATGGGCGCACTATTCGATTCCTCATCTATTCATTTAATTCAATAAAATATACAACTCGTCACCCTCTTGACTAATTCTCCTAAAAATACTTTTATTAATTTACAATTCCCAAAATAAGCAATTTGAGTGTGTTCACGCTCAGAACTTTATTTATGGTGGGGTTGTTCTATATACCTGAACATTTTACTCGGTAATCGATATTAGATCATCGTTTAATTTCTATTGTTTCTCAGACCTAACTACAATCATCCAACTCAGCAGAATTTCGAAAAAGAAAAGGGGGAAATTTGGATAGCAGGCACTGCCCACTGACTTAAAAGAAAAATTTTAAACACTAAGTATACGGACAATTAACTAATTTTATTTAGGATTACATTAACTACAAATTCACGCAAAATTTCACAAGGATGTTCATTCAAATCACATTCGATCCATGTCATTTTGGAAATCTTCGAGTAGCCCCAGATTGATTTTCATTTATCAAGCTACTTATCCTCGAAGTCGATGTCCACCGGGGGAAGTTTACGCTTTCTCATCTGTCGGAGCTTATGTAGATCTGCGCGAGAGGCACAGTTTAAGAAGCTTTGTTTTAAATAATACAGAAGTGGATATGTTATGGGATTTGGGAGAGCCAGTAACAGTTATTACCACAATAATTTTACAATACTCAATTTTTTACACTATTCTACTTTAATCTATCCGAAATATACAGTGCTTATAATTATTACAATAAATATTTGTAATTACTATTTTATCTTTGTCTATCAATTCTATTAATTAAAACCCGAAAAGAGAATTTGGAAATTCCATCAGATCTTTTAACTTTCTAGCTTTTTTAGGGTGAATTCAGATATTATATCATCCATATTCTATCCTTTTTCATGTTCTTTTGATATTAAAGCTAAATTTCTCAGTCATTCTTCTAACTTCGTTGATCTTTGATAATTTTTATCTTTGAGAACGGTTCATTTTATTAGTGTTGGGGAGCCCTCAAACATGGGGGCCCAGTAAGATTGGTCTTGTTTCACTTGTGCTTGCAATCATAATAATAAAATTGAAACACAACTGAATATATTTTTAATTAAACTGATAATTAGAAATATTTTGTTTTTAATAATATATCAACAAAAAATTATAGGTTCTTAAAAATGAATAAATGTTAACTACAGACATTTAGAAATTACTACTAAAAAATGTTTTAATTATATAAATAAAAAGGCCAAACTCCTTCAACTTTTTAAATTAATTGCTTTCGTTCACGAATCATTCCAAATGTTTTATCATTAATAAAAATATCAAATTATTATCATAAATTATTGTCATAAATAATGAAATATATTATAAAATAAACAAAAACGAAAAAAACAAAATTTAAATTTATTTCAATTATTTACAATAATTCTGTTTTATTTTGATAAATCACAAAATAGCATTCAGTATTTCGGCTTCGGAGCCTCCTGTAATTTCTCATTCATATCGGCCAATTGAGAAACTTTGTCCAGCATTTTGACTAAAGCACTTTGAATTGCAGAAGTTCTAGTTCTGTGAATTATTAAAAAGTTTGAAGGTTCCTCGAAGAGAAGCTTTAAATTTTCCACCGAGGATCATTTTACTTATTAATTGATGGACAGAAGGTTGAATCACAGCATAGACATCTGCTAAGTATTTCAGGCTCAAAGATTCAAATTTATTGGCTTTGCTAAATATGAAAGCTATCAACGATTCAATTATTATTTTTTCGAGAATTATCTTCTTTAGCTCTTTGAAATTTCTAAAATATACCCATACTGATTTCTTCATTTTCTTGTCAAAAATATTACCAGCAGCAGTTTTCCAGTCACCGTTAACAAGAGCTTTAATTGGCTGCAATTATATGTTCTTGAAGGTTATCTGGATGACCGTTAAGAGTAATTTTATCACTATTCTTTAATATAAAATGGAAATGCCTGTTGATCATGCCTCGTCGCCCATCGGTTTGTTGCATATGGCGATGACTTACTTCATTGATGATACAAGATAGGCACACTCGATTACATTGGTATTAATATGCTTATGGTAGGGCTGTAACTACATCTCATTAAATCGTTCTTCCGAAGTGACTTTATCTCTGTTTTGTCTTGTTCTTCAGGCAAGAAATTCTTTAACTCGACCAGAACCTAGTAGTTCAGACAATGCTTGGTGAGAGTCTTTGATGCACCCTCGACAGAAAGCACACAATCCCAACTGAATGGTGACTCGATTAAACAGAACCTGGGTGGACATATCGACATGATCTATAAAATTTATCAATCCCATCATGTCGTGCGCGTCAAACCAATAATCGTGAAAAGCGAGATAGTAGATATGACACAATATTGCTCGAGTTCTCAACCTATCAGTTTGGTCTCTCGGCGTAATAAATCAACATAATTTTCTAATTACCCTATAACTAGGAATCTCTTCTTTAATTCCTACAGTAAGATCAAATCTATAATAAATGTGTTCCAGTTGTCGCATATACACTCGACATTTTTCGTGATCTTCATAATTCGTCTGATCCAGGTACTCACTAACTAAATTGCACAAAGACGTCATATTTGTGACAAGGCACAATTTAACCCGATATTCGACTTCTTTGTCGGCAGAAAAATCGTGATACGTGAGAATATTTGTGAATTCATCATCTTAATGCTCGAGCAATCCGACAATGCACCCAGTGACTGTGTAAGACACCACCTAAAATTGATAAATGTGATTTATGAATCAATTATTAATAATAATTATGTAAAACTTCTCATTTTCATTGGTGAGATTTATTCTCACGTAAGTGTCTTATACATTCTTGTTTAATATATTCAAGATATTGTATGTTATTTCCGAAGCCCTAAAAATAAATTATTCGATGAAGTGATGTTATTGGTCGACTAATAGCCAATCATATTTGAAAAAATTTAAAAAAGCGTATGTTAATTTTTTACAAATAATATTTTATGCAAAAATAATCGAAATAAAGTAAATCTACTTTTTCCAATTTACCAAGGTCATGCAAGGATTTGCCGCGCTACGTTTGTACTGCAACAGCAATGGAACGAGAGGAATAATAAGTTTCACTTGTAATCCTTTTCGAATCCTTTATTGGCAGCAATGCCAATTAATTATTCCAAAATATCAGCTTGTGATTTTCGGTCACTTTTTATTCTTTCGATTTTCAAGCTCAGCTCTCATTTTATTAAGAATAGTTTCTTTTGTTATTTCTTCACTGTCGGCAAGCAGTTTCACCTCTGGTGGTTCGAAAATATCTAAAGTTGTACATGTATTATTGTCGTCTTTATCCTTTTTCTTATATTCTTTTTGATCATTTTCCCGTTTCTCTGTTTTCTTTTTATCCTTGTGTTCATCTGTGACACTTTAAAAATCGAGCAACAGGATCATTTTTGTACAGTTCGATTTCTTCTTCATATTCCGGCGAAGAAGAACCGCTATTTTGATCCCACATTTGATCCTCAGAATCGGTTTTATCTTTGTTGATAGAACCATTTGTGGTGCATTGTTTTATTTCGACAGTTTTTTCTTCTAAAAATATTAATTCCGTCTTGCAAATAATTGTACTGCTAACCTTCGATTAACTCAGGTACTAAATCAAAAGGATATGAATCCTTATTTTTACGGAAATAAGCAATCTGGATTCAAAAATCTGTTGAAAATGAAGATCAACGTGATGTAATTGAAATCTGACGATTTTGTATGGGCAAAACTATTATAAACTTATTACTACATTTATTAGTTTTGTATTTTGGTTTAATGTTGTGCTGCATTATCTTTTCAACTTACATCTATCAAAAATGCAATGCCAGACAAAAAGCATCTCTTGAGGCAATCATTGTACAAAATCCAAATGCCTTTAGGTGAAGTATGAAATGCAAATGAAAATTATTTTTTATCTAATCCTTTATTTTAGTTCTCTATAAAAAATGAAATTGAATTTACCAGAGATCTCGGAGAACCATCTAGCAACAAATTAAATTCCAGTGGTTCATAACCTATGTTCATTCTTATACTTCTAACAGAACGAGTATGATACCAGTTTTATCATATGTTGGTAAATCTGGGAAAAATAAATCATTGCTAACACCTTGTTTCTACATTCTGGATCTAGCAGTGAATGTACAATAAACATACATTTTTTACTCCCAATTTTCATGCTTCTCTCCCTATTAAACCTACTTTTGTGTAGAAAACTAATTCGTTCTAGTAAAAATATATTTTTTAAAATGATAAAATTCATATGCAAATATTTTTGGTCAAGAATAATTTAACCCTTTGTTATTAAATAGTTAGCGAATTCTCTCTAATATTTATTCATTAACTTTTACTAATTCTCAAAAGGGTCCGTGATTGTCTGGTAACAAACTGGTTACAAGTTAAAAGAGCCCAGAGGAAAAGATTATTTTAATTCCCGATAAATCCAATACAAACTTTTACTGACCCTAGACTAATAAGTCCATTAAACCAAAAACTGTAATTTGATTGGTGATTATTTTTGGTTTTGCCTCATCAGTTTTGCCAATCAGAATTTATTAATCTCACTACAAATTTAACTTTTGTTGTAAAAAGGCATATGAAAAAAAAATGCAACAAATTAAATTTATATTCAAAGCGAAAGTTTTCGAAGCCTGTCCATTACTGATAATAGAGTTCTAAATTCATTCCATCGTGAATTTCATAATCGTCTAGGGTAATGTGGTCTTTGTAGATATTGTACCATTTCTTCAAAATGATTTTCTCATAACGAGTACCCGTTTGAGCTGCTATGAGTTTCTTCAAATCACCAATCGTGTCAGAAGGATTGCACTTTACTCGAACTTTCTTTCCTAATCTATCGTTGCAAATAATTTCAATCATTAATTTCTTTTATTGTATAATGCGGCAAAATAATTTGATATTAAAACAATTTATCAAATAATGAAATTTTAGTAATTATAAATTATGTATTTATATATATATTATAATGACTTTTTTGTTTTTCACCTCTGATTTTTTTTCATTTATAAAAGACATTGTATTTGCTACAAAATTTGACTATGAATCAGATTTATTTATGGCATTTACGAATTTTCGGCGCAGCCTTTTTCAAGTGAATATTGAAATTATAAAATGAAGGATATATTGAAAATAAATTATTAATGACCAAATATCATCAACATAACAATAAACGAGATAAAAACTGGTGGGTTACTGGGTGTTGACGTTTGTTTAAATCTCCTTACGGTTACCCCGGTAACGTCATATAAATATTTTCTAGCTACCACTCGGCACCCGTTGCCAGGCAACGTTGGAAATGTGTTCGAGTGGGTGGATTGTCCGCAAAAAGTGAGCGTTATTACTAATGCTGTAATTGCTCGGACAATCCCTGGGTCCAACGAGCTGTCGTTAGAAGACTTGTGCTCGATTTAGGTCGTTTGGTCCCTTTTCTGTCGTCAATTTATCATTCGAGTTTGTCGGAATATCAAGAAAGATTTGTCAATGTTACGTTAGAAACAGACTTAATTATTATATTTTGTGTGTTGGTTACGGTATTGCTGGCGCTATAAATTCGAAATAAATACATATAGTCTATAACTCAACAATATATTATACACAAATCAAATACATTTTCCAAGTCTATTCGGCTTTGTTCATCAATCGAGCTCGCTCTTTCCGTCCGGGTCGATATCTATTCGTAGCTGGGGTTGTTATTGAGGTCGTTGTGGGGGATGCTTTAGCCTCCTGGTAAGCCAATTGGGCTGGAGAAAATACGAGGGGATAGGTTACAGCTGCCCCTTCTTGACAGGCGGACAGTGCAACCTCCAACCCTTTTATTTGGATCTTCAAACTCTGTATCACTTGCTTTTCCTCAGCCCATCCCTTTTGGGCTGCTGTAAGTCGCTTGTAAAGAGATCTGGCCTTCCCGGGGATATATCCAGGTGGCCTTGACTAATGTACTTCCCGGGTTACTTGGATAACCTGGTTGAGAAGGTTCTTATTTGCTTGCCGTACATGAGTCAGTTCCTTTTGTAATATTTGGGAGGGCTCCATCTCTATAATAAAGAACGTAAAGATTACTACTGGCGGTTTTATAAATCTCAATCATGCAGTTAGGTTAAACATATATTTTGTGAAACTACACTAAGAAAGTGAAAAGTAACACCCGTTATAAATATTAAACATACATTTCGAAAAGTTGAAAAAAAAAATAATGTTAGCGAATTTCCAGAATCAATTAGGTTCGGAATCCTGGAAGAATTTCTTGATCCCTTCTTCAGGGGAGCAGTTCGGGATCACGACCACAGGCCACTTTGTATTCCGGGCCGGTCTCGGGGGGGGGGGGGTTGGATAGGCGTCCGCGAGTCGTCTGGCCGCGAGATCGTCCTCTACGTTGGCCAAATATTTCCGGGCCCAATCCACTGAGGAGTTGACGAGGCGCTGATGGTTCAGGAGGTGGTGTAGAAGTGCCTGGGCCCGCACATGGATATCATGGGCCGGACTTGGGTCGCTGGATCGGCCCTCCTTCTTAAATTGTCTCATTGTAAGCTCCACTAGGAGCGTGTCTTCTCACCGGTTTCCTCCTGGTTGAGTCCTGTTGGGATACCGCTTGTTATTGACACGTTTCCAGGCTTGACGCCACTGATCCGCGATGGATACAGGGACCAAATTAAGAGGTCAAGAGTTTTCTAAACAACAAACTTATCATGACCCAGTGAATTGTTTATTTGCGGAATTCGTAATTACATGGAATTGTATGACATTACTCTCTGGGAGTACGGTGTTTTGTTACTCGAATACCCTTAAATAGTTATATCAATATGGGTTGAGGAAGGAAAATTATTCCAAGGGGTCGCAAAAGTGTTCGCAAAAATTTTACTTAACTATCGAGTATCTTTAACGTAGTGAACTAATACTACAAAATATCTGCAACTCTTACTCACAATTATAGTATAAATTTTGAAGAGATTATTTACACAAAAAAAAATAAATCCCTATAATTACTAGGGATACCAAAATTGGATATTGGAATTACTCCGAGGGTTTGATTAATTATTCTCAGGACGCCATGAAAACTATCCAAGAAAATCCTGATAATTATTGCACCATATTCCCTATTACGAAATTAATAAATCGTCTACAAGCGTTGTGTTATTCATCCTGTTCGTTTGTGAACGTATCTCCAGAATTCGCTGTCAGAAATCCATGTCATTATTGCGCGATGGTTAATACCTCTATTAAAATGAACTTAAAGTTAATTAGAAAGATTTGTGTAATTGTTACCGTATTTTATTCACATTGTATTGGAGTTATTTACAAAAATTTCACAGAAAGGAAAATAAACAAAAAAAACTTATTTGCAAATCGTTTAGGTAAATATTATAAATGAAGTTATAGTTACTTACCCCGGGTTGAAATAATCGACACGCCACATTTATTAAAATAAACTTGAAATTTCTCACCAAGATTCACGTAATCATTAATATAGCTGTAAATACATAACTTCAGAATTATTTAAAATAAAAGCAAGTGATAATGCGTGCGATCTAAAAAAGTTATAATGCGTGCGATCTAAAACAATAAATACAATATTATTAAAAATAGACTTATTCTTTCGCTGTCGGGATCTATCATCTTACAGTCAGTTCAACTTACCATATTTATATAATATATTTATTAATATATATTTAGTACTTTCGAATTACTATAATTATTATTAATTGATAATTTTTGTATTTACATTAAAACCTCAATAATTAATATTTATTTTTAATAAATTGTTTAGTTACTATTATTGAATAAAAAAAATCTATTTTCAAATGAATCCAACCGGAACAAATATTTGAATTATCCAAACATGTTTAAAATTGAATCAATTTGTTGTTGATCCAGATTTGAGATTAACTTTTTGCTTACTGTCCCGGTTGTGGTACTTATAAAATCTCGTTGTTGGTACATGATTAAGCTAATTTGGATAAATGTTTGATCTGTAATTCCGTCGGTGACTCTATTTATGGAGTTTACTAGTAGGGACAGGAGTGTGCGTGTGCATTGCATCTCACTCAGTGGTGGGTAAGGCGGAAGGTGAGAAAATTAGTGTGGTAAATCAATACCACTGAAAAGATTGACGGCCAGGTGGGTTTATTTTCACTTGATTGGCGCATTTACTATTATAACTTCCAGCTGGGACAATGAATCATTTCTGTCTGCAATTTTGGATTTATTCTGTCTTATTCTCCTTGTATTAATTCCCGATGTGCTCTCACTATTGGTGGGCGAGGTTTTCGTTATTGATTTGCACACTACCCGGTTTGAATTTACATTTCATCAGGTGGAAATAGGGTGACTCAACCATTAACAGGTTTGTTTACTTTTACGAGATTTATTCCTAACATCATTTTTTAGTTTTACTTTTATTAGAATCTTTTAGATTAGAGAGAAATTGTCAACCTTGGTTATATTCATATTATTCCCTAGATTTGGATAGGTGGTTAAACAGTCGGTCTATTTTGGTAATATTTGATATATTAGTCGTATTTATATTATTTTCTAGATTTTTAGTCGGGTCGAGTGATACTATCAGTTGCTGTAAAAAATATCTTTATTAATTATGGACGTTGAATTTTATCTAATTTTATTTCCCAATTGTTGACGTAGGACACTCGAATGATCATTCGCGGTGGTATCTTATTTATCATCCCAAAACGATTCTCTTCCGGACCTTTCCAGTTTTGATTTCGTTTTTTCAAGTGATTAAAGGATATTCCGTTTATTGGAAGTGTTTTGGTAAGATTTTGAACTTTATTCCTCTATGTTATTTAAATAACTCTATACGGATTCTTATTACTGAATTTTATTGTAATAATTTTTCGGGTTTAAAACTTAACTTTACTGGTATCGTTATATCAATTTTTAAACAGGTTTTAGCCGTTTAGTTTGGTATCATTAACTGGATGTTGGTGGAGTTTAGGGATTAATCTTAAGTGGAATCTCCCTATACATTATCGGAGTTCTTGGTTCGCAGGACATATTGCGGTAAGTATGAAAATTCTTGCTTCCTATGGTTGTTAAGTTACTTTGTAAGCGTGGATGCTGACCTTTGACTCAATGCTACAGGGAGGGTCTTATTCGATTTAGGTTTATTTTCCATGTTGATGGAGAGTAGGAACACAGATTAAAAAAAAGAATTTTTTAATTTATTGTTGTGAATTTTTATATTTATTTATCTAATAGACGCGTTTTACTTGTTTAACATTCTGATTTGGTGAGTCGGTTATTATAGGGATTACAAGTATTTTGGTGTCACTTTATCGGGTTATCTACTATGCTTTTATGGTTCGACAAATCGTTTATTTGATATCGGAATTTTCGGTCTATCGGTACTAAATCAGGTGCTAGCTTTTGGGTGGAGTAAATTTTTTGTCTTATCAGTATAAAACTCTTAATATATTACTTCACGCGTCGTCTTTCTTTGGGGTGTCATTACAAATTCTCACGTTTAATTTCAATATTTATGATGCTTATCTTCATATTGAGACGTCATATTCTGATCATAGCAACAATTTTACTTTATTAATTCCCGTCACCTTCCCTTTGATTTAGCCTTAAGCGCATTTATGTTATTATTACATTTTAATGAGTGCCCACTGGACTACTCGGTGTGGTGATTTTGAGCCGCGTGTAGAATAATTTAGGTCGAATTTAAAGACAACGAGAGACAAGGAAGTAGCCAAAGACCACTTCCTTATCTCTCCTTTCTTCTATGCGGAATAATAATGACGTTTCGATCCCTGCGTTCCGCACGCCGGGGTCTTCACGGGCACAGATCATAGGCGGTATTCCACGCACTTACACGAATCTGAATAACATTTCTGATTTTACTAACTTGTGATGTGTTTTGGCTGTGGGCCGGAAAAATAACGAATAATTAATGAAAACAAAATGATTTTATGAATTATAAATACTTTATTAATATTAAAAAATAATATAACAATTACTTGCTCCAATACATAAGGAAAATCATACAAAATACCACTCTCCCCACGCCGACATCCAAGCAGAGCTCTATTGAGATTGCAAGGATGCGACGTGGAGAGAGCTTCCAAATAAAACCTCACTCACCTAGTAAAATAGATTTTTAAGAAAACTGTTTTATCAGTAAAAACGATTAAAATTCTGTAAAAATGAATCGGTATATATACCTATTTTTGGCCCTAACCTTGCATGTTCTTTTTGATTCTTTTTGACCTTGGTATTTTCTAGTGTATTCTAATCTTAATTTTTATTATTTTGCAATTTTATTTGGTAATTTTTCTTTTGAAATTTTTATTGAATTATTTCTAATTCAAATTCTTTGATTTTTATTTCATTTTTCATGAAATTTCACATTTTGGGCCTCGTGACACTTGGATCAATGCTCGAAAACATGCTGGGGTGGTGCCTGATTTCTGTTCTTATCGTCTCCTTTAACTTTCCCTGGTAATTTTCCCTCTTTAATTTGTCTATTTTGGTTACCATCTCATTGTTGGGTCCTTAATAACTCATTCTGTTGTTTCAATCTTTTTGCATGGTCTGGCCGAGTCCAGGTCTTCTCCATCCGGCGACATCTTCGTATCATCGATTCGGTTCACTGGCTCTGTTTCAGGGCTTCATTGTGATAATGGGCGACATCTCGTCGGAATCTTTCCACGTCTAGAGTTTTATTATTATTTTGTAATTTAATAAAATAATTTAGAAGCCGTCTTAATTCAAATCGAAAATCGTAATTCGAATGTTATGTGAAAGGATAAAGAAAAGAATTATTTGTTTCAATTATGAATTCTCATTAAATTTTACCAGATTAAAAATAATATCCATTGAATAACATAAATATTGGGCCCCTTGATTTAGTTTAAACAAACACCCGTTTAAAACTTTGGGAATTCAATACCCTCCCATTAAAATAAAACTCGCGATGGAAATTATTATAAATTAAAACGTAATTGTTGGATGATGAGGGTAGACCCATCACCACATTTATTCTAAACAAATATTTCAAAGCAGGGCCTGAAAAGTACAGGGTCAATGTACACGCGGAGGAGCGAATCTAATACAGAACAAACCAATCCCAAATATGAAGAATCCCAACAAACCATCAAACCAATATTGTTACCCTCATGATTTATTCGAACAATCCTTGTGATTACTATGACAAACTTTATAATCTGTATAAACAATTGTTATTCCTTTTTATGTGGTATTGGATATAATCTAGCTGAACAATTATTCTTTATAATTTACTTTAACAATTATTATTTTTTTTGATGTGGTATTTAATATTAAATTTGTTTAAATCTTTGTGATCATTATTTATATGGTATTTGGTATTAAATTAAATTTGCGTATAATTTATTGAAATGGTAATTATTTTTAGAATGTTAAAATGAAAAAAATATAAATCAAAACTTATGTCAACAGAACACTAATTTTCCAATAAGTCAATAGAAAATAAATTATTTAAAAAAATGAACTAATGCAGAACTAATAAATTATTTAAACGAATAAAAAATGAATTAATTTCTAAATAAATAAAAATGAAAGGAATATCTCAAAAAATATAAAACAAAGTATAAATAAATAAAATCTTTTTTTTAAAAACAAACATCAATCCTGTATAAATAGTGAAGAATTTTTCAGTCAAAAGCGCCCTTAAAATCATAACCACAAGAAGTAGTCTTACAGAGTCAATCTTTATAAGACTTTAAAATAGAACTGTCAAAAACGTTCAACACTAATTTTTGCATTCACTACACATCATACACTTACATACATACTAAAATCTACACAGCAAGTATTAATTATCATTTAAAGAAAAAGAAAACTCTAATATTGAACTGTAAAGAAACTTGTCTATATTGAATTGGTAAATTTTATTGTTGTTAAATAAATTATTTATATAACGAGTTTGTCTTTTCATTTATATATAAGAAACACCAGTGCAAAGTTGAAACCTCACCAAATTCGAGACCTCAGCATAATTAAAAATATGTTTGTTTTAGTGTTGAGTGAGAAAGGTATTTTTCTTCTCCCTTTTTTAACACCACTACTATGGTGAGAGCAAAGAAGTTTTTGTCTTATCAGGTGTTGATTATTGGTTTATTACTTCCTTTTTTATGTAGGTCAATGATTTTCCAGATTCTTAAGATTTATCTTTTAGTTTTGGTCAATTCCAGAATTCAAAACTTCAAAAGTAAATTATGTGGTAAATTTTTCCAACTTATTCACCTCACCTTGGATGTTTATTCTCGCCCTTCCGGATTTTCTGATCTCGATATTTAATTTTCATCTAGAACTTTCAATGAATGAATTTTTGTTAGTCGAGGATTCTATTAAATTGTTGTTAAATTTAGACTTAAAAAATTTTTCAATTGGATTTTTTCGTTATATTTATCCACATTAAGTAAGTTAATAAGCATAAAATTCACAAATTTTATTTAATATCATTTGATCAATTCTTGAGATTCTCGTTGATATCTTTTTATCCTGTCGCCGATCCTCCTCAAAACTCTTTTTCTAAAGGATGGAGCAAAAACAATAAATAAAAATTATTAACGTTAATAATAATGATAATAAATAAAATATGAGTCAAAATATAAATTAAATTTCTCAAAACTGAAAATAGTATTGCCACTTTCGATACTCATTACACAACGGTTTCTTATGACTATATGCCCTAAAATTCTAAATAACCCAATACGATCATCGTGAACCTGTTTATAAATTTTCAAAATAATAAAAAAAATAGAATAAATACAAATAATATTTTTAAATTTAATTTCCAATCAGAAGTTTACATTATGCAAACATGCGTATTTATCATTAATTTTCATCATTCAACATGAGGTAACTTGACAGTATAATAATTTCATTGATTGACTAGTAAGGCTTGAATTTCTGTTCTTTCTAAATCTTTCTTATAAACTCTCAAACTTCTTTTGCTTTATTATTCTGGATAATCCTTTCACTTCCTTCTTGCTCATTAGTCTTTTTATTCTTTATTCTTTTTATGTGTGGTATTTGATCCTTCCTCATGATCATTCACTCTCAACTGAGGATTTGACGTTGATGTTCTTGGAGAGGAGATCTGACCAAGCGAACTATCATTCACTAGGGGTACCTCCCACACTGAATTACTAGTTAGTGAAAAAATTAAGTTTGATTTCTTGTCTGCATGTCATAGTCATTTTTTACATCTTATGATTGAGAATTATTGAAAACAATTAATAACAATAATATTAATAATATAAGCAACAAATAATCAAATAAATTCTGTTCTTTTTCTTAACAATTACAAAATTAATAATTATTATGATTGTGTGATGATAATGAAAATTTAATCATGAGGCATCCCGTATTGGTCAAGTACCATGGAAACGAAGTTTTCATGGGACCTGGTCGATACGAGGAAATATCTTTGAATTGAAGTTTATTAAAAAATTTGACTAAAATAATTCAATTAAAACATATTATTAAAAAATTTGTGCAATCGACCATCAAAAGTCTACATAGGTATGGCATAGAAATTTCAAAAGTTCATTTCCAAACTATAACCTAAATACTCTATAAAATCGATTTTATAAATTATTATACGTGAGATAGAAATAAACTTAAATTAAAAACTCCTCACTTTTATGGTTTTCCACTGCTTAAAAAATACTTTTGAAAATTAATTCTTCTTTAATTTTTTGAAAAAAAAACATTAAATTATGTCGATCTGACATCGACTTATATAGGGGGGTTTTACACGCATGTTTTTTGATGCGGTAAAATAAAATGCCTACACGTTTTTACCATATTTCATCACTTTTCTCCTGGTTTACAGATTTTCGTGATTCTTTTTAATTAATGTTTCTAATTACATTTCAGGCTTAATTCTCATAGTTATTTTCTAAAATATAAGCGTTTTCGATAAATTTGTAGCCAAATTGATGAAATAGGTTAATTTTACTAAAATGTAATGTTTGTCGATTCTTTTTAAATGTTTTTATTTATTTTTTGTATTTTTCTACTCTTTTTTCTACTTTTTTGTATTTTTAATGCTAAATAGGCTTTATTTGATGATTTTTCGTCCATTTGCATTTTGCGCGCCCTAATTTTATCGGAATGTCATGGCAGATAAACAAAAATTTAAAACCTTAGTTTTTGCCACAAACATTACTATATTGTCTTTTAAAAGACTTTTAGAGAAAAACGAGATGGCTTAAATATTTGATTATATGACAAAACATCAATTAATTTTAACTATGGGATTCATTCCGTCACTTTAAGTTCGGCTCGCAATAATCGAAGTCGAGACCATTCGGCTTTTCCAGGTTTATGTCGTTTCCGATTTGACGACTCTCCCTCGCCGCTTGGGGTTGTGTGTCTCTGTAAGCCAGTTGCGCTAGAGCGAATACTAATGGATATGTCACAGCATTCCCCTCCTGACTAGCCGATAACGCGGTTTTCAGGGCTCGGATCTGGGTTTTTTGAGCCTGTTTTAGTTGATTAGACTCCTTTAGAGCGGCTCTGGTTGCATCTAGCTCTTGATATATTCTTTTCGTCCTTTTCGGTTTGAACAAGGTGAATTTGATTCATTGAATTTCCTGGGTTGCCTGGATCAGTCGTCGAGCAAGGAGACCGTTAGTGCTCTTCAACCTGGTAGTTTTCTCACTGCTGTTACTGAGAGATTCGATTTCTAAGATGAAAGATGAAAATTAAGCATAATTTTTATTGTTCAAGCTAAATCCATTTCTACGATAAATATAAATACAAGATTTCTATAATAGATTTACGATTAATGTGGTTATGGATACCCTCATTTTAGGCCTCATAGATTTTGTTTAACTAAATGTCTTCAGAGTTAACATATAAAAAATTCAGGTCATCTCGAAGGATCACTACACCAAATCAGATTAAATTGAATTATTTCTCATACTAATGCAACAAACGCACTTTAGCAAATCAAATGAACCAGTTACAAATTTTATTTATTAAAAAATTTCATGAAAATCATCGTCAGTCATCAAATTCCTTTGTTATACGAATACCTTTCACGTCATCACCATTGTGATTTTGTGATTATTATTATTCTTATTGTTATTACCATGTGAATTACTAATTTCCTCATTATTATCGTCATTATCTCAAATCAACCTTGTGGGACAATTTCAACCTTGCCCTAATAATATTATTGATATCAGGATATTGCTTTACTATTACCATTGTGATTACCCTTATTACCGTTATTATTATCACTATTAATTTATTGTTAAACATTAATATAGTAATCTATCCTTATCGTAGTCAATTTGTATTATCTTCATTTAGATAATAGTGATTACATGTTGTTACTAAAGGGTGTGGCGTAGTTGTTAGAATCTATGTTATCACCAAGGCTCTCATCTTCAACTTCATCGACACCACCCCTTTAGCGCTGTTATCGAGCTTCAAAATAGCCAGTAAGTTATATTGTCACGGATTGAAATGGGATCGTGTTTGATGGTGAAGCTTTGTAGCTCTATTTTATCATCCCTTAAATTTGTGCGAATTCGCCAATGGGCTTCTCCGATCGTCGATAAACTATATCGAAATCCCAAAGCGATTGCCGATATTTTGGTGCCATCCCCGGAGCAACCTTTAGTGTTATCCGATCATTGTCTCTCCATGCGTCTTCTTCTCGAGGTCTTGAATTGGCTAAATATAGAATAGATACGAGTTACATTATCTGTAATATAAGAAAACTTTAAGCATGTATTGTGTTGGGCCAAGATTGAATTTTGTTTAAATGGATAGGAAATAACATGCAAATACAGCAATGCGAATTCAGAATCAAAACCTATCAACATCAATTAGGCACCCTAAAATATGAGAAAAATATAATTAAATATAAAATCAAAGAACATAAAAGTAAATTAAAATATATAGAAATATGCTCCATAATCCTCACGAAATTACCATAAAAATAACACGAAAGTATGAAGATTTGACCAATAAATGGGAAATTCATAAAACTAAGAAATATTTGAGTAAATGAAGTAAAATGGAATATTTTTTGTGCGAAATACTCAATTGGAAAAATTATAAAACATATTGTCCATTTAATGAAAGAAAATGATAAAATTAAATTGAGATAATACAAATAAATTCAAGGTCAAATTTTGTTTTAATGCACCAAAAAGAACAAGCAAAATTAGGGTCCCAAAATAGGTATGTATACCGTCATTTTTACAGAATTTTAATCACTTAGTGAGCAATCACTTTTTCTCGCAAAAACTAAACTGTTATTCGTCAGAAAAATCTGAGAACCGCTATTCGGTCCAAATCAGCGATTTGAAGCACGTTTGAGGAACAACTATCGGCAATAATTTCTTCGTAGTACGAATTTTGTAGTATGAATTTTGTATGTTGTTAATGAAATGCCATGTGGAAAATTTTATGGGAGAAATTATAAAGTATGAACTATCTTAATGAATTTTTGTCGAAATTTTTCCGGCCCACAGCCAAACAAAATGCAAGAGAGTAAATTATTATATAACTATCGATCGGTGTAAGTGCTGTCTTTCCACCAGCCTTTTGACTGATTCCCTTTCACCTACTCTCCAAAAAATCGACAAAAAATCATCTTAGACATTAGCTAAAAATCTTCACATCGAGTAGTCCAGTGGACACTCATAAACTCGTAATAAAAACACACTCAACCTAAGGTAAAACTATTAAGGAAAGAAGCGGGGAACTCGTTCGAAACCGGTGTAACAATTAACTGTGTAAATTTTGATTCTGCATTAGAGTTGACGACAGCAATAGAAAATAATCAAAGTTGCTAAGAAAAACCACCAATTCTGGATAATTAGTGATAATATCGGAAAACCAGCATTAAGTAATGTTACTAAAATTAGGGATTTAAAAGGGGCAAACCATCAGTGAGAAATTTTATTTCGATTAATACAGAATGAGTGTTAAAAGGGAAAAAAGTAGACTATACCGGCGTAATATCTATAACTTTATCTCAGGCGATAATGTAATTTGAGTCAATGGGGATAGAAAGATCATCTATAATCCGTACAGGAAGTGAAACCAAAACTAGGCTTAACTGCAGAAAGACAAACTAGGGTAAAGTTAACTCGTAATTTACAAATATGAAACTAATAATATTCATACAAATCCCGCAATATACGACGGTGTGGATAACTCGCCACGATTATAAGAATGTCTAACCTTAACTTTAAACAAGCTTTAGACCGACAGTAGTTAAAAATAGTTTTAAAAAATTAATCGAGTAATAAATAGGCCATAATACCTTCACAATCTACAAGTAGGTGTCAAATGCAACCGAACGGGAGTTGGAACACTTGTAAATAACCACTCAAAGCCATGATCATATCAGTAAAACGATATGAAGTGCAAATAAATCTTCGACAAATAAATTGGAGTTTCAACTAACTTAGACAGGAATTAATATTTATTCAAACAAAAATCAGCCACAACAAGGGTACTAATCCACCAAAAATGTCTTGTAACTAAGAGAATATTTCGAGCGGCCGGGGAGCCGGTTACCTTCCCTGTGTGACGAGGTAAATTAAGTCAAATAATTAAAAGATAATTAAACTAAGCTGGTAATTTACTTCATAATTCCGGAGTAGACATAAACAGATTATGTGGTTGAGGAGAATAGGTAATATGACTAACGAATGTTCAGTAATATTATTCTACCGAGCATTCCAGAGATTCTAAAACATAAACGAAATTAACTAAATGAATAAACAAAATTTACAACTAATCAGAAGTTCTGGAAGAAATGATTAAATACACCTGATTCAGTTCATTAAAAACTTCTATAATAGAAGTTTTAATGAACAACCAATTACAATTATGGTTGTCTATGAATTAGCCATTTTTAAAATGGCTGGCAGGTAATTTTTTAAATAAAGTATTTTAGGGCTTGGATTGTGATCTCGTATATTTATGAGGTCATTATTCAAGCTCCTAAATAATACTTTTCATCATCATTTATTATAAATTTAGTTTTAATTAATTTTTTTAAGTTTTTTTTAGGAATTTATGCCAATTTATATAAATTAATGGAATTATTTTCGAATAAATGTAAGTCCGATTAATTGAAAACTAAAATTTATTAAAATAAAATTTATTATTAAAAAGTTTCTATATTCGAATAAACTATTCCTATGTTCCTTGGAAATTTGTTTTGACTGCCATCTTTTTTACCTTTTGACAAATCCAAATGTTTGATAATTATTGATTTTATGAGGCTTAGGAAATTTCTGTTAATTTCTGTTAATATCATTTAAAATACTACTTACGTTGCACAATCTAATGGTAATATGAAATTTTCTAGATTTAATGCGCTTAAGAATCGTCGTGTGGAATTAACGATGAAATAATTTACAACTTGCAGGTTACTGACTCACCATACAAGTCATCAACAATATAACCAAGTACGTTTCAGCAAAATGGTCATTCATGTACTTATGCAACGCACCAATTCGTGTAACGTCAGCAATTCGAGAGAAGAACGAAGAATTGACAGAAACAGGCCCGGTCAATAGGAGCATAGATATGAAAGTAGAAAGCAAAACTCTCGAGTCGGGCGAGTAGAATTCCCCACGGAAGAACAAAAGCTAAGTAAGCAACAATCTCGAATATTGTTTATTTTTATCGCTAATTCTCTATATATTTCGTGTCAATGATAAAAAAAGAGGTCGAATGCATCTCTGCCATGTCAGGATGTCTATCAAAGGTGCGAATATTCAAGGGCTAAGAGACTGATTGATCACGACATCTTCAGAAACGAGAGATACCGAAAATCGAAATGTCCGCAAAATTTACATAGAGCACGATGTTGGGGAGGAAATAAGATTTTTAGGAGATATCAATAGTGACTAGAAGAACTTATTCCAACAAATCATGCCCATATTATCAAGGGAGCCAATGTTATTTCCGAGTTATCCAAATAACTACATATGTTTTTTCACTGATTTTATAGGATTTATCAATTAAATGAGTTTGATTAAGCGGTCAATTAGATTTTTTCTTTAATGTTCGACCTAGCTGAATAAAGTTCAAGCTACGGATACGCCAAATATGTTAAAGACGCAAATTTACTTGTGATAAAAAACTCACGATTAGGTGGACTGTCCTGACTAATCTATGTAATTTAATCATAATTCAAGTTCTTGACCACTGATCTTATAATATCGAAAACAATGGTTTACGTATAACATGTCGGACCGAATTTTTTTAAGAGAACGATAATATCTATTGTGGTCCCGCATATTTATCTAACATTTCACGTGCATGAAATGCATAGCAAGTACCAAATTGATATGTGGCTATTCAGTTTGGAAATCTGATGTCACAACGCTTCAATTTTCCCCTAACGTGAAAGTAGTTTTCCGTTAATAAGCAACGGGGCCACATAGATAAACACAAAAAATGTTGCGGGACATGTTGATTACAACATAAAGTATTACTCCAACAAGTTACGTCTATAACCGAATAATTAAAATATTCTAAATTTAGTTAGTTTTGGCCCCAATGGCCATCAATCAAGGGAGGACTCAGACAGGATCACAATGAAGTTTCCAGCGAGGAAAGCCGCGGTGTATCATCAAGTCCTCTGAGATGCTGGGTATTCCGTATCCACGAGAGGTGAATCGGGATGGCCAATTCCGTTCACGTCTCGAAACGATGAAGTAGAATGTCCGAGTGTGGCCATAAAACTGTAATCCGGTCACAATCCGGTTAGAGAGATTCACAAGGTAAGTTTTAACCTGATAGTAGTTCTGGGATGGCTTAGAATGGTGAGAATTATGATGATGTAAACTGTATTAATAATTATATTTTACTGTTATATGGAAATGAGTTTTATCTTCGTCGAAGTTTTTCGGTCCACAGCCTACACACAGGCACACTAATTTTACACAATTTAATGGAATCGTATAAACACAGTTCATCTGAAACTGTTCCGTGACAGTGAAAATTCGAAAGCGAAAAACGACGGATCCGAGGATTGAGTGTAAATCTTTTGTCTCGGACATAATCTTCAAATTGATCGAATCAATAACCCAACGAAACAGCATTAATAGTATAATAATAATATTCACTAGCATAATAGTAGTAACAACAGTAACTGTAAATAAGCTTGGTTAGAGACAATCACTGCCCAAAAATCTTCAAAATTAGGTCAGAACTAACAAAATTTGGCAGCCAAAAAATAACTAATATAGTACCAATAACTTCATTATATCCAGTATTACTAGTAGCGCATAAATAAAATTAAGTCGTCTGTGTGAATCACTCATTGTTGAATTAAAGATCGATATTAAACAGATGTCATACGTAAGAAAACTGCCTCGCCAAAATAAAAGCATATACTAATATAGGATTGGAACGAAAGTCTTAGAAAATAATATTTAGAAAATGATATTCGATAGAAAATAATATTAATTTAACCAACAAAAACAATACGTAAATAGAAAATATAAACAAAACATCAATCGTCTGTAAATCGAAAAGCATACTATGTTTTATGAAGAAATGTTTAGTTTAAATGCATTTTTAAATCCTTTTTTAAATGTTTATTTTCTATTTGGTGGCACATGATGGAGTTTAACCGAGTCGACTTGAAAAAGCTGACTTATTTTTTGTGGAAAGATGGAATAAATACGCCAGCAATTGAGAAGAAAATTAGCTCCGTGCTTGGCACCTGTACTGTATCTGCAAGAAACTGCCAGAGAATAATTTAAAAATTCATCGCAATTTTTTGAATTAAAACTTTTTTTTAATGTAATTTTATCAAAGATTTTCTTTTATCAACAAAAATAAGCTATCGATAAAAAGCCTAAAATAAAAATGGCTTGAATCGCCTACCGATAAAAAACCTTAAAAATATTTCGTCGATAAAAAAACAAAAATAAAAAAATGGCTTGAATCGCCTACCAATAAACAATAGTCTCGTTAAAAACACTTGTAATATTTGGTCACACAACTTTCATAGGTAAATTAGGCTCTAGATAAAAATAAATCAAAAGACATAGAGTAAATTAAGGTAAGTTAAAATGAATTAAAGTAGCTAAAGTAAGTTAAAGTACATCAGAGCAAATTAAAGTAAAGTAAAGTACATAGAATAAATTCAAGTAGTCAGAGTAAATGTAAAATTAATAAAAGTAGTTAGGGTAAATTAAAGTGCACATATAAAGTATACATATGTCATTTAATTCATATTGTGCAATATTGCTACACAAATAAAACTAATAAGAATCGATAACAACATTGACGAAGAAAGGCCAGCTTGGCTTGAAATTGAAATTTTCTTTTTGTTTTGTATCACATACATTAACATTATTTCCTAAAAGGCTATCTTTACCCTTAAAAAATTTTTAATTTGTTCTGTGCATCACAAAAATCCGAAATAAAACGTTTTCAACATGATGTGACTCGATATCAAAGCGAAGCCCTCCATTAGTCAGAAAATGCCGTAAGATGAAAGAGACATAGACTAGACCCACTCAAGTTAAGAAGCTGATACAGCAGAATAAGATATTGAAAGTGCAGTATGAGGAAATGAACCAGAAATTGTGAATTTTGGAGAAAGAAAACGTCCAGCACTAACTGCTGAAGACCATTAGAACAGGGATTGAAAGTCACACAAGCACTCCTGAACTTAAGAGTTCATCGATACTCTACAATAAAATCACATCCGATAATCTAAAACCAATGGCTCTGACCATCAACCCAAAACGAAATCGGCCTAAACATAGACCCGGACAAACCGAACGAACCAGAAAAATGAGGCTAAAAGATGTCAGGATCCTGGGGCAAATCCAAAAATTTACAGTACCATCGTACAAAACTTAAAGCGTTAATTAAATGTATTATAATCTTATTGAATGTTATTCCTGAGTGCTCGTTTATTTTTCATCTTAATTTTAATACCGTTTCAACCCAAATGATGATATAGGGACAAAAATAAAAAAAGCGTGAATACATTTTATGGTAGCTCTTGAACCCAAAGGTTTGTGAGTGTGTTAGCAGTCATAGTAATATGGCTCACTTTTTACTGGAAGCCATCCATTGGAATAAATTTCCATCGTCATTTTGTTGGGCTAGAACACAAACGGCCTTGAAAATTGTTTAAATGTATCACTAATATAGCACGAAAACTAAGCACCAAGATAACTTAAAATACAACATACAACATCAACTAAACACTCTGAAATCTGAGAGAATATAAATAAATATAAAATTAAAAAACATAAAAGTAAAATAAAATAAATACAAAATGCATCAAGAACCCAACGAAATTTACATAAAAAATAACATAATTACAAGAAAATTTGACAAAAAACGACAATTTATATAAAAGTAGAAAATTAATGAATTAAATGAGTTAAAATAAAATATTTTTGGTTGAATAAATTCAATTAAAAATTTAAGAAGTAAATTGTCAATTTAAATTAAAATAATAAAAATTAAATTTAGATAACAGAAATAATTTCAAGGTCAAATTTGTTTTATTGCAATAAAAATAACAACCAAAATTAGAGTCAAATTGTAGGTATATATACTGATGTGATTTGACAAATTTTCAATCTTATTTTCAGTCTCATTTTACAGAAAAACTTTCCATCTGAATTTAAGTCAGTGTTTGTAACAAGCTGAGAGGCGTGCATTCAGGCAATTTACACTGGTAAATGTTTTGTCTGGGCACAACAACTGTCAGTTAGTGTGCAATGACTTATAATTTAAAATGAATGTGTACCTGCTATATGAATGACTTCACTATGAATTTATTGATCGATAATGATTAAATGATTTGTGATTATGCGAATTTACAATGTTTAAGTGAATTTATGAACTTCCGACAATTATGTGAGATGTGACATGCCGAATAAATGTTTATGACTGAAATTTTGCATTGAAGCTTTTACTCGAATGAAACTTAGATTCACTTAAAATCGTATTTTTTATTTATTTATTTTCTTTTTCGGCCCACAGCCAATACATCGTACAAGAGAGTTAATATACATAATTAACGGGTCCATGTAAGCGCAGTTTAACAGCAACCGACCTATGACCCTGAGGGTTTGCCCGTGGTAAACGGCGAATTTCAACGTAAAATGATAGCTTATAATGGTGGAGGGAGATCGAGGAGCGGGTCTTTAAGCTCGTTTTTCTTTCCCCAAACGCCAGAAAAATCGACCTAAAATGAATTACATGTACTGCTAAAATTCTAAACACCGAGTAGTTTATTGGGCACTCATTAAATACAGTGTGAACACAAATGGATCTTAAGGTCAATGAAAAAGGAAGGGTTGCGGGAAATCGCAAAATCGTTGCAATAATTAAATTGGAAAGCTGTCGGAAATAGATTAATCCGAACGACCAAAATCATAAAAAATGAGTGATTTAAATAATATTTAAGAACTAAATAAATTCTATTGAGTTGATATGAATTATATGGGCGGAACGCTACGCAAATTTTCCGAAATAATGAAAATACTTTATCGAAAATAGTAAAATAAGAGTGGAGTGCTGCTCAATTGTTTATATAATTAAAATATTCTAATAAAACTGAGAATTAAGGACAGATCCCTACTAAAACTTTAATCATAATAATAATGATAATGGTAATTATAATAAGGTGACCAATCGTTCTCCTTTAGGTAGGACTGTCCTTCCTTTCGTAGGTTCTGTGCTTCCTCAAAAAGTGTTCTTCTATTTGTCCTCCTTTTCGATATTTTTAAACTAATTTGGTATTCTCTGTATTCAGAGATGCCTTCCGAACTGTTATTTTATTTGATTATATAAATAATTTAAATATAGATTTACTAAAGGATTTAGTAAAGTTTTATTGCTTTTGCTATTAAAGTTTTAGTTTTAATTATTAATTTTATTTATTCATAGTGTGCTTGCAACGTTCGTGTAGTTCTATATTTTATTTTTAATTTCATTTAAAAAATGGAAACATCAAGAAATAGGAAATGCCATTTCAACGGTCAATTGAAAAAGGAATTTCCATTTCTCATATCAAAGATAAACACCATTGTTTTCTGCAATATTTGCAGAGGAGAATTTTGTATTGCAGTTGGTGGCAAAACAGCTTAAACGAAACATTTGAACACCAACAAACATAAACAATCATTAGTTTCATCAGCTTCCAGCAGTAAAGTAACAAAATATTTTAAAATTTATAATTATTCTGAAGATGAAAAACAGTTAACTGTAATGGAGGGAACATTTGCATTTCATACTATAATTCATAATCAAAGTTTTTGTAGTATATATTGTACAACTAAATTATTGAAAAAGTTTCACAATGCTAAATTTTCATTCGCCATGACAAAATGTGAGGCTATTATTAAATCAGTATTTAAGAATTAGTGTGATAAAATACTTGCAGAGGACTTGAAAAATGCAGCATTTGTATCGGTTTAATCTGATGCATCAAATCATAATTAAACCAAATTGTATTCAGTACTAGTAAGGTATTATAATGTTATCAAGGGAATTCAATTAAAGATTTTAAATTTTGAATCCATTGAGGGCGAAACTGTTGAAATTTTTTCAAACCATCTATACAGGGTATTAAATGAAAACAATTTGAAATCTAAAGTTGTTGCACTAACAGCTGATAATACAAACACAAATTTTGGTGGGCGAAGACGGAAAGGAGTGAATAATGTCTATGTAAAATTACAAGATTTACTCCAAAAGAAAATACTAGGAATAGGTTGTAATGCACATATTTTGTCAAATGCAATCAACACAGCATCATGTGCCATGCCAATTGATGTAGAAGTAATAATAAGGACAATTTATTTGTATTTTAGTCGTTATTACGATCTCTTGGTCGACTTGGCCAATAATTTTATCTGTGGCTTGCCAACGAGTATCCATGGTACCATAATACCTGGCGATATCTGGCAGCCGAGTACGCGGGTACTTGTAGAGTGATTCTAGAGCCAACTGTCCATCCATAGTTCGTGTCTCTATGATCTAAATAATTGTTAATTTGAATGTCACATTATTGAAAAAAATTAAGTCACAAATGACTAGTCTGAGTTGTTACATGTTACGTGTAGTTCATAAATATTTGGGTTGTTTTACATGAAAATATTACCAACATTAATTACCTCGGGTTTGTTCCATAGAGTCATATTCTATCTCCCTTTCAGCAGGTAGTCGGTGGTCGTTGGGCAGTTTTCGGTGCGCTTCCTCTACTTGACGCTCATTATCCGTAATCGAACTGTACTTCTTTGGTGTTAAAGTCATTTGTTTATGAATTTACTTAGTTTGTGGTTGATTATATAGTAAGGTGGCATTAATCTACCGTCGCTCAATTGGCTTATCCTCCTATTAAATATGATCAATTGCTTCTTAATTCGTTGATGTAATAAACAACAACAGAAAAAAAATTTATTTTATTTTTGTTATTTATTTTCAATATGGAATTTTTGTGCATAATTATGTAAACAGTGCATGCTCTACCAACGGCGCGTGACACCAGCTGGTAGTTAATCTTATCGGTTCTTTCGCTAGGATTATTTGATTGTTATTTTTACTTGACATTATTTAATTTTGGTTAGTTTTCATTTTTGGAATTATTTATTTTTTTCAATTATAGTGGTAAAGTGAATTCAATTCTCCTTGTGTTAACTCGTATCATTATCAATTGGTTTATTCGAACCAGACGCTGAGTTACCCTACTCATTTCAGTTGATTCTCGAACCAGTATTTTCTCACCATTCCTCCTCTCTTGACTAGCGATTGATTTTCTCCGCCGTACTATTTGTCGTCTACGGAAACCTGATATCAAAGAGCCTGCTAATTTTAACCGTCAATATTACGACGAACTATGGGCGTATCACGTCATTCGTTGGTGGAGTTAATTCTACCTCAATTCTCTGCTGAATTTGTTGTTTACCTGTTAGCGTTCAAAAGATCAATACGGATTCTCAACAAGTGGGTCAATTTTGGATAGTATAGATCAAGGAATTTTGTGGTATAGTTCCTTTGACAGAGGCTGACTTTTGTTGGCGAATGGGGTTGGTTTTTATTTATTTTTTCTAGGGATTTTGTTTATCTACCTCCTAAACGCCAGCAAGATTATTATTCTATCCCTCCTATGTACCCATGGTGAGTGCCATGTTGGTACTGTACATAGAGGTTGAAAATTCATGAGCAGGTGAGCTCCATTTCTAGAACTACTCCTCATGATATTTTCACTTTCGGGTTCTGGACTGCCGATGGAAGGTCTTACGTTTTTCTTTTTCTATATCCTGGTCCTTACTCGTCTATTCCTACAATTTCCATGCTTATTTGTCGTCTTTACCCATTATTTATAAAAATATCCTTCAAAAATTTGGGCAGCGTTACTCCCTTATTTTTTGATAAATTTCCTATTTCATTTGTTTAATCACGGCATCGACTACATTTGTCCTAGTTTACCTTTATCTTTCCCTATATTAAGAATTTGATTACCAGTTCTTCAACTCCCTGTACATTTCCCATGATTTTAAGTAATTACAACCCTCTGCGGTCACTTTAAGAAACACTTCTCTCTTCTGTCAGATTATGTCATTCAACCTTTGGAAACTGCTTTCAAATTTACATTCCTGTACTAACCTATCCTTTCCTACTCGATTTTTAATTAATTTTCCGTAATTATTTTAAATTTTCCCTACAAACCTTTAATCCCACTTAACTATAGTCGCACTTCCCGAATTTTATTTTCTACTCGCTCCGGCCACTTTTCAGCAGCGCTTCGAGTTATACAACGGCGCCCTGCGTAGCGGTCCTGTGCGTATTGCCAGACCCGACTGCGGACTGCCGAGGCGTCCACGAGGCATGAACCGCGAGCTCAACTAGAGGTTTTCACCCACCAGCCGGCACGAGATCCGTCCCATGAACTTCTATTGAAATACTTATTACAAATAAGATTTTAGGGGGACTTGTCAGTGGCACCAAAAGATTCCACGACCATCCAGAATAAAATCAAAACTTTAACTCCGAAATATATATTTATACAAAAAATAACAGTACTTACAATCCACAATCATGCAACCAGATTTGAAAAATTGGCATAAATTGGCATAAAAATTTTGACTACAAGTGATTCACGGTTTATCTAAGAATGTCTAAAAATTCTGTAAGTCTGTAAGTCTGTTAAAATTCTGTCTGAGATTATGAAAATGACTGCCGTATACACCAGCTGTCACTGAGATAAATTCCGCTATAATTCAAGTTGATACATAAATCAACTTGGCGGAATTTATTTTTTGTGAATTCATTTCAGCCATTTTTTAAATGGCTGCTAAGTAAGTTGTTTTTTATATTGTTATATAACTTAAAGTTAAATTTTAAGAGTTGAATTATGATTTCATAAGGAAATATGATCATAATTCAAGCTCTTAAATATAACTTTTAATCATCATTTATTTCATATATTACTATAAATAATATTTAGGAAATCAAGTAAGTAACAATAAATAGTCTCCAAAAATATGTATTTTTTTTATACATTTCGGAAAAAATCTCCTAATATGCCAAAAGTAATTAGTTAAATCTCTGTAGTCTTCTTTCACCAGCTCGTTATCCAGTCAGTCCTTCAGAAAATCGAATCTGGATTGGAAATTCATTGAACTCAATCCACCTGCTCTTGATATAGATTTCTGAATATTGAATTTGATTTTACTGAACACACTTTCAATTGGGTTCAGAAAAGGACTATATGGTGGTAAATGTTCAATAACATTATTTAGAGATATTGCACCACCATGAATTGAAGCATTGTCGTGGATTAAACGAAATCCAGTTCCATTAAATTTTACAGTTATTTCGTTGATGAAGATCTGGTAGGTATCCTTTTTATAGGATCCTACTACTAATTTATGATGGACTGGTCCATTGACTCCAATTGCGAGAGCCAAGGACATATTTCGCCCTCGGTTCGTTGGAAGTGTGGCGTATAATCGCTCACCTTTTTTATTTCTTCCAAGTTTCTGGCTTGTCCAAGTATTAAAGCCACATTCATCAATATATATTAATTGAGAATCCATCCATGCCTCTTCTAAATATCGCGTCGTGTATTCCATTCTGAGATCCAAGACGCGATCTGAATTTCTTTCAGCGACCGATGGTCTTATTTGCTTGGTCGTTATGAGATGATTTTCAAGAAAACGGGAAATAGTGTTTGTGGAAACACTTAAATTTTCGTTAATTAAAAAGTTCTTCATTTCCTCTAATGAAGCATAAACATTTTTCTCCACAAAATCAAGTAGTTTGTTGCCATTTTCTTCCGAAATTTTGGATATACTGCCACCAATCGTGCCTTGTGACAATTTCCCAAATTTCCGGTATTTATAAATTATTGTTTTTATGGAACCTAGCTATTCCCAATAATTTTCCAAAATGGAAATAGTCTTCTCCATTTTCCATGGCATTGATAATTCGTATTTTATCGATTTCCGAAATTCTGTAAGAAGAAGAATTTTTTATAACTTAAAAATAAAATTTACAGTTTGTGCTTTTTTGTTCGAGTCTCAGATGTTGTTGAGGGCCTAGCAACTTCTGAAAGCCTATGGAAATATTTAATTTATTTCAATTCTCAAATAAATCGCACAGTGTGATTTCTTCTTCATCACAAAATGGAATTGTTTCTGCAGAAATGTCTGAAAGCCTATGAAAATATGTAATTTATTTCAATTTTCAAATAAATCTTACGAAGAAGTTTCATCATTTTCATAAAAATTTGGATAAGTTTCCTTAGCGTTTAATTTTAAAAAATTTTCCGCCATTTTTTTTCTAAAAATATCTCAAAAATGTCTAAATTAATTTATTATAGGGGTTTTTTCAACTTCGTATGGCTACATGTTAAAAGTTAGCATGCATGTTTTATTATAGGTTTAGTTAATGTGCATTATTTTATTTCTCTATCACTTTTTGTGTCTCTATAGTTTAGGGTTTCTCTCATTGACGATTTTACAAGCAACCTCAAGGTGAGTTGGTGTGTTTATATGCTATAAATTTATTGATTTTCTTTTATATTATAGGTGATTTATCTCAGTGACAGCTGGTGTATATAGTGTTTTTGTGCCTGTGTGCGACCAATGGGCGATTTTTCGCTATTTTTAGGGCTTTTTAATTATTTTATTTACTTCAAAATATTTTTGTAATTTTTTATATATTTTTCTTTATTTTTGGATATATTAATATTTTATTGTTGGATTTTATTTTTATTATTGTTTTCTTAAAATATTATTTTTAAACCCCAATATTATGTTTTCTGGTCGCCTCTTCTGCCTGTATTTTTTCTAAACCTTATTTTGCAAGGTTTTGGCAGTTTATTTTATTTTTCGTATGTTTCTTTCTGCAGCTGTAGGCTTTTTAATGATTTTAATTAATTATTTGTTTTATTTAATTTTTGTTATATTTTTAATTTGTTTTAATTAATATGTTTTATTTTATTTTTGGTCTCTTCTTGCGGTGCGTGCGTATGTTACAGCAGCCATATTGATAATTTCCAAACGACCTTAATTATTTTGTTTTAACTTATACAATTTTCACATTTTTGTTTATATTGGTTTTTGTAATTTTGTTTTAATTTTGGCTTCGAGCCCAACACTTTGATTTAATAAAATTGTGTGCATGGTGAATTCTCATTCATTTTATCTCTCCCGGTGTTTTTTATTGTGATTGTTATTTATTTGTTCATAGTTAATATTATTTTGACATTATTGATGATATTATTTATGAGAAGAGGTTACTAAATTTTTTATTATAAATGACAGGTTATCCCAATTCGAATTAATTCGGTTATTTTATGGTTATGATTTCGATCTCGATGAGAATATTAGGCCTACCTCGTTGTTAGGGTTCTATTATCCATATCATCTTTACTAGATCATTCGTCGATGTCCTCTAAATTAAGTATCTAATATAGTTGATTCTTAGTTACTACCTATGTTAGAAATTTATAATATTATCACTAATATAGCTCCACAATAAATATTTGACTATGGCTAACTATCGTTCTAATAAAATTATACTGTTATTGAGCTTAGGGTTAAGCCGATATACATCTCATTTTCATTTTTGGTAGTTTTATCTTAGTATAGCATGTTATTCATAAGTTTACAGGTTTATTTAAATCAATTGCACCGACTCCGAGTTTCCACTTCCAGTTCTCTTGAATTTGATCTTAAGGAATATGTGTTAACATTATGATTTTAAGAGTGACCACTGGAATACTCAGAATTTCTCCGAGAATTTTAGCCGATATGTGGTATAGATTTTAGGTCGATTTTTTGGGAGATAGGTGAAAGGGAGCCAGTCAAAAGACTAGTTCCCGATCTTTCCACCGCCCCTATAGATAAAATGATTTGACGTTCAAGTCCGTCATTACGCACGACTAGACTCTTACGGGCACGAGCTATAGGCGGAGGAACCGCACTTACACAGCTTGATAGCTATGTCTTATTTTAATAACTTTCATATGGTGTGGCTGTGGGCCGGAAAATTTTCGACAGATATAACACTTTTCATTCAATCATGTATTTTGAGTCATTACATAATCAGTACATAACATTTCTCTTCCAGCATTTGTTAACATACGTAACAATTATTTCCCATACATACGCTCAAGTAGTGCTTACTTAGAAGAATCCTTGAATTCGTATTATGAAGAAATTATCACCGATTGTTGATCCTCTAATTGTTGGTTCGACTGAATAACGGTTCTCAGATTTTTCTGACAAATAACAATTTAGTTTTTTGCGAGAAAAAGTGACGTTGCTCACTAAGTGCATTAAAATTCTGCGAAAATGAATTGATATATATACCTGTTTTGAGACCCTAACCTTGCGTGTTCTTTTTGATGCATTTAAATAAAATTTGACCTTGATTTTAATTGTAATATCTAATTCTTATTTTGTCAATTTCTATATTAAATGAACAATTTATTTTATTTTTTAATAGGATATTTCTTATTGAAAATATTCCATTTTATTCGTTATTTTCTAACTTTTATGAATTGTTCATTTTTCGGTCAAATCTTTATGTTATCTTGTTATTTTTATGTTAATTTCGTGCTGATCTTGGTGCATATCTGTTATTATTTTGATTTATTTTTACGTTTTTGATTTTATATTTAATTGCATTTTTCTCATATTTTAAGGTTGTTTATTTGATGTTTATGGGTCTGATTTTAAATCTGCATTGCTATATTTGAGTCCTATTTCCGATTCATTTAAACAAAATTCAGTCTATGGCCCAACAATAGTATAAATTAACATTTGAAGGAGATAGGAGAATAATGGATCTTAACATCAAAATCAAGCACAGGCTTTTTATCGGCAGCTCGTTGAACCCATGGATCGTTCGATCAATTATAACATTAGTAATATTGCTCACTTTTTGCAGAAGATTCACCCACTCAAACACAGTTCCAACGTTGCTTAGCAACGGGTTTCGAGTGGTAAGCGAAAAATATTTGTATGGGGTTGTCTGGGTAACAACCATATAATCGCAAAAATTTCAACACACATTGACCCACCAATTTTGGCCGGTATCCAATGATAACATCCCTTGTGGTAACATCTCTTATGGTGCGTATCTGATGGAAACCCTTTGAAAGTGGTCGTAACGTCTTATTTCTTTTATTATCAGATACCCAACACTCGTATCTTATGGGAATTCCCTTGCAAGTGGTCGCCTATATATATTTTTTCTTACCCCGGAAGTTAATAAAATACACTAACTTTGTTCTAGTTTCAACTGAGTTTTACACGGTAGAGAATGATGTAAAGAATTAAAATTTGGAAACTTGGATTGTTAAATTAAATGAAAAGTATGGATATAATTGAGTTGAACTAAGGATTCGTCTGGGTCAGAATAGTTGCAGTGATGAATTTTAAAATTAAATTTATTTTAAATTTAAGTTATTTGTTTTTGCTTACAAGTTTAGAAATATTGTTTAAATAATTAGTTATATATTTAAATTATTTAGTTATTTTTTTAGTTATTTGTTTTTGCTTACAAGTTTTTAAATACTGTTTAAATAATTAGTTATATTATATTAAGCGATGAACATAGAAAATCTCAAATTAAATATTTCAAAATTGGTTTTTGGTAATTTTTAATTGAAAAGTTCAAAATTAATTATTCATTACAGCATATTTAGTGGAAAATAATTATACTAATACAGCTCAATCGTTCATTAATGAATGTATAATACTTCAACAAAATCCAAATTTAATTAAAGATACTATGTCAAATAAATCAAAAGATAATTTATACAATATTGTTGAGGATTATTTAGAATCTAAAAAATATGGTTTGGATTTATAACCTTTTAATTTATTAATTTTTGTTAAGCAATAATTCAATCATGCAATAACTTATGTAGTAATTATGTAAAACTCAAAGATATACTCTCTATCATGTATGAAAATTGCAGTGATACCACAGTATCTCGTAATGTGCAAAATGTCGATAAATTATCAGTTAACTCTAAACCGAAACGAGGTAGAAAACGTAAAATTGACTCCCTGAAAATCGAGTCGATATCGACAGCGCAAAATTTTTCATTTAATCCGGTTTGTGTAAATATTATATTATAAATCTATTCGAATCTCATTGCCAAATATTGATTGAATATTTAAATACAGATTCAAAATTTGGCTCCCTTGGCAGATTTTATGGCGTACAATATTAATAAAAATGCACCAAATTTCGAATTGACAAATTTCAATAACAATGTCCAGGTAACAATGTTCATTTAATTTAGTAATTACTTTTGGTGGCTAAGTAGCTGTTATGACGATAAATTTGAATTGATGGATTTCGTTTAATTTAGATGGATCCCAACTGGACAATCGACATCGATAGGCAACACGAAACTTCGAGGTCGACAACAATTTATCCAACTGTAAATTTTGTTTTTTAAAAAAATATTTACTCTGAAAAATTCAATTAATTAATAAATATTAATTAAAACATTCTTGAAAATATATTTATCTTCACTAAATAGTTATTGTTGCTGAACATATTTTTCCGGATGAAATTTTGTTTCATAACTTTAATCGAGTACCGATTAATGTCGCCCCTCCCATCACCATCCTGGCCACCGTTGACAATCAGACGAGTATAATTTATGAATTTTCAATTCACTGGAACCGCACAACCTTCGTATCGAATTCATAATTACCTGGGACTATTATAATTCCGTAGAAAGTTTCCGTGAATTTGATTGGTTGTTCGTGATTATCCTATCAGATAGCCTGTTGAATACAATATTGGATTTTTTGCTTTTCTTAACTCAACAAGTTATTTACTCGCTAAATTTGTCGAATTAAAATTCCCCCAAATTTCTGTAACCACGGCAACTGCATCGAATCGTTGACACTGAAAATTACAATTTCCCATATTTAAAGTGATATTTAGACTGGTGATTTGCAAGATATTTTCCTGGAAAGTCTTGAATCAGTTTATCCGTCGGAAAATTCTGCTGGTAAGCCACTAAAACGAAACGATTCGCTTAAAACACCCGACAAGGAGCAATTGGAATCTTTGATTAGCAGTCATTCGTTTCATGCAATTGACAATCAGTCGAATCTCAATTCCGATCTGAATCATCTCTGGGATTCGATTTGCAGTGAGAACGACGAACGGGTCGAAATTGTTCCAGATTCGGTTGACAGGGGTTCTATGGAAAGTTTTAAAAAGGCCATGGAATTTCAACCACTCAAATCAGAACTCAATATGTCCAAAAAACGGCCTGACATTTCCTGCGTGTCAGCAGAAGAGAAACAGAGCTTTAAAAAGGCCATGGAAATTCAACCAATCAAATCAGATATAAATATACCAAAAAACCAGCCTGATATTTCTAGCATGTCAGCAGAAGACAAGCAGAAAATTCTCCAAAGTGTCGATCTAAACAAAATGGTGGGAATTTTGAAAAATAAAAGATAAAATATATTTTTGTCTTTGATTTTTTTGTTATGATTGCTTCATAATTTTCAATGTGAGAGCCCCATTAGAGATGGAGTTTATGATAGGGCTCAAAGTTCATATAGAAGTGTCATAATTTAATTTTTGAGTTAATGTGGATAATTGTTGATGACTGAGATCCTGGATGGCCAATCCCAGGCGGCGATGTAGAAATACCCAGCTTAACAATCCCGGCAGCGTGATGAAAAAGACAAGAGGAAGGCCCGATGGAAAACTGTATCGACTAAACGCGGATATCGCATCCCGGGAGATCATCAGTACGGATGGATTCAATCCAGCGGACGGTACGTTGGAATATCTTACGTCAGTACTAACAAAAATTTCATTTCGGTTCATGGAAATTAATAATCATAAGCACAATGTTCCATAATTTATACTGTAAATTAATTTGAAACTTAATTAGTATAATGGTAATCTGTGTACAATTTTTTAATTCAATTGTTTAAGTAGATAGTTAGCACATTAACCAAAGTAGGAATCAACATTTATGAGTAGCATACAGTCAAATTCACGGAACAAATAGATCCGAGCCCGCACTTATCAAAATTACAAATGAGCACACAATTCTGAGTGAAACCGGAAAAATAAATGTAAAACAATAGCAAATTCAATATGGAAATGGTGTAAATGCAAATCAGCAAAAACAACTTTTTTTACCAAATGAAAAGAAAAAATATAAATACAGTAAAACCCCCATAAAAAGTACTTTCACTAAAAAAAAATTTCTCCTAAAGGGACAAAAAATGAAAATGAGTCGCATTTGTGATTTTAAGGGGCATTGAGCCTTTATACAAGGTACATCGCTATAAATTATAGGAATATAAACTGATGTGTTTTGACAAATTATCAACTACTTTGCAGTCTTATTTTCAGTCTTATTATTTTAGTTGGTGTGCATTGACGCACGATTTAAAAATGAAGGTGTATGAATGAATTCACAATGAATTTATTGATCAATAATGATTAAATCCCTTGTGATGAAGCGAGTGAATAATGTTTATGCTAATGAACTTCCGATTACTATGTGAGATATGACATGCCGAATAACCAATTTTTATGCATCGAAGTTTTTACCCAACTTATATGGTAATATTTATTTATTTATTTTTCGACCCACAGCCAAAACAGACCGCAAGATAGCAAACTCCATATAACAATTCGAGATGTGTAAGTGCAGGTTCATCCGCCAGTAGATAGATATGTCACCGCTAGACCATGTCACCGCTGGACCACATACCCCCTCCCCCCACCCCCCCGGGAAAAAATTTTTTCGCGCTAAGTCCAAAAGTACAAATTTTTTAAAAGTACAAAAAATTTTTAAACAAAGACAATGACTCATTCAAGGTCATTGGATGACTCATCAAAAATTTTTAAACAAAGACCATGACTCATTCAAGGTCATATGATGACTCATCATATATTTTCAAGGTCATTGGATGACTCATCAAAAATTTTAAACAAAGACCATGACTCATTCAAGGTCATTGGATGACTCATCATATCTTTTCAAGGTCATTGAAACAAAGACCATGACTCATACATTTTTCAAAATTTTTTCTATGTTGAAAAGTACAAATTTTTTCAAGGTCATTCAAAAATTTTTTCAAAATTTTTTCTATGTTTAAAAGTACACGATTTCCTATGTCACCGCTAGACCAAAAAAGATAGAATATTTTTCGAAATTTTTTCAAAATTTTTTCTATGTTTAAAAGTACACGATTTCCTATGTCACCGCTAGACCAAAAAAGATAGAATATTTTTCGAAATTTTTTCAAAATTTTTTCTATGTTTAAAAGTACACGATTTCCTATGTCACCGCTAGACCAAAAAAGATAGAATATTTTTCGAAATTTTTTCAAAAATTTTTCTATGTTGAAAAGTACAAATTTTTTCAAGGTCATTCAAGGTCAAGGTCATTCAAAATTTTTTTTTTTTTTTTTTTTTTTTCCAAAATTTTTTCTATGTTGAAAAGTACATATATTTTCAAGGTCATTCAAAAATTTTTTCAAAATTTTTTCTATGTTTAAAAGTACACGATTTCCTATGTCACCGCTAGACCAAAAAAGATAGAATATTTTTCGAAATTTTTTCAAAATTTTTTCTATGTTTAAAAGTACACGATTTCCTATGTCACCGCTAGACCAAAAAAGATAGAATATTTTTCGAAATTTTTTCAAAAATTTTTCTATGTTGAAAAGTACAAATATTTTTTCAAGGTCACGGATTTTTTAATCATTTTTTAATTATAATATATCTACTTACTTTTATAAGTAGTATATATTTTGTAAATTTAATTTTATTATTATTTTATAAAATATTATTATTTTTATTATTATTATTACTATTATTACAATGATTATTTGTATTATTGTACTACTTACTTTTATAAGTAGTATATATATATATATATATATATATTTTTATTATTATTATTTTTATCATTATTATTATTAATTTTATCATTATTATTATAAATATTATTATTATTATTGTTATTATTATTATTATTACTATTATTATTATTATTATTATTATAATTATTTTTATTATTATTATTAATTTTATCATTATTATTATAAGCATTATTTTATTATTATTATTATTATTTTTATTATTCTTATTATTATTATTAATAGTATTAGTTTTATTATTATTATTATAAATATTATTATTATTATTATTATTATTATTATTATTAATTTTATTATTATTATTATTAATTTTATCATTATTATTATAAGTATTATTTTATTATTATTATTATTATTATTATTAATATTTTTAATATTCTTATTATTATTATTATAAATATTATTATTTTTATTATTATTATTATTTTTAATAGTATTATTTTATTATTATTATTATTTTTATTAATATTATTATTGTTATTATTATTATTATCATGATTTTTATTATTTATTATTATTATTATTATTGTCAAGGTCATTGGATGACTCATCATAATTTTTCAAGGTCATTCAAAAGTAGGTCAAGGTCAATGGATGACTCATCATATTTTTTCAAGGTCACGGAATTTTTAATCATTTTTCAATTATAATATGTCTACTTACTTTTATAAGTAGTATATATTTTGTAAATTTTATTATTATTATTTTTTATTAATATTATTATTTTTATTATTATTTTTTAAAATATTATTATTTTTCAAGGTCATTCAAAAAAAAAAAAAATTTCAAGGTCACGGATTTTTTATTCATTTTTTAATTATAATATATCTACTTACTTTTATAAGTAGTATATATTTTGTAAATTTAATTTTATTATTATTATTATTTTTTATAAATATTATTATTATTATTACAAGATTTTATTAATAATTTCCTATGTTTCATGTGCTTGTTACTCACGCTCTTATATTGATAATGTCCTTATTATTCATGCGCTCCTATTGACCATATCTTTATAAGTCATGTGCGTGCAATGTTTAATAATATTATTAATGTGTAACAAAGACATTGAAAACACACACACACACATATATATATATATAGTGTTAAATAATATTTACTCTCATAAAATGACATTAGATATTTCAGAATCACCTTTAAATCATACAGAGGTTTTATTTTATTTTTATTAATTGTATTAATCTTCTAAATTAAGATACCAGAATTCAGTATTGAATGGAATCAGACATTTTTAATAATCGATAGACTGTTCACAGAAACCTATGATTATTTATTACTATCAAAAATAAATAAGTCTTTTAAACATCACAACATTCAAATTCTCGTAGAATTATTCGGTTTCAACAAATCACTAATGAAATTATCTAGTTGTATATTATTTCTAAATAATATAAATCCTACAGAAATTAATATGCTTAATATATTCTGGGTATGTATGGATTTCAGGTTTGGCAAATATCGAGATGTTATTCAATTCTACATTGATAATGCAGATAAAATCGAAATAAAAATCAAGGACAAACTGGATGAAGTACAAAAACAATATCTTACATGTTCAAGTTGTTTAATTAATAAAGTCAATATTTTATATTTACCATGTGGGCATATCATTATTTGTTCATCATGTTTTAAAAACTCTAATAGGTGTGAAAGTTGTGGTATAATTATTGATGAGTACCATTCTGTGTATATGTAATAAATGTTATTTTGTTTCTAAAGAAATATTATTCAAGTTACTTTTAACTATTGTGAACATGATCTCAAACCCTAATTTATAAAAGCAACTAATAATAAAATAATCAAAACATAATAAAATAAGTAAATGAAAATGTACAAGTTTAGTTTTCTATAATATACAAGTTTTATTACATAATTGTTCGAAATCGTCTGATAAATCCTTTTATTGATGATGATGATCATTCAGAAGCCAAAATTTCATTGAAAATATCTTGAAATGGCTGAGATCTAATATAGTTAAAAACACAATAAAAATTTACGATAAGAGAGGACAATATGAAGTTTATGCTTGACTATTGACAGACCAAGTGAGGTCAAAAAGTACCTCGGCTTCATTGCACAAATTAGGTTTAGCTTGTCGAGTAATTGCACATTACACAACTTTCATGCGCGGACACTACAAAGTGTCATAGGCACTAAATTAATTAATTAATGTTTATTACTACCAAAATAATTATTTGCAGACTAGGGAGATTATAGCCGCCTACGACCAGCTTGTAAATAAAATATAATAAAGTGTAAAGAGATTATTATATTTAAAAATACAAACAAATAATTCATCCATTTAAACTCATCGAATGATGGGAGTCAAAATAATGTTATTATTTAGTCAAAACGTGATATATTAAAGGCGCGCGGGTATACTTTTAATCAATATAATTTGTAAAGTTTTTTTTTTTTTTTATAACTATATTCCTAAAATCAATTAATAAAACCATAGTTTTTAATATATATTCATTAGTCAAGTCTTTGTTAAAAATTCACTTGTATTGCATCTACATTGTGAACTAACATAATCTACGTATATTGAAAATTTGATATATTCATATTTGCTATAAAGAGTTTTAAAATATGTTGAAATTAAAAGTATGAAAACTGAAAATACTCAGAAAGCAGAAAAAATGATAATTGATATTAGTAATTCTGTGTTTATCCAATCTATTTGTATTAAGATATATTTTATAAGTAATATAACAACTGTAAAATAAAATAACTGTAATATTCAACAGATCTCTATTAATATTATTAATTAATACTATTATTATTATTATTATTATACTTTAACTTTTTATTATTATTACCATTTCATTAACATTATTTTCGTCTATTATAATTTTATTATCAATCATTTCGTCATCATGTGTGTTATCAACATTTATATTTAAAGATCTAAAATTTATAATTGAAGAATATTAAAATGTTTACTATTAAATTATCAAAAGTGGATAACATAACTAATTAATGATAATATTAAGTTAATTTATAAAGTTTTTACTTAAATTTTGAACTCAAATATATTTTATAAGCTAATTTTAACTTAAAGTATATATTTTATGTGTAAATATCTAATTGTGGTTTGAGTGAGTAAATTGATGCACTATGTGTATATTAGTAACAGATGGCTATCAGGTAGGTACAATATGAGTAAAGAGGGAGTCAACACATAATAAATCAATAAAAAGAAAACTAATTCACTCAATGAATCAATAAAAACAAAAGCATATGGAAACCAATCTACACAATAAGACCCCAGATATTTTATGAAAATATTTATTAAAATGACATTCTAGCACTATTGACTTTCCAAATTGGAGTCATGACATCATCTGAATTGATCCTGTATCCTTGTATAATGATAATTGTATACCAATGAAAGTTTTCAATAAAATTTACTTCTTTATTAGCAATATAAAACTTTGCATTCTCGTGGCCAAGATATATGTTGTTATCGCTTCTTAACTTGATATTCATTGTATTTAGAATTTCGTTTACTAATTACAATCTGCATCCGATATTATTGGGTATTGATTAATGTGATTGGCATTGAAAATTTGTAAGTGATAGAAAATCTGAGAAAATGTAAGGTATGGCTATAATTCTTCACTATCATAAATTCAGTTTGCATATCAAAATAATGATTATAGTTGTCATCGTATTTATACTATGTATATAACCAATGCAATGATAATGTATAATTTTACTATAAAGATTCTAAAAATATTTTGAAATTAAAAATGTCAAAACTGAAGATACTCAGAAAGCTGAAAATTAGCTATGATGTATATAACCTTAATGTCTGCATGACCTCTTCATAATCTCGATGTTTGAGTAATAAATTGCATCGATATTGCATTTTAAATGAATGGATATTGCAATAAAATATTATAAAAAATCATACGGAAACAAGTGATCAAAACTTATCTATATATATATATATATATATATTTATTTTTTTTTTATGATGGAATAATACCAGTTGAGGTTCTAAGGATCTATGTAGAAATGTTTTGTAATCAAGTAATTCTAAAACAAATTGAATAGTTATACATGTTTTTGTTACAAATTAATAAATTTTATCATAATTCATTAAAATATTTAAGTAAAACAATATAAAAAAGTTTTATGTAAATTGTTACATTGTTGTATTAACTTAATATTGAATCGAAGTAATGAACCAGCAAAATTTATTTAAATATTACCATCAAATTATTTATGATAATTATAGTAAAGATAATAAACGTTTTAAGTAAATTATTACAAAATCATAAAATAACACAACTTGCAAATACTGCGATAAATTATTTTAATAAAATAGTTAACAAATAATAATAATAATAATAATAAAAATAATAATCATAAATTTTAATAATTTGACAGATAAAAAATTAGTTCTGATACTAGATGCTAACTAAATATTAACAAAATATTTTAATGGGGATACATAACTTGAGTACTTAATGTAATGTTCAGATGGATGAATAAGGTTTTGTTAATCATATACGATTCACGGCTTTTTATGTAAAAATAATTGAAAATGAGTCAAATATCATCAAATTAATACTGTCCAATAAAGATATCATAGCTTGTTTTAAATATCTGATTTAATCGAATTTCCATTGATTTGTCGTAGATTTTGAATCTAAAAAACATACATTCAAAGATTTACTCACTGTTCGATGAAGGGGTTACATATCATTGTGGTATTAAATAAATCGGGAACAAAATTACTTTAAAGGGTTGATAAATGTATCGATACAAAGTTGACATATATGCACATACAAGGTTGACACAACTGCATTCACATGATATAACATTCACACATCTATCAATCAAAATCATGCATTTGGGTCGCAGATGAGTAATAAAATCAATCAAATAACAAAAATGAGCAAATCACATATAAAACACGATAATTATACATTGAGGTTATCAATTTTAATCAATGTGAGGTATTTATCACATATAAAATCTAACCTATTTCATACAATTTAACAGTCTTAATATGTTTGTTATGAAAACATGGGTATATTTGGGGTACTTCATTGAAATATATCACTCACTGTTGAGAATTATTTTACGTTAGACATAAACCATCAAAACATTTATTTTAGAATTATTGGAAGTTGAACCTTGTTTTATAAAACTGTCGTAACTTTTATCAAATTCAATTGGTAAAACAGAAAATATATTTTTACTACATTACATATATACAAAATGATATTCTTCAATAATTATACCACAACTTTCACATTTACGAGTAGTGGTTTTGAAACAAGAAAAACAAATAATTATATGTCCACAAGGTAAATATATGATGAATGCTTTGTTAATCTGAGAAATTGATCATGTCAGAAAATCTTTTCTTTTATCGGACAGTTTTTCGAATTTTTATATTTCTATTTTATCGACATTATCCAGATCGAGAATTTCATCAGTGATTTGTTGAATCCAAACAAGTCTACAAAACATTCAACTAATTCATGTTTAAAGGATTTATTTCAATTTTGCGAGAAATATATCATCAAATTTTGATGCCAAAAGCCTATCAATTATTAAAAAGGTCTGACCCCCCATATAACACCTAATTTAAATGGTTAGTTTATTCAATAAATATCAAGCCAAACTTCTGTATCCTTTATCACCATTTATGAAAATAAAATCTAATGTAATTTATTAATGAATGTTTAATAAATGTTTAGTAAAATATAAAATTTTGTTATTCAGTGATATTCACGATAAAATATCCATGGCAATGTTGATATTTGGTTAATGAAAATATGGTCATACAATTTGATCATACAACATGGTCATACAATTTGAGCATACAACATTATCATACAACATTGAGCGAATCATATATATGTATATTAGTTAATACATAGCCATTTAGTAAGTTCTTAATAATTTTACTAATATTAATTATATAATTGAGTATTTGTTACCAAATTGGAAGTCATACAGGCTTAGTCAACTTCTATATATATATATGTTTAGAAATTATGTTTATTTTTATATATATTTATTGGATATTTTGGTAAGAAAACATATAAGTTATGCAAAAGTATGGGTCATTCTCAAATATTTTCCTTGTGGACATATAATTATTTGTTTTTCTTGTTTCAAAACCACTACTCGTAAATGTGAAAGTTGTGGTATAATTATTGAAGAATATCATTTTGTATATATGTAATGTAGTAAAAATATATTTTCTGTTTTACCAATTGAATTTGATAAAAGTTACGACAGTTTTATAAAACAAGGTTCAACTTCCAATAATTCTAAAATAAATGTTTTGATGGTTTATGTCTAACGTAAAATAATTCTCAACAGTGAGTGATATATTTCAATGAAGTACCCCAAATATACCCATGTTTTCATAACAAACATATTAAGACTGTTAAATTGTATGAAATAGGTTAGATTTTATATGTGATAAATACCTCACATTGATTAAAATTGATAACCTCAATGTATAATTATCGTGTTTTATATGTGATTTGCTCATTTTTGTTATTTGATTGATTTTATTACTCATCTGCGACCCAAATGCATGATTTTGATTGATAGATGTGTGAATGTTATATCATGTGAATGCAGTTGTGTCAACCTTGTATGTGCATATATGTCAACTTTGTATCGATACATTTATCAACCCTTTAAAGTAATTTTGTTCCCGATTTATTTAATACCACAATGATATGTAACCCCTTCATCGAACAGTGAGTAAATCTTTGAATGTATGTTTTTTAGATTCAAAATCTACGACAAATCAATGGAAATTCGATTAAATCAGATATTTAAAACAAGCTATGATATCTTTATTGGACAGTATTAATTTGATGATATTTGACTCATTTTCAATTATTTTTACATAAAAAGCCGTGAATCGTATATGATTAACAAAACCTTATTCATCCATCTGAACATTACATTAAGTACTCAAGTTATGTATCCCCATTAAAATATTTTGTTAATATTTAGTTAGCATCTAGTATCAGAACTAATTTTTTATCTGTCAAATTATTAAAATTTATGATTATTATTTTTATTATTATTATTATTATTATTTGTTAACTATTTTATTAAAATAATTTATCGCAGTATTTGCAAGTTGTGTTATTTTATGATTTTGTAATAATTTACTTAAAACGTTTATTATCTTTACTATAATTATCATAAATAATTTGATGGTAATATTTAAATAAATTTTGCTGGTTCATTACTTCGATTCAATATTAAGTTAATACAACAATGTAACAATTTACATAAAACTTTTTTATATTGTTTTACTTAAATATTTTAATGAATTATGATAAAATTTATTAATTTGTAACAAAAACATGTATAACTATTCAATTTGTTTTAGAATTACTTGATTACAAAACATTTCTACATAGATCCTTAGAACCTCAACTGGTATTATTCCATCATAAAAAAAAAATAAATATATATATATATATATATATAGATAAGTTTTGATCACTTGTTTCCGTATGATTTTTTATAATATTTTATTGCAATATCCATTCATTTAAAATGCAATATCGATGCAATTTATTACTCAAACATCGAGATTATGAAGAGGTCATGCAGACATTAAGGTTATATACATCATAGCTAATTTTCAGCTTTCTGAGTATCTTCAGTTTTGACATTTTTAATTTCAAAATATTTTTAGAATCTTTATAGTAAAATTATACATTATCATTGCATTGGTTATATACATAGTATAAATACGATGACAACTATAATCATTATTTTGATATGCAAACTGAATTTATGATAGTGAAGAATTATAGCCATACCTTACATTTTCTCAGATTTTCTATCACTTACAAATTTTCAATGCCAATCACATTAATCAATACCCAATAATATCGGATGCAGATTGTAATTAGTAAACGAAATTCTAAATACAATGAATATCAAGTTAAGAAGCGATAACAACATATATCTTGGCCACGAGAATGCAAAGTTTTATATTGCTAATAAAGAAGTAAATTTTATTGAAAACTTTCATTGGTATACAATTATCATTATACAAGGATACAGGATCAATTCAGATGATGTCATGACTCCAATTTGGAAAGTCAATAGTGCTAGAATGTCATTTTAATAAATATTTTCATAAAATATCTGGGGTCTTATTGTGTAGATTGGTTTCCATATGCTTTTGTTTTTATTGATTCATTGAGTGAATTAGTTTTCTTTTTATTGATTTATTATGTGTTGACTCCCTCTTTACTCATATTGTACCTACCTGATAGCCATCTGTTACTAATATACACATAGTGCATCAATTTACTCACTCAAACCACAATTAGATATTTACACATAAAATATATACTTTAAGTTAAAATTAGCTTATAAAATATATTTGAGTTCAAAATTTAAGTAAAAACTTTATAAATTAACTTAATATTATCATTAATTAGTTATGTTATCCACTTTTGATAATTTAATAGTAAACATTTTAATATTCTTCAATTATAAATTTTAGATCTTTAAATATAAATGTTGATAACACACATGATGACGAAATGATTGATAATAAAATTATAATAGACGAAAATAATGTTAATGAAATGGTAATAATAATAAAAAGTTAAAGTATAATAATAATAATAATAATAGTATTAATTAATAATATTAATAGAGATCTGTTGAATATTACAGTTATTTTATTTTACAGTTGTTATATTACTTATAAAATATATCTTAATACAAATAGATTGGATAAACACAGAATTACTAATATCAATTATCATTTTTTCTGCTTTCTGAGTATTTTCAGTTTTCATACTTTTAATTTCAACATATTTTAAAACTCTTTATAGCAAATATGAATATATCAAATTTTCAATATACGTAGATTATGTTAGTTCACAATGTAGATGCAATACAAGTGAATTTTTAACAAAGACTTGACTAATGAATATATATTAAAAACTATGGTTTTATTAATTGATTTTAGGAATATAGTTATAAAAAAAAAAAAAAACTTTACAAATTATATTGATTAAAAGTATACCCGCGCGCCTTTAATATATCACGTTTTGACTAAATAATAACATTATTTTGACTCCCATCATTCGATGAGTTTAAATGGATGAATTATTTGTTTGTATTTTTAAATATAATAATCTCTTTACACTTTATTATATTTTATTTACAAGCTGGTCGTAGGCGGCTATAATCTCCCTAGTCTGCAAATAATTATTTTGGTAGTAATAAACATTAATTAATTAATTTAGTGCCTATGACACTTTGTAGTGTCCGCGCATGAAAGTTGTGTAATGTGCAATTACTCGACAAGCTAAACCTAATTTGTGCAATGAAGCCGAGGTACTTTTTGACCTCACTTGGTCTGTCAATAGTCAAGCATAAACTTCATATTGTCCTCTCTTATCGTAAATTTTTATTGTGTTTTTAACTATATTAGATCTCAGCCATTTCAAGATATTTTCAATGAAATTTTGGCTTCTGAATGATCATCATCATCAATAAAAGGATTTATCAGACGATTTCGAACAATTATGTAATAAAACTTGTATATTATAGAAAACTAAACTTGTACATTTTCATTTACTTATTTTATTATGTTTTGATTATTTTATTATTAGTTGCTTTTATAAATTAGGGTTTGAGATCATGTTCACAATAGTTAAAAGTAACTTGAATAATATTTCTTTAGAAACAAAATAACATTTATTACATATACACAGAATGGTACTCATCAATAATTATACCACAACTTTCACACCTATTAGAGTTTTTAAAACATGATGAACAAATAATGATATGCCCACATGGTAAATATAAAATATTGACTTTATTAATTAAACAACTTGAACATGTAAGATATTGTTTTTGTACTTCATCCAGTTTGTCCTTGATTTTTATTTCGATTTTATCTGCATTATCAATGTAGAATTGAATAACATCTCGATATTTGCCAAACCTGAAATCCATACATACCCAGAATATATTAAGCATATTAATTTCTGTAGGATTTATATTATTTAGAAATAATATACAACTAGATAATTTCATTAGTGATTTGTTGAAACCGAATAATTCTACGAGAATTTGAATGTTGTGATGTTTAAAAGACTTATTTATTTTTGATAGTAATAAATAATCATAGGTTTCTGTGAACAGTCTATCGATTATTAAAAATGTCTGATTCCATTCAATACTGAATTCTGGTATCTTAATTTAGAAGATTAATACAATTAATAAAAATAAAATAAAACCTCTGTATGATTTAAAGGTGATTCTGAAATATCTAATGTCATTTTATGAGAGTAAATATTATTTAACACTATATATATATATATATATGTGTGTGTGTGTGTTTTCAATGTCTTTGTTACACATTAATAATATTATTAAACATTGCACGCACATGACTTATAAAGATATGGTCAATAGGAGCGCATGAATAATAAGGACATTATCAATATAAGAGCGTGAGTAACAAGCACATGAAACATAGGAAATTATTAATAAAATCTTGTAATAATAATAATAATATTTATAAAAAATAATAATAATAATAAAATTAAATTTACAAAATATATACTACTTATAAAAGTAAGTAGATATATTATAATTAAAAAATGAATAAAAAATCCGTGACCTTGAAATTTTTTTTTTTTTGAATGACCTTGAAAAATAATAATATTTTAAAAAATAATAATAAAAATAATAATATTAATAAAAAATAATAATAATAAAATTTACAAAATATATACTACTTATAAAAGTAAGTAGACATATTATAATTGAAAAATGATTAAAAATTCCGTGACCTTGAAAAAATATGATGAGTCATCCATTGACCTTGACCTACTTTTGAGTGACCTTGACCTACTTTTGAATGACCTTGAAAAATTATGATGAGTCATCCAATGACCTTGACAATAATAATAATAATAATAAATAATAAAAATCATGATAATAATAATAATAACAATAATAATAATAATAATAATATTAATAAAAATAATAATAATAATAAAATAATACTATTAAAAATAATAATAATAATAAAAATAATAATATTTATAATAATAATAATAAGAATATTAAAAATATTAATAATAATAATAATAATAATAATAAAATAATACTTATAATAATAATGATAAAATTAATAATAATAATAATAAAATTAATAATAATAATAATAATAATAATAATAATAATAATAATAATATTTATAATAATAATAATAAAACTAATACTATTAATAATAATAATAAGAATAATAAAAATAATAATAATAATAATAAAATAATACTATTAAAAATAATAATAATAATAAAAATAATAATATTTATAATAATAATAATAAGAATATTAAAAATATTAATAATAATAATAATAATAATAATAAAATAATACTTATAATAATAATGATAAAATTAATAATAATAATAATAAAATTAATAATAATAATAATAATAATAATAATAATATTTATAATAATAATAATAAAACTAATACTATTAATAATAATAAGAATAATAAAAATAATAATAATAATAATAAAATAATGCTTATAATAATAATGATAAAATTAATAATAATAATAAAAATAATTATAATAATAATAATAATAATAATAGTAATAATAATAATAACAATAATAATAATAATATTTATAATAATAATGATAAAATTAATAATAATAATGATAAAAATAATAATAATAAAAATATATATATATATATATACTACTTATAAAAGTAAGTAGTACAATAATACAAATAATCATTGTAATAATAGTAATAATAATAATAAAAATAATAATATTTTATAAAATAATAATAAAATTAAATTTACAAAATATATACTACTTATAAAAGTAAGTAGATATATTATAATTAAAAAATGATTAAAAAATCCGTGACCTTGAAAAAATATTTGTACTTTTCAACATAGAAAAATTTTTGAAAAAATTTCGAAAAATATTCTATCTTTTTTGGTCTAGCGGTGACATAGGAAATCGTGTACTTTTAAACATAGAAAAAATTTTGAAAAAATTTTTGAATGACCTTGAAAATATATGTACTTTTCAACATAGAAAAAATTTTGGAAAAAAAAAAAAAAAAATTTTGAATGACCTTGACCTTGAATGACCTTGAAAAAATTTGTACTTTTCAACATAGAAAAAATTTTGAAAAAATTTCGAAAAATATTCTATCTTTTTTGGTCTAGCGGTGACATAGGAAATCGTGTACTTTTAAACATAGAAAAAATTTTGAAAAAATTTTTGAATGACCTTGAAAATATATGTACTTTTCAACATAGAAAAAATTTTGGAAAAAAAAAAAAAAAAAAAAATTTTGAATGACCTTGACCTTGAATGACCTTGAAAAAATTTGTACTTTTCAACATAGAAAAATTTTTGAAAAAATTTCGAAAAATATTCTATCTTTTTTGGTCTAGCGGTGACATAGGAAATCGTGTACTTTTAAACATAGAAAAAATTTTGAAAAAATTTCGAAAAATATTCTATCTTTTTTGGTTTAGCGGTGACATAGGAAATCGTGTACTTTTAAACATAGAAAAAATTTTGAAAAAATTTCGAAAAATATTCTATCTTTTTTGGTCTAGCGGTGACATAGGAAATCGTGTACTTTTAAACATAGAAAAAATTTTGAAAAAATTTTTGAATGACCTTGAAAAAATTTGTACTTTTCAACATAGAAAAAATTTTGAAAAATGTATGAGTCATGGTCTTTGTTTCAATGACCTTGAAAAGATATGATGAGTCATCCAATGACCTTGAATGAGTCATGGTCTTTGTTTAAAATTTTTTGATGAGTCATCATATGACCTTGAATGAGTCATGGTCTTTGTTTAAAATTTTTTGATGAGTCATCCAATGACCTTGAATGAGTCATTGTCTTTGTTTAAAAATTTTTTGTACTTTTAAAAAATTTGTACTTTTGGACTTAGCGCGAAAAAATTTTTTCCCGGGGGGGTGGGGGAGGGGGTATGTGGTCCAGCGGTGACATGGTCTAGCGGTGACATATCTATCTACTTCCGCCAATATCTCATGCTCGTGAAGATTCTGCCGTGCTTAACGCTGGAATCCAAACTTCAAATCATAGAACTAAATAGCAAAAGCAAGTATCTCTAGAGTAGGTCTTTTGGCTCAACTTTCTTGCACTCAATTTCGAAAAAATTGACATGAAATTTTAAACGACAATCGGCTCAAAATAACTAACACCGAGTAGTCAATTGGGCACTCATTAAATACAATGTGAACACAATTAGATCAAAAGGACAAAGAAAGAAAAAGGGTAGCAGGGACAATTACGAAATCTTTGTTAGATGACGAAGGAAAACCGTTAAACGCCTTCATACTTTCAAAGTATTATAGAACTGGGCCTAGCAAGTACAGAGTTAATATCCATGTGGAATAATAACCAACAATCAAATCCCAACCAAATCCCAAACCAAACCCAAAGCCGAATGATGAACAGAGTGTAATCTACCATCATCTGTACATAGACAATATTCTCTTATTATTATCTGTTTATTTATTGACAATTATTTATCGGATATCTGTAAATTGTGTAATCCATTTTACTTATTGAATTCATTTTATTTATTGACAATTATTTATCGGTTATCTGTTCTATTTAGTGACATCAAACAATATTTATCTGTTTGGTGTAATTTTATGTAATTCAATATATCTTCATAAACTTTTATATAAAAGGGTAAAATCATTATTACTAAAATAATTATTATTATTGTTGTTATTATTATTATTATTATTATTATTAGTATTATTATTCATTAATATTTAAAAAAATTAAGAACGAATTATTGATTAATAAAACAATTAGAAACACCTGGTTCAATAATAAAAAGAAAAATTAAGAACGTATTATTGATTTATATTTCAAAAGTAAAATAAAATAAATTAATTTAAAACATCTGGACCCATAATAAATCAATATATACTGACGCAAAACTCAGTATATTCGCCCAAAATTTAGCTACTTACTTGTTCTTCTAGAGGCAATCTCAAGGAGAATTTAATTAGGAGCAGAGCTCAACATACTTTTTTGCAAGGATAAAATAACACGCATACACAACATAAAACAGAACATAATTTTGCACGCACTTATTTGAAATTGGATATTGTATTTTATTTGAATTTGGAATCATTTAGAACTTGGTAATTTTTGAGTTTAATAAATTTTATATCAAAGTTGTCTTTTATATATTGAATTATATATATACTAATACCAGTGCACGTTGAAATCTCGATTAGAAATAGTGATACCTCAACATCTTTGCAACAGTTAAAATGAAAATCCATTGGAAAAAGATTAATCCAAACTACCAAATTCATGAAAAGGAATAATTTAAATAATAAGTAAGAACTTAACAAATTATTTTGATTTAAGATGGAAAATATGGGCGGAATGCTGCTCAAATTTTCCGAATTGGTGGGTTACTGGGGTTCGCTATTTGTTTAAACCATCCTATTGTTACCCCGGTAACGCCATATAAATATTACTTTGACTACCACTCGGCACCCGTTGCTAGGCAACGTTGGAAATGTGTTCGAGTGGGTGGATTGTCCGCAAAAAGTGAGCACTATTACTAATACTGTAATTGCTCGGACAACCCTCGGGTTCAACGAGCTGTCGATGGAAGACCTGTGCTCGCTTTACAATGTCCCCTGTGTGAGAAAGTTCAAGATCAGACTCATGTTGACCAGTAGAAATAGAACGATGTTCCGGTGACACGGTTTGAGTATTCACGACTTTTCGACGACAATTCCATATTAATCATATCTTGTGACCTGTTACTTTAGGTTTGTTTAACAATAATTACAATTTTATTTATTAAAACAAGAAAAACGATTAAAAATATATAATGTCTCAAAGTTAATTCGGTGTTAGAACGGTACTGGACACTTCAGTTCAATTGGCTTGTCAGACGTGCAGCTCTGCGTCGGGCACGTTCCTTGCGTCCCGGCCGGTGATTGCTTGACGGTACTGTTGATGGAGTCACTGCTAATGTGGAATTGTTGATTGAATCCCGGTACGCCAACTGAGATGGGGCGAAGATAAAGGGGTAAGTTACCGCTTCCCTTTCACAACTGGCAGCCAGGGCGACTTCCAGCCCCCTTATTTGCGTCCGGAGATTCTGATTTAATTGACGCTCCTCCGCCCAACCCTTTTGAGCGGCTGTGAGGCGTTGGTGGATGGATTTGAGCTTTGCCGGGTCCACCCAGGTAGATTTCACCTGCTGCACCTCCTTGGTGAGCTGAATGATCTGCTCGTATAGGGATTTGTTGGATTGCTGGGCGCGGGATAGTTCATTTTGTAGCAATTGGGCGGGTTCCATGGCTAATAACGATAAAATAATTAAAAGGTGGTTTACTGATAGAGCGCAATCATATAACGTTAGGTTTATTTCAAACAAATTAATGCGAATTATTTAATGATAATAAAAATCTTAATTAAGCAAAAAACAAAACAACGAAAACAAAACATTCACAAATTTAATTTTTATTATCAACAATTCAACTTAAGTCCAAATGCCGAAAGAAACAATTGTTTTTTAAATCAATCACCAAGCGAAAATTGGTTCATAATCACTCATGGGAATCTTTTCGCCACCCATTCCTCGGGTGTATAGCCCGAGATCGACATGGTCGGTCTCTTCTTATTGCGGGCTCGGGTCGTAACGGTTGGTGAGTCCTGGGTTGGGGAGATTGGTTGGGGATGCCAATAGTTGTCGGCGATCCGACCCGCCAGCAAATCTTCTTCAACGTTCGCCAGATACTGGCGAGCTCGGATTACCTGCAGGTTTACTTGGCACTGATGGGTCTCCAGGTTTGTGAGCAGCCGCCGAGCCTGTTGGTAGATCTCTTCGGCCGGGCTCCATTGGTCGATTGTTCCCTGCCCTAGATTGTTTCTATCGAGAAACTTCGACGGGGGAAACTCGGGGCATTTCTCCTGTCTGTATTTAGCCCAGGCCCATCTCCACCGGTCTGCGAGCGAGATTGTCGTCTGATTCGTCGAATTTGTTACTGGAATGAACATTATTAATGTGGCTAATCTTAGTGACAGAAAATGATTATGATGGGTCTCTTGCAATCAATTAAGTCTAGTTATTTTACTATTATATAAGGAATTTTTTAGTTGATCTCGCGGACATCCTATAGGGAAAATAATTGGTTCATTTCAAATGTTGGTTTGAGTTACTATCGTTATACATATCTATGATTATCGTGCATTTCCATACTTGTAATTAACTATTTCATGCTACTTTAGAACATCAAGTACGTAATATTGCAAAAAATGCGTCCGTCGGAATCTTTGGGGACGAAATACTCTCTTGGCCCTCGGCAGGAGTTAGCATTTGGGGAAAATGGGCTACGACAAATCTTTCATTGTAATGAGTGGGTTTTTTCTTTTATGAAAATTTACTGACAATAAATCCCTGTATCACCCATTTTTTGAGTATCGGACAAACTCAAATCTCCAAAATTTATTGATCGTCCATGACTATTTCGTTAAATATTACATTTGCACTATAATTAACCCTTCAGTGTGGGGCTCCTGAAACTTTTGAAATTGAATGAAATAATAAATGTAGAGTATGATGACCTAACTGATATTACTATGGAGAGGCGTATAAATACTTTATGGGAGAAATTGTGATGGTCTGCGATTTAGTGGACTAACTGCACTCGATCGGGGATTTGGAAGTCATTTGTGGGGTAATAATGGGAAACTTATGTCAATGGTGACGGGACTACAATAGACATAAATTGGGTGTAGAGATCGATTACATATATATGAATAAGAAAAAAAAAACATTTATAATTATAAGTTAAATATAATTTATAATAATCTCACTCTCCATTATCTTATCTTGCGTCGTCGTAGCTCCTTCATTAAATATTCCAGGCGTCGACATCACTTCGTCAGAAATTGGTTGCGCATTCATGATTAGAAAGAAGAATATCCAGACTAACTTTGTATCGATATTAGGTTTTATTTAGATGCAGAAGCGGGAGTGTCTGTACACACTGATCGTTGACGGCCGGAAAATCGATTAATCCTGATGAATTGTTTATTTGGTGATAAATAGAAGGCGACTTAAATATTTAGATTAAATTCCACATCCGTTGGTCGAGTGATTGGTTTACTTATAGTTAATTTGGACTTTTCGTCGTAGACATCAGAATATGTGAAATTTTACAGTGATCAATTTTCCGGTGATTTAGTGATAATTCAGAGTTTGTTCTGCTATATTATCTAGTAAGTCCTTTTATGCGATTATTTCCTATTATAACGAATTTTCTTTAGTTGACGATGGAGGTCACTACTAAATATGATGGAAACGAATTCGGAAACCTATACCTGTTCTGGGTTATTAGTATCACTTTGGGTTAATTTGTCGGAGGAGTTATTATTTCTATGTCGATATTATCTTGCAGGTGAAGTTACTAATTTTAATTAATTTATTTCGCATAATTTTTGCAGAGATTGTATGGGTTTCAGTGGAGTTTGATTAATTCGGGGATCCTATATAAATTTGTGGAGAAATTTATTTGATAAGTGGTATTAATCTTTAATGGAATAAAATTGTCTATTCAATGAGTCTTTTCTATTCAAATTAACTCGTTTTTATTGATCACGTTTCATAAATCCTATAAATAATGCATAATTGGTGCGGTACTCATCACTTGTTCTGATGATTTGGATTAATTCTTAACCGAGCAAAATCTCGATGGATACTTTACGAATTTTCGATACAAGACAGTTTTTGGGGTGGTATGATCGCAATAATCGCTTAATAGTTAGGATTATGGTAATAGCTTGAAAAGTTATGGTTGGGTTTTAATTATTATTGATGTCGTTCTTTATGAGGGTATTCGAAAAGGAGCGCGTTTGCTAACTATACTGATGGATATACTCTAACTTGGAGTTAATTAAATTCTCTGCTTTACTGAAAGTTTAGGGTGAGTTGGTTTCGATAGCTATCATTACAATTATGTCCTTATTGGGTTTCCTAATAACTATTTAACAATACCGTTAGTTTATAATTCCCTATTTTTAAATTCATATCAAATTTAGATCTACGAGAAAAATAATCATTAATTTCATAGCGGTGATCCCGTTTTTTATAAGGTATTTGAAAGGGTGCATCTAATCTCGGACTTAGAATCTGATTAAATTCTTTACCTCACTAGGAGTTTGAAGCGATTTATTTGATAACGACTAGAAATCTATAATTATAGTTAAGTTGAATTTATTAATTTATTTTATTTCATATCAACGATTTCATATTGATTTATTCCCCATACCCTTTCCCTTTATTAAGCCTTAAAACGCATTTTATGTTTATATTATATTTAATGAGTGCCCCCTGGACTACTCGGTGTGGTGATTTTGAGCCATGTGTAAGTTAATTTAGGTCGAATTTAAAGAAAACGAGAAACGAAGAAGAAGCTAAAAAACCTCTTCCTTATTTCTCCTTTCTTCTATACGGGATAAAATTGACGTTCCAATCCCTGCGTTCCGCACGCCGGGTCTTGACGAGCACAGATAATTGGCGATATTCCACGCACTTACACGAATCTGAATTGTATGTTGATTTTACTGACTTGTGAGGTGTCTTGGCTGTGGGCCGGAAAAATTTCGACAAATAAATTAATTATGAAAAACAAATTCGATTTTAACATCATAAATATTTATTAATATATTAAAAACAAGATACAAATTACTTGACCACAAATCATACGATAAAATAACATAAAATACATCTCCCCCCACGCCGACATCCAAGCAGAGCTCTACCAAGGTTGCGAGAATGTGACGTGGAGAGAGAGATTCCAAATAAAACTACTGCTCACCTAAAAATAATTCAAAGTAGATTTTTAAAATTAGCTAAAATTTTGTTTCAAAATTGGTTAAATTTTATGTGAAAATGCATCGGTATTTATACCTATTTTCTGTCCCTAACCTCGCGTGTTAATTTTGATTTAGTAAAACAAAATTCGACCTTGTTATTTTCTAGTGTATTCTAATCTTTATTTTTATTATTGTTTTCAATTTATTTTGATAATTTTTATTTGAAATTTTTATTGAATTATTTCTAATTCAAATTCTTTGATTTAAATTTCATTTTCATGAAATTTTATTGATTTATCAAATTTCGGTCAAATTTGTTGGGTTTTCATGTTATGTTTGTATTTGTATCGTGCGGATCTTGTTGCATTTTGTTATTATTTTTATTTATTTTTATGTTTATTATTTTATATGTAATTCTCTTTTTTTTCTCATATTTTATAGGGTTTAATTGATGTTTTAATAGGTTTGAGTTTGAATTTGCATGTTATATTTGCATGTGTGTTACCGATCCATTTAAACATTTTCCAAGGCCGTTTGTGTTTTGGCCCAACAGAATTAATCAAAATACTTATCGAAAATTGTAAAGTAAAAATTGAATGCGGCTCAGTTGTTTGTATAATATTTTGATAAAACTGTTGGGGTATTACGAAAAAACCACAATAAAGTCAATAAAACACCAAAATGATAAAAGTGCAACTTTTATTAAAAAATTTACAAAAATTCGAAAGTAGTATTATCGGAGAAATTGGTATGGTTGAACACCAAATTGAGAGACGAGTCCAGAAATAATAATAAAAATTTAGTGAGGGGTCCCTAGAAAATAATATAAGACAAAAAAATTAATTAAAAAAATTAATTACTAATGGGAACCCCGAGTCAATGGGAAGTCCGAGGCAATGGGAAACCCGAGAGATGAGGAAAATCCGAGAGAAGAGGAAAACCCGGCGTGTAGACGGAATAATATAAAAGGGTAAATTGGCCTAAACAATATTAAATGGGAGCCACTGATCTATTGGGAGGTAATTATTTCCTAATTTGTGATTTAGTAATGGAGCAAATGTTGTTGACAATTGTCTGAAAATAGTCTGAGCAGGAGCATAAAAGGAAAAGAGAAAAACACGAAATGGCCAGTGGTCGAAGCAAACGAGTAGTGTAGTCAGGTCAGTAAAAGAATCTAAACCCAAATAAAGTCAAAGTTATCTATCAGAAAGGGTGATTATCCATTGGAAAACCTACTTTAAGATAATCAAATCTATACGGTGGTTGAAGGGTGCAAATAAATCAGTGAAATTGTCATTACAAAACATTGAAATAAATCTGATTGAGTTGTTGCTGTGATAAAGTGCAAATAAAATTATTCTGTGTTGTGTTTGCTTATTTGATTCGAAAAGGACACGAGGAGTCAGAGGGAACCGACTTTCAATAATAATAACCCAACAAAACTGTAAAATAAGGGTGGAACGCTGCTCAAAATTTCCGAAATAACAAAAATACTTTATCGAAAACTATAAAATAAGGATGCAGTACGGCTAAATTTTTATATAAGTAAAAAATTTTCATAAAGCTGAGGAATAAGGAGGAATCCCTACAAAAAACTTAATAATAATAACAATAATAGTAATAGTAATAGCAGTAACAATTAATAAAGATAACACATGTAATAGTAACGATGATAATTCTAGTAACAATAATAGGGAACATAGTAGTTATAATAGATATAAGAGTAGGAGAGATACTGGGGATATTTAACATCGAATGGAGTATAGGCCATAGTAAAATCAATAATACGGACAACGACAAGGAGGATTATAGGAATAGACATAATGATAATTGATGTGGGGTTATGGTCTTTGACAACCTTGATCCCAGATGAAAATTATCTTTCTTATCCCCAGTGGTTACCCGTTGCTAGGCAACATTGGAAATGTAACCATGGGTTTTGAGGTCGCCAAAGGTGAGCGCCACACGGGAACTGCTCTGGCCCGACCTCAAACTGGGTCCAACGCACTACCGTTAGAAGGTTTTCGTGCGATTTGTCATTTTCGTCCCTTACTGATGATAGATGGTTATATTAGTGACTCTGACTTGCTGGCTGATTCGTCGTTGCCTGGGTTTGATTCAATTCAAACCGTATTGATCATTTGAATACGATATTCAACAAATTTTTATTTGATAAAACATTTAACACACATTTCACGCCTTTGAGTCTTTTACTCGAATGGCCCGTCGTTTGGCACGTTCAGCTCTACCTGGGTGGTGTTTAGCTGGTTTGGCTGCAGGTTTCGAAGTGGAATTGGCTTCTCGATAAGCTAATTGGGCCGTGGCAAAAACCAGGGGTAGGTCACTGCTGCTCCTTCTTGACATGCAGACAGCGCCACCTCCAAGCCCCTCAGTTGCATCTTCAGACTTTGGTTGAGCTATTTCTCCTCAGCCCAACCTTTCTGCATCTAATTGCTGTTGCGCTTTTCGGATTTGCTGGGCCGTTTGTCTCTGATGTTCTTCCAAACGTGCGAGGAGGTGCTCCGCTTGACCTCTTATTTCCTGCGCCGTATATTGGCCGGGTTCCCGCTTGATCGCCACGAAAGGAAGGTCCACGTCATCTCCGGTTTTTTGATCTTCTCCGCGGAATTCACTAACCGGTGAGATTGAGAATCCCGCGTCCCACATCGCCTGCCGGCACCATGCAGCTGAATGTGCCGGAAAGCGAAGTGTGACCCAGGACGCGTCAATCCACGAGTCCTCTGGAACGATAAATAAGATATTATACGGATTAATATCAATATTCAGGCATAAGTGATAGGATTGGCGGTCTAATGTGGGGACATGCGAGTAGAGTCGACTCATTGGTTTAGGGTTGCGTACCTTGTTCGAAGGAGGAAAAAACTAGCACGGTAGAATATACATACTTGGGTTAGGGCTATTCGTTTCCTATTCTAATGCGTCACTTCCTTCCCTAATGAAAGCGAGGAAGAGATGGACATGATGGCTGAAACCTACAAACGAACCATATCGACCATCTTATGATTAGAACCTTACATATTAAACTAAATTGACGCATAAAATTTTCTCGTCGCGAATTTCGGGATTTTTCGATTTTTTGAACAAAATTTGACTTTATTAAATCTTAAAGCGTAAAGTACGATTAACCAACGAAATACCTTCAAATTTAATCGATATTTTAGCTAATCTCTTTTGAGAAAATGTAACCCCATTATCTAAAATCTAATCAAAATTGGTTTATTCATTGAATAATTCCGTTGGAAAAAACGCAGGATTATGATCGAAATTATGCTTTAAATTTTGCCTACTCGTTTTAATAGTGCTAAAACGTAAAATATTATCTAAAATAAAAAAAAATAATTTAGTCATTTCATAGTTCTCTTTGGAAAAACGGAAAACTATTATCAAAAATTAACTCTAAATTTGTTTGTTCGTTTTCGAAAAACGTAGATAAAATATTATCTAAAATATACTTAAAATTCATTCATTCAATGTTAGATGTTATCTAAAAATATATTTATAAGTTATTTATTCGTTTTACAGTTCTCTCGGGAAAACACAGATCAAATATTATTGAAAATGCAATTAAAATTCATTTATTCAATGTTAAATATTATTTAAAAATATATTCATAAGTTAATTATTCGTTTTACCGTTCTCTTTGGAAACATACAGATAATATATGTAAATAATTAAATAAATTTGGCAACGATTTAATTAAAAGATAACGCCAATAAAAAACCTTTCGTACTATATATTTCGATAGCACAGCTATCATCTTCAGGTACTCAAAACCAACTAAAAATATTATGAATTAACATTTAATTTAAACAAATTATTTTTTATTAATTTTATTTTTTTAATAAATAAATATTTTTAAAAATATATTTTAAATTAATTTAAAATTTTAAAATTTTTTCACTTATATTCTAATTTTTAAAAATTAATGTAATTTAAAATTTTCAATTATTTTAATAATATTAAAAAAATAAACATGATTTAACATACGTAAACTATTTAAAAACATTCAAAACATTCGTAGTCACAGCACTCTGCACATTAATCTTTGGATCCAATGACCTTATCAGCAATGCTTCACATATCACGCGTTCCCAATAATTATTAAAACTTCTCAACAAAATTCTAAAATCAGACATTCCTATATCACTTTTACAGCCTCTATTGTGTTCACTAATATTGGTCAAACCCTTCAATCGACAATGCTCTAGAACTCGAGTACAGAGATGACGGGAAGTCTCTCCAATGTATGTGGCATTACACCCATTACATGTAAATTGATAAACGAGATCAGAACACAATCCAACCGGAGTTTTTGATTTATTAATAAACATATTGCGTACCTTACACGAATTAGAGACGATCTTATACTCTAAATTTCCTATCAGTTTACCCAACTTCCTCTTATAATTTGTAAAGCCTTCATAGTACGGCAATACTAACACATATTTAGGCTCAATTTTTTTATATCCATTTTTACCATCACCCAGATCAACACTCAATTCACACGCATCCGACAAATTACATTCAGACTTTCCACAACATGGATCCTTAGGATTTTTAATCAATTTATCAACAGTTTCTTTTATCATCAACAATAAAAATGATTCAGAATATCCATTCTTTAATTGATTAAAAATCCTAAGGATCCATGTTGTGGAAAGTCTGAATGTTGTCGATTGAAGGGTTTGACCAATATTAGTGAACACAATAGAGGCTGTAAAAGTGATATAGGAATGTCTGATTTTAGAATTTTGTTGAGAAGTTTTAATAGTTATTGGGAACGAGTGATATGTGAAGCATTGCTGATAAGGTCATTGGATCCAAAGATTAATGTGCAGAGTGCTGTGACTACGAATATTTTGAATGTTTTTAAATAGTTTAAGTATGTTAAATCATGTTTGTTTTTTTAATATTATTAAAATAATTGAAAATTTTAAATTACATTAATTTTTAAAAATTAGAATATAAGTGAAAAAATTTTAAAATTTTAAATTAATTTAAAATATATTTTTAAAAATATTTATTTATTAACACGTTGACGGACAGTAGGAACAAGCGAAGTTCGAAAATTGACACTATATGTTTTTGTGATTTTTCACAACCTTCACAACCACGTGTATACTGAATCTGCAACTCGTATAACAGGTGAAATATGAACTTCAACCTAAAAAGATGTTTTCAAAACACGACACTATGCTTCTACGTATACGCCAGTAAGTGCACATTTGTGCTGCTATAGCCGTAGTGTCTAAAAACGACCGTTTCGTTTTGGACGGCTATAGCAGTCATGCCACATTGTGAACTTCGCTTTGACGGCTATAGCCGCAATTGTCCGTCAACGTGTTAAAAAAATTAAATTAATAAAAAATAATTTGTTTAAATTAAATGTTAATTCATAATATTTTTATTTTAAAAATCAATCTTAATTTAAATTAATGTTAAAAATCTCCATAATTGCCGCTCAGAATTTAGACTGTTTACTTCCAAACTTATGAAGCGCAACAAAAATCTGATAACTTAACAATACGGCCTTTAAATTGTCAATCATCCAAAGTTTTTGAGAGAAATCATCATGAGAAGTGTTATCCCAAAATCATCACTTTATAATAAGAAACTTATCATTACAGTATGAGTAAGTTAAACGAATATTAACCCGTAGTAGTGTAAATAAGGCAGAACTCGAACATCCTGATTTGACCAAAATTATAGATATGATTAACTTTGCGTAACAAGTAGAAAATTTAATAATAATATCTGAATAACTAACGACGACAATAATTGAGGAACAACAACGGGAAAATTCTCCCATAGTAAAATAAGCGATAACGAGATAAAATAATAGCGACCCGATCATTAAGTAACGATTCATCCCAATCATAAAAATTTATCGTCCAACTTAAAATAATTTTGAGTACTTACGTACTTAGGAACCACCCATAACACACCCACTCTTTTTCGAAACATAGCCAGATTTAAACCGGTAGAAAAGGGGACAAATAAAATAATAATAATAATAATAATAATAATTGAATAAAAATTAAAAACCATTAAAACACTACTTATAAAAAATAAGTAGTATATTAAAATTTAAAATGTTTAAAAATACTATGACCTTGACCTACTTTTAAATGACCTTAAATAATATTATGACTCATCCAATGACCTTGAAAATAATAATAAAAATATTAAAACATTACTTATAAAAATAAGTAGTAAATTTATATTTAAAAATGTCTAAAAATATTATGACCTTGAGAAAATTATAATAATAATAAAATTAAAATTAAAAAATATTAAATCATTACTTATAAAAATAAGTAGTAAATTTACATTAAATATTGTTTATGACTTTGGATACATTACTAATCAACAGAGTTTTCTTTCAACATTACGATTTAGACCATATCAACAATTTAATGATATCGCTTTTCCCGTACCTTTTCCCAAATTGATCCTAAGATAAGTTTGTGTCGATATTAGTAGTTTAAGAGTGCCCACTGGACTACTCAGTGTGGTGATTTTGAGCCGTGAGTTGTAAATAATATTTAGGTCGAGTTTATAGGAAATTAGTGCCGACGAAACAGCCAAAAGACTATTTCCCCTTCACCCTTTTCCCCCACACGGAATGATATTGACGTTTCAGCTCCTGCGTTCATCACGCCGGAGCCTTCACGGGCACGAAATCATTGGCGATAATACACGCACTTACACGATTTGTGATAGTATATTTGATTTTAATAGCTTGCGATATGTGTCGGCTGTGGGCCGGAAAAATTTCACAGAATAAAAATCTATTTTGTTTTAATATTGTTGGGCCAGAACACAAACGGCCTTGTAAATCTTTAAATGAATCGGTAACACTTATGCAAATATAACATGCCGATTTAAATTCAAACCTATTAAAACACCAATTAAACCCACCAAAATGTGAGAGGAAAAACAATAAAATATAAAATAATAAACATAAAAATAAATTAAAATAATAACAAAAAGCAACAAGATCCGCACGATATAAATATAAACATAACACGAAAACCTAACAAATTTGACCGAAATTTGATAATTCAACAAAAATGTGAAATTTCATAAAAATGAAATAAAAATCAAAGAATTTGAATTAGAAATAATTCAATAAAAATTTCAAATAAAAAATTATCAAATAAAATTGCAAAATAATAAAAATTAAGATTAGAATACACTAGAAAATTCCAAGGTCGAATTTTGTTTTACTAAATCAAAAAGAACACGCAAGGTTAGGGCCAAAAAATAGGTGTATATACCGATTCATTTTCACATAATTTTAATCGTTTTTGAAAATCACTAAATCAGTTTTTTGAAAATCTATGTGAGAGTTTTATTTGGAAGCTCTCTCCACGTCGCATCCTCGCAACCTCGGTAGAGCTCTGCTTGGATGTCGGCGTGGGGAGAGTGATATTTTTATGATATTTTATGGATGCTTGGATCGGTAAATTTTTATTATTATTTTAATAAATTATTCTTAATACATAAATTGTTTTTATTATTGTCAAAATTTTTCCGGCCTACAGCCAAAGACACATCACAAGTTAGTAAAATCAACATATTATTCGAATTCGTGTAAGTGCGTGGAATATCGCGCATGATTCGTGTCCGTGAAGGTCCGGCGTGCGGAACGCAGGAGCTGGAACGTCAATATTACCCCGTTTAGATGAAAGGAGAGATAAGGAAGCGGTCTTTTGGCTACTTCCTCGTCTCTCGTTTTCTTTAAATTCGACCTAAATTATTCTACACACGGCTCAAAATCATCACACGAGTAGTCCAGGGGGCACTCATTAACTATAATATAAGGATAAGTCTGAAATTAAGTTAACTGGATAAAAATTAGTGAGAAAAATCGAAACTTACCTTACACAACTGCTGCTGACTTCTATCGCCGGCCAATCGATAGGCACAATCACGCACGCCTAATGCCGCATCACCGAACTTGGCATTTATAGGAAATAAATCAATTAATATTGAAGTTGTCCTTCGCACACATTCAATACAGAACAGGGCGTGGTATGTCGCACACCTACAGGCACACACGGGAAGTCAGATTTCCATAAGAAGAATCCGGCGATGCCAATCATTTAATAAATTTTGATCTCTTTTAATTCTTTGTGGAATTATGCATCGAACCTTCGACCATGAGGATACAGCCAAGATAACGGGTGAGGAGATAGCTCGTGACCCGAACTCGCCGAATTGGGGTAAATAATATTTGATCTCTTAAAAAAATTTAAATTAAAGTATTAAATATCAGTTAACTATTCTCATTAACGATGTAAAAATTTTGATTTTTTTTTAACCGAATTTGTACGACTTCAATAGTAAAAAAAATTTGTTTTACAACAAATTTTTTGACGAAAATTTAAACTTCAACGTTCAGGGCATGCCATTCAGGAACACATTACGTTCGTTTCTATTCCTTCTCGTTACCCATTCACTTCAGCGATTGTTCGTAGAGGCGCTCAAACTTTTTGGGTTCTTCGTGGAAACGATTCAAGTTGACTGAATTTATAGTTCGAGGTGACAGTTTGATTCATACTGTTTCGAAATTTTTGCGTTTTTTTTGTTATTTAATATATAATTGTTGTTAAAAATAATTTTAAATCATCAATTTTCTTTTCAATGATGAATGGTATCAACAAATAGATGGAGTCGCTATGGGTTCCCCTTTAGCACCAACGATGGCATCAATATTTTTGGCTAGTTTGGAAAAAAAAATTGCTTCTTTCAAATTTGAAAAACCTTTTGTTTATAAAAGGTATGTGGATGATATTTTTCTTATATTTGAAAACCAGAAACATGTAGAACCGTTTTTGCATTTTATGAACAGTTTACATAAAAACATTGTATTCACATGTGAAACGGAGAGAAAGTCATCAATTGCGTTTTTGGATTTGTTAATTCAACGCAAAGATAAACAGTATGAGACAGAGATTTATAGAAAACCAACTGATACTGGTCTTTATACTTCTCCAGAAAGCTTTTGTGAATTTAAGTATAAGAGAAATATGGTGAAAGGATTGATTTATCGTTCATGGTCTTTATCTTCTACTTTTGCTAATTCGGTAAAAAGTGTTGATAAATTGGTTGAGTTGTTGATAAAGAATGGATATTCTAAATCATTTTTATTGTTGATGATAAAAGAAACTGTTGATAAATTGATTAAAAATCCTAAGGATCCATGTTGTGGAAAGTCTGAATGTCATTTGTCGGATGGGTGTGAATTGAGTGTTGATCTGGGTGATGGTAAAAATGGATATAAAAAAATTGAGCCTAAATATGTGTTAGTATTGCCGTACTATGAAGGCTTTACAAATTATAAGAGGAAGTTGGGTAAACTGATAGGAAATTTAGAGTATAAGATCGTCTCTAATTCGTGTAAGGTACGCAATATGTTTATTAATAAATCAAAAACTCCGGTTGGATTGTGTTCTGATCTCGTTTATCAATTTACATGTAATGGGTGTAATGCCACATACATTGGAGAGACTTCCCGTCATCTCTGTACTCGAGTTCTAGAGCATTGTCGATTGAAGGGTTTGACCAATATTAGTGAACACAATAGAGGCTGTAAAAGTGATATAGGAATGTCTGATTTTAGAATTTTGTTGAGAAGTTTTAATAGTTATTGGGAACGAGTGATATGTGAAGCATTGCTGATAAGGTCATTGGATCCAAAGATTAATGTGCAGAGTGCTGTGACTACGAATATTTTGAATGTTTTTAAATAGTTTAAGTATGTTAAATCATGTTTGTTTTTTTAATATTATTAAAATAATTGAAAATTTTAAATTACATTAATTTTTAAAAATTAGAATATAAGTGAAAAAATTTTAAAATTTTAAATTAATTTAAAATATATTTTTAAAAATATTTATTTATTTAAAAAATTAAATTAATAAAAAATAATTTGTTTAAATTAAATGTTAATTCATAATATTTTTAGTTGGTTTTGAGTACCTGAAGAAGATAGCTGTGCTATCGAAATATATCGTACGAAAGGTTTTTTATTGGCGTTATCTTTTAATTAAATCGTTGCCAAATTTATTTAATTATTTATTTATGTTTTAGGTAATTGAATATATATTTTAACTATTTGATTGAATGTATAATTTAACTATTTATGTTGTTAGGTGATTGAATATATATTGTAACTGTTTACGTTTTTAGGTAATCGGATATATTTTATATTTAATGTATAATGGCTAGGAAATCTTTAATCTTTCACCATTTATGTTTTTAGGTGAGTAAGTATATCAAATTAAAGAAATTTTTTATGGTTGTCAGGATTCTCCGATATCATTTTTCAGGAATGTCATAGTAATTTGAATTCTCTTTGATAATTATTAAATTTTGATGGCAACCCCATCTGACCATGTTTTTGTTGTTCAGAAAGATTAGGACCTTTGGTTCGTGTTCCCACGCACATTGCCGACCAGTGGAGGCAAGCCTGGCGCCAAATCGGGCGAGTGAGAGGCGACGAGGAGCCCCAACCAAGAGGACCCCGACAGACCATCTGGCAGTTGCTGGGAATAAACGAGAGACCGTCAATGCCGGACGAACAAATAAGCGGTCAGAATCCGGCCCAGGAAATTCGGGATCATGCCCGTTGCCTCCTCTTACGCCTTGAGAACCATCAACGGCAGGTCGATTTTCACGTGGTCAGGGCCAGACAATACCTGCCCAACGTGGAGGACGACATCGCGGCCGGAAGGATCGCAGACTTCTACCCGTGCATACCGCCACCCAGTTTCAGACCAGTCCGTAATATGAAACGGCCCGTCTTCGTATGCCCGGGCTACTCAGCTGAGGAAGGGGTGAGAAGATTCTTTGAAGAGCCTTGATCCCGCTGATCAGTGGGTTATGGACATTTTAGTTTTGTTTAAATGTCATTGTAATAAATAGTTGTTATTTTAAGAGTTTCATTGTCACTCGTTTCTCAGTGTAGCATTTGCCAACTTTTGTTTAAATCAAGCCTATATTCAAAAATTCTGGAATTAACAACAAAATTTTATTTTTATTATTCACAGAAATGGAACCCCTACAAATATTACGGACAGAACTGGCGCACGCCCAAAAAACCAATAAAACCCTTTATGACCAGATTGTCCAGCTGTCCCGTGAGATCCAGCAAATAAAGGCCTCATGGGTGGATCCAAAGAAGATCAAATCAATGCATCAAAGACTTACCGCAGTCCAAAAGGAATGGGCAGACGAAAAACAGTTGAACCAGAACCTCCGAACGCAGATACGGGGGTTGGAAGTTGCTCTATGTGCCTGTCAAGAGGGGTCAGCCGTAACTTATCCCCTCGTCTTTGCCCCGGCTCAATTAGCCTATCATGAGTCGGTGGCAACTCCAACAACCACAACAACAATAATAACGAACAGTTATCGGCCTGGACGAAAGGAGCGGGCTAGACGTCGAGCCGCTCGATTATTAAATAAGACCTGACGGAATTATAGAATGTGTTTATTTTGTAAATTAAATAGGTTTATGTTGTAAATTATATCCTTCTCGTTAGTTAAAACGATATCTACGAACATTTGATAGGAATATTTGATAAGTATCTAAAATCCGCAACCAACCCACTAGAATGTACCATTCGATATGCAGCCGCTTGTGTTGTCATTGTCGGATTCCTTCTTGTGTTATGATGGACTCCAACGAATAAAATCTACGACATACGGGGGACCCAATAATCTAAAGCGAGCACAAGTCTTCTAACGACAGCTCGTTGAACCCAGAGGCCGTCCGAGCAATTACAGCATTAGTAATAACGCTCACTTTTTGCGGATGATCTACCCACTCGAACACAGTTCCAACGTTGCTTAGCAACGGGTGCCGAGTGGTAGCAAGAAATATTTATATGGTGTTACCTGGGTAACCACAGTGAGATTAAAACAAACATCAATACCCAGTAACCCACCAATATATATATTTTGTCATTTACAGCATGGTTGTTCATAGTATTCACACATAGCATATCATAACTTCCTCTCCCCACGCCGAAATCCAAGCAGAGCTCATTCAAGGTTGCGGGGATACGACGTGGAGAGAGTATCGAACAATCTCTCACTCACATCAAATTTTTGTGCTCTCCACTGGTTAGACGAAAACTGTTTTCAAGTTTTGTAAAACTGATTAAAATTATGTGAAAATGAATCGGTATATATACCTATTGTACGACCCTAACCTTGCGTGTTCTTTTTGATTTAGTAAAACAAAATTTGACCTTGTGATTTTCTAGAATATTCTATTCTAAATTATATTATTTTGTAATTTAATTTGACAATTGTTCTTTTGAATTTTTTAATTGAATTATTTCTAATTCAAATTATTTCATTTTAATTTCATTTTCATGAAATTTCGCATTTTTGTTAAATTGTCAAATTTCGGTCAAATTGCTAGGTTTTCATATTATGTTTATGTTTATTTCGTGCGGATCTTGTTGCACTTTGTTATTATTTTTAATTTATTTTTGTGTTTTATAATTTTATATTTAATTGTTCTTTTTCTCGCATTTTGGTAGGGTTAATTGGTGTTTTAATAGGTTTGAGTTTAAATCTGCATTTTATGTTTGTGTGTGTATTACCGATTCATTTAAACATTTACAAGGCCGTCTGTGTCTGGCCCAACATGGATATAACAGTATGGATTAACATTTAAAGAATATAGGAGAACAATGGGATTTGAAACTCGAAATCTAGCACACTCCTTCTATCGGCAGCTTTGGTGGGTTACTGGATTTTGATGTTTGTTTTAATCTCACTGTGGTTACCCAGGTAACACCATATAAATATTTCTTGCTACCACTCGGCACCCGTTGCTAGGCAACGTTGGAACGGTGTTCGAGTGGGTAGATCGTCCGCAAAAAGTGAGCGTTATTACTAATGCTGTAATTGCTCGGACGGCCTCTGGGTTCAACGAGCTGTCGTTAGAAGACTTGTGCTCGCTTTAGATTATTGGGTCCCCCGTATGTCGTAGATTTTATTCGTTGGAGTTCATCATAATGGTGGGCTTCTGGGTGTTGATATTTTGAAACTATATGGTTGTTACCCAGACAACCCCATACAAATATTTCCTTTGCTTACCACTCGGCACCCGTTGCTGAGCAACGTTGGAACTGTGTTCGAGTTGGTAGATCGTCCGCAAAAAGTGAGTGCTATTGCTAAAGCTGTAATTGACCGAACGATCTCTGGGTCCAACGAGCTACCGATAGAAGGTCTGTGCTCGATTTCGATTTTTTGGTCCCATTATTCTCCTATCTCTGTCAAATATTAACCTATACTCTTATATCATCTATCTTTATGTCCATTTGCTTGGTCCTTCTCATTATTGTCCATGCTGATGATTATTCTTTGGCCTGTACACCCTTTGTTATGTTAAATACACCCACATTATATCTTTCACCCTTATCCCTATTATAACTACAATGTTTCCCATTATTATTACCAGCATTATTATTATTGCCATCATATGTATTACCTTTATTAATTGTTGCTACTTTTTCCTATATTATTATTTTTGTTACTATAACTACCATTATATTTATTGTTACTACTACTATGATTATTACTACTATTATTATTATCATAATTATTATCATCATTACTACTAATACCATGATTATTATTATTATTACCATTATTATTATTATTATTATTATTATTATTATTATTATTATTATAATTACCATTATCCTTATTTTACGGTTTTATATTTTCATCGATTCGGAAAATTTGAGCAGCGTTCCGCCCTTATTTTACGCGTTCCACTTTTACTTTACTATTTTCAATAAGTATTTTCATCAATTCGGAAAATTTGGGCAGCGATCCGCCTTTATTTTACAGTTTCATTTTTACTTTACTATTTTTTTTAAGTATTTGAGTTAATTCGGAAAATTTGAGCAGAATTCTGCCCTTATTTTTCAGTTTCATGATAATCTTATACCAACCGTTGAGTCGCATTTCACTTTTATTTTTCTATTTTTTATAAGTATTTTAGTTGATTCGGAAAATTTGAGCAGCGTTCCGCCCTTATTTTCCGTTTCAATTTAACATAATTTATTTAATTCTTATTTAAAAACATGATTTTCATGATTTTGGTCGTTCGGATTAATCTTTTTCCGATGGCTATTCATTTTAACTGTTGCAACGATTTCGCAATTTTTCCCGCTACCCATTCCCTTTTTTTGTCCTTAAGATATATGTATGTTCATTTCATAGTTAATGAGTGCCCACTGGACTACTCGGTGTTAGAGATTTTGAGCCGATTGTTGTTAAAAATTTATGTCAATTTTACAGGAAACGGATGATGAAGGAGCAGCCAAAGGGCTACTCATTTACCCTCCAATTTCCCCTATGTACGAATAATATTGACGTTCCGATCCCTGCGTTCCGCACGCCGGGTCTTCACGGGCACAGATCATCGGCGGTATTCCACGCACTTACACGAATCTGAATACTGTATATGATTTTATTAACTTGTGATGTGTCTTTGGCTGTGGGCCGGAAAAATTTCGACAATTTGAAAAACTAATTTATGCATTATGATAATTTATTAAAACCAAAATTAAATTACCAGATACATCCATCAAATTAAAATTCATAAATATATCTTCGTAATAATCCATAAAACATCGATCAATGAATCCATTATTCACAGGTAAATATATTAATCTAAAGTAAAACTGTTGAAATCAAGTGTCAAAGTACGACGGAAAATCAATACTGAAAATTAAGATTAGATATTTGTCAAATTATATCAGTATATATACCTATAATTTGGCCTTAACCTTGCGTGTTAGTTTTAGTGCGATTAAACAAAATTCGACTTTGAAATTATTTGTGTTCTCTAAATTAAATTTTATTTATTTCTTAATTTAAATTGGTAATTTATTTTTAACATTTTTAAATAAATTTATTCAGCTAAAAATATTTTATTTTTATTCATTTAATTCATTAATTTTTAATTTTATATAAATGGTCATTTTACGGTCGAATTTTCTTGTTATTATGTTATTTTTTATGTAAATTTCGTACGGTTCTTGATGCATTTTGTATTTATTTTATTTTACTTTTTATGTTTTTGATTTTATATTTATTTATATTCTCTCAGATTTTAAAATGTTTAATTGGTGTTGTATATTATATTTTAAGTTATCTTGGTGCTAGGTTTTCGTGTTGTATTACTGATACATTTAAACAATTCTCAAGGCTATTTGTGTCCTGCCCCAACAATAATACAAGAAGGAATCCGACAATGATGTTTCAGAAACAAAACAAGCGTTGCATATCGTAATGATGCGTTTTGTGTGTTGGTTGCGGGGTTATAGACACTTATCCAAATCTTTGAAGATACCGTTTTAAATAACAAGAAATATATAATTATAAAAAAACATATATAATTTACAAACTAGGCACATTCTATAAGTTAATTAGGCCTTATTTAATAATCGAGCGGCTCGACATCTCGCCCGCTCCTTTCGTCCAGGTCGATAATTGTTCGTTGTTGTTGTTGTTGTGATTGTTGGAGTTGCCGCCGACTCTCGATAGAACAGTTGCGCCGGGGCGAAGACGAGGGGATAAGTTACAGCTGCCCCCTCTTGACAGGCAGATAGCGCAACTTCCAACCCCTGTATTTGTGTTCGGAGGTTCTAGTTCTACTGTTTTTTGTCTTCCCATCCCTTTTGGGCTGCGGTGAGCCTTTGGTGCATTGATTTGACCTTCTTTGGATCCACCCATGTGGCTTTTGTTTGTTGGATCTCACGAGTCAACTGGATGATCTGGTCATAAAGGGTTTTATTGTTTTGTTGGGCACGGGCCAGTTTTGTCCGTAGTATTTTTAGAGGTTCCATTTCTGTGAATAATGAACATTAAAACTTTTTATTAACGGATCTAAAAGTTCCAAGCGTATATTTAATTTAAACATAAGTTACGAAATTATACTAGGAAACAAGCCAGAAAAAATTAAATAAATCTCAAACAACAATTATCTATTATATAAAAATGTTTATAACAAAACTAGGAAGTCTGTATTCCATAGATCAGCGAGGTCAGGGCTCTTCGAAGAATTTTTTCACCCCTTCCTCAGCTGAGTAGCCAGGGTATACTAAAACGGGCCGTTTCGTATTGTGTACTGGTCTGGAACTGGGCGGCGGCATGCACGGGTAGAAGTCTGCGATCCTTCCGGCCGCGATGTCGTCCTCCACGTTGGCCAGGTATTGTCTGGCTCTGATCACGTGAAAATCGACCTGCCGTTGATGGTTCTCAAGGTGGGTGAGGAGATCGTGGGTGTGTTCCCAAATCTCTCGGGCCGGATACTGGTTGCCATCTTGTCCATTTAGCACCGATGGTTTCTCGTTCATACCTAGCAACTGCCCGATGGTCTGTCGGGGTCCTATTTGGTTGGGGTTCCTCGTAGCCTCTCGCTCACCTGATCTGGCGCCAGGCTTGCCTCCACTGGTCGGCCATGTGCGGGGACACGAACATGAAAGGTTCTATAATTTGATTACATTAATGAAATCTCCAACTATTTAGCAAAATGGTTAAAACGCTCTTGGTATAGTTTATGGGTAAGCGAAGTTTGATACGATCGATAACCCGTCTGTCGGGTCCTCTTACTTGAAATCTAACTTAAGGTACCTAGTTAACGTTATGAGTGTGAACTAAATACCGTTTAAACTGGAATAAACTGGAGTTAACTGGTAATTGCAGGGGGTATTGGATATATTTTTGTTTAAACCAATATTATAAAAAAATTATATTCAAAAAATATTTAAATTTAAAGTAGTCAATTATTTTTTGTGTCTCCTAGGCAGTGGAATTTGCTACTCCTAACTCATTTAAAGATTCGCCCCATTTTACGGGGATTCTGATCAAAGTTAGTTATTTTATTTCTTTGTCAGGTTCCTTTTAGCTATCCCCTTTAGGGTTTTACGGGGTACTTAATAGGTAATCGTTTGAAAATTCATCCCCCTGTGACGAACAATGTTCAAAAACCAAATAATCGTCATCATTCGTGGAAATATCCCAAAATTCATGAACGCGAAAATTCAAGATTAGCAGTCAGCGTTTATCCATTGAAATTAGATCGAAAAGTATCACCTTTAAGATTCATCGAATTAAACAAAACTATAAACACAATAACAAGAAAAGGGGAAAAGGAATTTTAATCCAAATAATGATTTATCCAAAGAATTAAAGGGAGTTTAAATGTTATTTATCATTCCGTTAAATTAATCAGAAATTAACTAGTGGATATTAAAATAAGTACATCAAATCAAACTAAATCGAAATTAATTAAGGGAATATAATATATATTAAATCAAACTAAAATCAAAAATCAATTAAAATAAATAACATACTAAATCACACTAAGTCAGAATCGATGGATGGATATCAAAATAATACCTTACGTTAAAAATCACTTAATGGACATCAAACTAATACCTTAAATTAAACTAAACCCAAAATCAATATAAGTAAATCTTCGTTAGTTTAAAACCTCTTAAATTATTCTATTTTAATTTTTAGTGGGAAAATAAATGTTGGCGTATGGTTGGTTATGTAAGAAAATCAAAACGATTATGTCTTAGTTGAAATGAAAATTGCCACAATTTTGGGAACCTCCGGGTGTAATCATTTTTATTCAAAAATAAAATTAACTTTTTAATAGCATGTTTTCCCACGAGTAGAGTTAAAGTTGTAACTGGTGCATATACCTGTTAAAGTGAACGAAACGAGATTTAATTATTGCGCAGTAATTAATAAAATATTTACTGAATAAAAATAGAAACTTAAATAATCAAAATTCCTTAAAAAGCTACTTATATTTGTGTAATTAAAAATCAAAATGCTTAATGAAACTACTCATTACGTAACCCCCAAAATCGGCATTCATTTATCACAAGTTACGTCATAAACAAAATTAAATTAATACACAACTAAAACAAAGATTACCGGAGCCGCAGGATCCCAAGTCCCTGCCCATGACCTCATCGGGTGTTTCTGTCGTTGGGTTTTTATCCACGGGTTTTAGTTGGCATTTCATTTTATCGGGTTCTAAAAGTTCTAGGAGTCTCGATCTGTCGATTCTTCCCTATATAGTTCGGGTGTCGATAGGAAAATACGTGTGTGTGCCCACTGCGTCGTATACACATCGATTGGTTCTCGCCTACTAGGGGGTGTTGGTGATGCTGTACAGCTGATCTCGATAAGCGATTTCGATTTCCCTATTTCTCGTGGGTTAATTGTGTGGGTTCAACCGTGTCGTCAGACAGGAACCGTTGATACAGTGGGTGTGTGGAGTAGACCGCAACTGCTGGCATTTAACAAGGATGTGTGCGGTTACCACCCATGCTGGATGAGATTGGTTGTCCTTGCGAGAGAGAGTGTGTTGCCGAGTTGCGTCGCCTATTGGTATGCGGATGCCTGCGATTAATTTTCCATGCGTAATGCCAAAGTGGATTATGTGGGAGGGAATATCATTATCGATTGATTGGAACGCAAATGTCAAGTCGGGCAAAATATTCTCTGATTAGTTTATTTACGTTCTCAGTATATCACACTATTTCTGGTGGATGAATCCTCGTGGGCAATCAATTAATTCGTAACAAGTAATAGATATTATATATTTTAAGTTATTGACTTTTAACCCCTTTTAGAGAATTATTCCCTGATTTTTGTTTTTGTCTATATTTCTATTGTCGCAATTGCCATGGTGGATTTAATCCCTTCATTTTAAAAAATTATTCCCCAAAATCATATTATGGAGAATTCTTTATTATGATCGTCGCTTGGAATGGGTTTATCGCCTGATTTCGTGCCGGCAATAAGAAGTTTTATTCGGAATTGTCAATTTCCAGGTCATAAAAACTAAAGGAGCATTTTATTTCTTGATCGTACAGGTGATAAGTACCATTTGAATTTATAAATTCTTTATTCAGGCTTTTCAAGGATGTCCCATTTCGATCGCTTCACTAGTAATTATGATTTGGAAATTAAATTCTTAGATGTTCGGGGTGTAAAAGTTGATCATATTGATGACAGGTATTATTTAGGAATTAAGTTTTTCGATTTTGTGTTCCTAGTATTTTCAGGGATTTTCCCGACTTCTGGGCCTTAAAGGTTAAATCCAACCCGTGGAATTCGGAGAAATCCCCGCCATTCATCCTGGTTTTCCGTGGATTTGATGGAGTCTTAGTTTTACTTAATTACGATGTGTTTTACTATGTAGTTATGTGGGTTTTTGTATATTTTGAATCTACCTTACTTTTATTAATTAAATATTGTTTAATTCAATTTTCTCATAACGAAAACTTATTATGGCAATTGTTATATCTAGAAGTGATGGTGACTAAATTTTATCCATTTTGTTTTTATATTTATTTAGTTTCAATTTGTATGCGAATGGCTTCTGTGTTTAGTTTAAGGGAAATTTCTATTAGCTTCAGGACAGGTTGACCGAGGCTCACACTCGTTATTTGCCTTAGAAAATATCTGATTCTCAATTGGGATCTTAACTATAATCTTCACTCAAGTAAGCGTTGATTCTCTACCTCATATTGGGTTCATATCGAACTAGTTATTAAGCGTCAGGATGGAATAAAGTCTTAAAATCTATAGCTATACTCTATCCAAATCTGGTCAAATTACACCTATTAGGTTAGTAACTGACATGTTGTAATTAACCCAACTTAACAATTAAAGAAAATGATCTTTGTATTTTATTTTAACCCTTTATTAAAGCTTATATAGCAGCTACTTGAACCTATAATTTATTTAAATGTGTGATCTTAACTTGGGATTATTAATTATTAAGAGTTTAGGATAACCGCTTAATATTTTTGACTATTTAAATTATTGTCCGCCATTTAAAATTCGCGACTATTTGGATTTATAGTAATAGTTTGAATCTATAGTTGATTTTAAGAGTTATAACAACGATTTCATTTATAATTCCCCGTTACCTTCCCTTATTTGACCTTAGGCGCACTGTGTTCATATTATAGTTAATGAGTGCCCCCTGGACTACTCGTGTGATGATTTTGAGCCGTGTGTAGAATAATTTAGGTCGAATTTAAAGAAAACGAGAGACGAGGAAGTAGCCAAAAGACCGCTTCCTTATCTCTCCTTTCATCTAAACGGGGTAATATTGACGTTCCAGCTCCTGCGTTCCGCACGCCGGACCTTCACGGACACGAATCATGGGCGATATTCCACACACTTACATGAATTCGAATAATATGTTGATTTTACTAACTTGTGATGTGTCTTTGGCTGTGGGTCGGAAAAATTTCGACAATTAAAAAATAATTAAAGAAAATAATTTTATGTATTATAAATAGTTTATTAATATTAAAAATAACATAACAATTACTTCCTCCAAGCATAACGAAATATCATAAAAATACAACTCTCCCCACGCCGACATCCAAGCAGAGCTCTATCGAGGTTGCGAGGATGCGACGTGGAGAGAGTTTTCAAATGAAACTCTCACTTATGTTGGGCCAGAACGCATATGGCCTTGGAAAATGTTTAAATGGATCGGTAACACACATGCAAACATAACAAGCAAATTTAAAATAAATACTATTGAAACATCAATTAAACCTTATCAAATATGAGAAAAAAGAGAATTAAATATAAAATAATAAACATAAAAATAAATTAAAATAATAACAAAACGCAACAAGATCCGCACGATACAAACACAAACATAACAAGAAAACACAACAAATTCGACAAAATTTGATAAATTAATAAAAGTTCATGAAAATGAAACGTAAATCAAAAGATTTGAATTAGTAATAATTCAATAAAAATTCTAAAATGAAAAATTATTAAAATAAATCAAAAAATAATAAAGTTAAAGATTAGAATAAACTAGAAAATAACAAGGTCGAATTTTGTTTTACTGCATCAAATTTAACACGCGAGGTTAGGGACAGAAAATAGGTATAAATACCGATTCATTTTCACATTAAATTTAACCGTTTTTCAAAACAAATACCATTTCGTTGAATAAAATTTTCTTTGAAAATCTATATTAAAACTTTCAATCTTAGGTGAGAAATAGTTTTATTTGGAGCTCTCTCTCCACGTCACATCCTCGCAACCTCGGTAGAGCTCTGCTTGGATGTCGGCGTGGGGGGAGATGCAATTTTATGTTTTCATGATTTTATTGGACAAGTAATTTTGTATTTTAGTTATTTAATATGTTAATAAATATTTATAATAATCAAAATTGTTTTTTATGCATTTAATAAACTTAATTAATATGTCGAAATTTTTCCGGCCCACAGCCAACACATATTGCAAGATAGTAAAATCTACATAGTACAGATTTGTGTAAGTGCGTGGAAAATCGCCAATGATATGTACCCGTGAAGACCTAGCGTGCGGAACGCAGGGGTCGTAACGTCAATATTATCCATATAGAAGAAATGAGAAATAAGGAAGAAGTCATCTGGCTGCTTCCTCGTTCCTCATTTCTGTAAAATCGACCTAAAATTATATTACACACGGCTCAAAATCACCACACCGAGTAGTCCAGTGGGCACTCAGTAAATATAATATAAACACAATATGCGCCTAAGGTCTATTAAAGGGAAAGGGTACGGGAATAAATTAAATTGAAATCGTTGATATAACTAAATTGGATTAATATTTGAAGTAAATTAATCATTGGCATACTAAATTGAATCTACATTTCGAAATAAAATAATAATAATCATTAAATAAGCAACCCATTGATTCAATTAAATTAAATTACTGATTAAAATTTAAATGATTATTGAGTAAAAATAAGTATCTCATTGAATAAATCAAATTAATTCATTGATTAAAATTAAAGTAATTTGAGTAAAAGTAAAATCATTCTTTGATAAAATTCACGTAAATCTTTGAGTATAAATAACGTAAAGTTTTGATTCATTGATTAAAAAATTAAAGTAATTTATTAAAGTAAAGTAGTGCATTGATTAAAGTAATTTATCGATCAAATAAATTTTAAAGTAAAATTAGGTAATTCATTGATTAAATTAATATAATTCATGGATTAAAAAATGAAAGTAACTATTGATTAAAAATGAAGTAATTTATTGACTAAATGATCCAAGGATTTAAAAGTAAAGTAACTCATCGATTAGGAATAAAATAATCCATTGATTGAAAGTAATGTATTCAAAATAAATTAACTTGTTAATTAAATTAATTGGTTGGTTAAAGGCAAAAATAAAGGAATTAATTCTATTAATGAAAAATAAGTACAACTCCATTATTCAAAAATTAAATTGGCAATTCATCAAGACGAGATCATTACTGTAAAAATTTAATTATTGTTTTAAAGGAAATTAATATCATTATTGAGGAGAAAAGAGAAAAGTGTTAACATGAAATCGTTGCATGATAAAAGTGATTTAATTGTCGATGACGTTTACTTTCAAATTTTCTAAAACCGAAATATCGGATTAAATAGCCCCAAACCTAGACTCAATAAATCAAAAATTAACATAAATTACGAAAATTGACATGACTATAAAAATTTAAGAACGATTAAAACAACAATCGGAAAATTTATATTGACATCACATCAAATGTTAAATCACAAGAAATGCTTACCGCCGACATCGAATAAAATAATTCCAAAAATCTCCGAGAAAACTATGAATACATAACAAAATCCCGCATAGAAAAATTCCAAATGCATGAGAGAAGGAATCCACTCGAAAAAACCCCGGTAGATGTAAGAATTTTCCTTAAAAATGTCAATAAAATGCGTTCAAATTAATTAACATAGTAACTTACCAGAATCTATTTAGCTAAACTTTGGCGAATTTGTTGATCGCGAATTCTGAAAATGAAATGTAAATAATACAAATACAGGATATAAACCTACCAAACGGAAATGTTTCCATTCAATTATCAATCGATTAACGACAAAATCGACCGGAAACCGTAAGTCCAAATTTAGTAAACTCGCACGATCAGAGAGATGGAAGTTTTCCGTCGACATTGTACTTACCTGATAAACAGATCAAATGCCGTTAACTAACACATTCACATTAGATAGCGGATGCGGACGCATCCACTCTAGTTAACTAGTTTAGGGTGAAGGCCAGCTAATTATTATAACACGGGTTATAACAAATATGACGACAATTAGCGAACGGATGCCCAAGACAAGGTAAATCATACCGAAGTTCGCTTATTGATATTATATCAATTTTAAATCCAACTCGATAAACGCCAATACATACGATAGATAGTTTAAAGTTAATGTAATACTTATCCATATTATATATCGTAAACTTTAAATTTATTTCGATCAATGTCAATCCAACATATGTAGCGAATTTTGAATTAATTTTATGTGTTTTAAACACATCCACAAATGATACCCCTTGTATTCATTAAATTTAAAATTGATTTTAACAAATATTATTACTAGGTATTTCCCCAATTATAACTTAATGTCGATAAAGGTCAATACTAGGTATTTAGTAACTTTTAAATGAGTTTTAATAAATATTAATACTATACACTTGACGAACTCTAACTCGACACACATTAATACCCGGTAGATCGTAGATTTCGACCCACCTAATTTGCATAGTATTGGAGTATCGCTTAACGTTTTATAACTAGGATAACCACTAAAAAGGGACATATAGGAGTACCGTGAGAAAAGATAGTCAACCGAGTAGATTCCCCAAGAACTCATAGATGAACAGCCCTATTCAACTTGCAGAAGATTGTGGTAATAATTAACGCTAACCGCACTTGATGAGTTTTAAATTTTGATAAGCCCAATAGCTACAACATAGTCATTATTGAGTCAAGTATTAAAATCGAGCGGACAATTTAAATAAATTGATTTTCACTCCTTACACGCAAGTAGCTGACCCTGATGATTTTTTTTAGAAAAGGACATGCCGCTCGAACGAACCGCTAATCAAGTACCCGACGAACAGAGAACACCGCTAAAGGCGGAACTTTTCGACGAATTTCGACAACAGTGGCCGTAACCTACCACTTGGCGGCTGCTGGGCCTAGAAAAGGACCCTTGTGGACTCGCCGGACAGCAGTATCCTGCGGCGGAAACATACACATACGCACGGAACCTCCTCACCCAATGGGAAAGGGTGCAGGAACAAGTAGACCTACAGGTGGTTAAGGCGAGGATGTATCTCGCAAACGTGGAAGAAGACATCCTCGCCGGGTGGATTGCGGAAGCCTATCCACCTCGCCCAGTCCGCGATACCCGACGTCCATATCCGGTAGTTGCTCCAAAGAAGAACCTAAAGAGACCGTTCAACGGAGAATGTTGATTCCCTAAAAACTCGAACAATAAACATGATTAAGTTTTGTTTTGAAAAAGAAATTTTTGTTAATTTGTCATTTCGTCTCAATTATTTGCATGGATAGACCCGTTTTTGATAGTTATGTTTACGATAATTATAAGTACTAGTTATGTAAATATGTAGAGAAAATTAAAGATTTTGTTCATTATAGCAATGACAACCAACCAAATCCTGCAAGCTGAATTAGATCGCGCAAGGAACGCAAATGCGGATCTCCTCAACCAGATCATCCAGATGACTAGAGAGGTACAGCAGATCAAGGCAACTTGGTCGGATCCGAGAAAAATGAAAACATTATATCTCAGGCTAACCGCAGCACAAAAAGGTTGGGCGGAGGAGCGACAGCTCAATCAGAGCCTGTGCACCCAAATCAGAGGATTGGAAGTTGCTTTAGCAGTCTGTCGGGAGGGGGAACCAGTAACATACCCGCTCGTCTTTGCCCCGTCCCAGATGCCACATACAAATCCTCAGTCCACCAATCAGTCCGTCACTCCATCGAATAATCGTTGGCCGGGACGCAAGGAGCGTGCCCGACGTCGAGCAACACAACTCCAACCTATCCCATAAACTCATAAATGCTACACGTTTCTTTCGTTGATTTGAATAAAATAGTTGTATTTATAGTCAATTTGTTTCCTAGATACATTTGTATGCAAGCGTTATTAGGAATACTCGCATCGCGGTTTCAAGCCGTCATTCCACAATCTGATCATGAATTTTCTTACACATGGGACAGAGCAAAGCGAGCATAGGTCTTCTATCGACAGCTCGTGAACCCGAGGGTTGTCCGAGCAATTACAGTACTAGTGATAATACTCAATTTTTGCGGACAATACACCACTTGAACACATTTCCAACGTTGCCTAGCAACGGGTGCCAAGTGGCAGCTAGAATCATTTTGTATGGCGTTACTGGGGCAACTATAAAGATAAACAAATTACGAAACCCTGTAACCCACCACTTACATAGATTTTTAAAAAACTGATTTAACGATTTTCAAAAACGATTAAAAATTATGTGAAAATGAATCGGTATATATACCTATTTTTTGGCCCTAACCTTGCGTGTTCTTTTTGATTTAGTAAAACAAAATTCGACCTTGTGTTGGGCCAGAACGTAAACGGCCTTGAAGAATGTTTTAATGGATCAGTAACACACACGCAAATATAACATGCAGATTTAAATAAACCTAGTAAACACCAATTAAACCTATCGAATATGAGAAAAAAGAGAAATTAAAAATATAAATTAATAAACATAAAAATAAATTAAAATAATAACAAAACGCACCAAGATCCGCACGATACCAACACAAACATAACAAGAAAACACAACAAATTCGACGAAATTGAAAAATTAATAAAAGTTCATGAAAATGAAACTTAAATCAAAAAATTTGAATAAGTAATAATTCAATAAAAATTCTAAATAAAAAATTAGTAAAATAAATTGAAAAATAATAAAATTAAAGAATAGAATTTACTAGAAAATAACAAGGTCGAATTTTGGTTTACTGCATCAAATTGAACATGCGAGGAAAATAGGTATAAATACTGATCCATTTTCACATTAAATTAACACAAAAACCATTGTTGAAAAACACAACAAAACCATTTTTGGAATTGTTTAAAAACCATTTTAAAACCATTTTTGAACCGATTACCTTGGAAATCTTTTTAGGTGAGAAATATTTATGTTGGAACCCTTTTTCCACGTCACGTCCATTGCATCTCGGTAGAGCTCTGCTTGGCGTCGGCGTGGGGGGAGAGGTATTTTGTTCTATTTTATTATATGCAATTTTATGCGATTTTTATGGATTGGATGGTAATTATGTTTATTGTCTATAATTAATAAATATTATTAATGCTAATACATTGTTTTATATATTTAAATAAACTTAAATTAAGTAATTCTGTCGAAATTTTTCCGGCCCACAGCCAACACATAACGCAAGAAAGCAAAATCTACATAGTACAGACTTGTGTAAGAGCGTGGAAAATCGCCAATGATATGTACCCGTGAAGACTCAGCGTGCGGAACGCAGGGGTCGTAACGTCAATATTATCCATATAGAAGAAATGAGAAATAAGGAAGAAGTCATCTGGCTGCTTCCTCGTTCCTCATTTCTGTAAAATCGACCTAAAATTATATTACACACGGCTCAAAATCATCACATCGAGTAGTCCAGTGGGCACTCACTAACTATAATATAAACACAAGACGCCTAAGGTCTATTAAAGGGAAAGGGTACGGGAATAAGTTAGTTTGAAATCGTTGAGAACTAAAATAGTTTTTTTTATTTTTTGGAAACAAATTAATTATTGAATCTACATTTCGAAATAAAATGATAAAATCATCAGTAACCTGTTGAGTCACTTGAATTGAATTAATCTATTGATCAAAATGACTATAAACATCTCTTTGATTAATTAATTAAGATAATTATTGAACAAAATCAAAGTATTTTGAGTAACCGTAAAGTAAATTTTTGATGAAAACAATGTAATTCATTGGGTAAAAAGGAAGTAAGGCTTGGGGTTATTGATGAAGAAAAAAAATGATTTATAAAGTAGTCCATTTATAGATTAAGATAGGTTAATGATAAAGAAATCCATCACAAAATTTAAAGTATTTAGCGAGTAAAAACGGAGTGATTTGCTGATTAAATTAATTCAATAACCGTTGGTTAAAACTAAGTAGTTCCTTGCCTAACATTAAAGCGGTCCATAAGCAAAGTAATGCTGTGATTAAAATCAAGATGTCCGTTGGTTAAATAAGGTAATTTATTAGTTAAAAATCCCGTAATTTAATTTGAAGAATTCAAATAATTCGTTAAGTAAAAGCCAGGTAATACACCTAATTAAATCTCAAATCAGAGCGTATTCCATCATTCGAAATAGTAATAGAACCTTCGCAATCCCCTGCCTAAATAACAGATAACCCTTAGCAAGCCCACATATGAATTAATTCCCGCTCCAAATTAAACTAACTTAAATAGTTAAATAATAGAATGGAAAATCCAAAACACCAATGGAACGGAGAAAAAATTTATTGAACTAGATACAAAGAGATTACCGACTCCTAACGAGAAGCCCACTGGCCAATATAACCATCCACTTGTCCCTATAACCTTTAGTCCATCTCGAGAACAACTGACGACATAGACTTCCCTGATTGACCTTCACTGCACCATTAGACTTCGTATAAGTGCGCGATCGAAAACATTAAACGATTTATCATATTCGAATAATATCACACGTAATTCTCCGAAATGCCAGGACCAAGTATCTAACCTTCCCTTAACGTGGAATAATAAACTAACCGATTTGCAAAATAAAACCAACTAACCTCACAGAGCAAACAATAAACCCATAACATCTCCGCACGACGCATAAGATCATAAAGACCATTCAGTAAGAATATAAATGAACAAAACCAGATCCAAAATGAGCAAATACCTACGATAATTCATAAAATTACAACTCCTGGAAAAGAAATAAATGATCTGAATCTTTAAATATCCAAACTGAAGAAAACTTACGGATTTTCTAACAATTAATTCATCCCAATAAATGTAAAATGTGGTTAATATTTTCAATGAACCGGTGAAAATCAATAAACATACAAAGTGCGAACGGATGTCGCAACTGTTCAGATGAATCGGTGGGTCCAAAAGTCACCCAAACGTCAATTATGATGCTTCGTTTCTAACATCCGGTTCAGCATTAGACCATTGTGAGAGATACACAAAATGTTAAAATATACAAATTATCATTTTCGGCAAATAATTAAAATTGACTATTTCGAGTGCCGAGTAATGATCGACACCTACCAGAAGATAAGACCCATTGTATTATACACGCTGCACTCTATTAGTTAGAATTACCGACGAAAACTCCACTCTACAAATCAAACTAAACATTATCATCTATGCCGCGTCAACGCGATTCCAACATTAAAACGCCAACCAATCAACCCATTTTTTCCTTCCGAGCATCCGGAACTTTCTATGACACCCACAAGCAGGTTTTCCCTCGAATCAATAATAACTTTAATGAATTAATGTTTTTCGATTTAATATAACTTTGTCGTGTAAGAACTTTTCCTTTTGTTAAATAAATCATATACGGTTAATCCTAATCAAATAATATCAAATTAATTAGAAATCCCTTTTACATATATTTTATGTCTGATTTTATAACTTTTAATACACAGGAGAGAACTATCATAATCGCCCAAGGTCAGATTCATAAACGTCATCATCATTACTCTCATAACATCCAGTTTAGATACTAGGTTTCCCGGACGTTAAACTAACTGGTGAATACACTCCTTATAATTAATCGAACGATTCTGGAATATCGAAATCAATGATTTTTAATAACCACGTCTTATAGAACCATAAATACGGTAAATATCCGAGATCACCACTCATCAGTCTCAGTAGTTTTTTCGTAGGGATTCCAACCCAAGATAGTGATGGTTTTCCGAATGATCAATAATAATCATGCTAAGTTTATACGAGTTTAATAAGTATGACCACTCAGCCATAGTTAAGTGATTAGATGTAGCATCCATTGTCACGCCATTAATGCCCTCATATCTAGACAGTGGAGTGATGATTGACCCTTTTGTTTCCCTGGCATTTACTAAACGATTAGTTAACGAATCACCATAAACGAATTGGATACCCTAAGAGCATTCCCGTGCGGCGATATCCGTTGACCAACCCCTCAGTACGCCCTGAGAATGGTGAAAACTGTCACCTGCAATAATTATTTAATAATGAGTATTAATTCCTAATGTTAATATGCCCTATTTCGAGATCGCATTTCGTTAAATCATTTAACTATCACGACTTTAGAAAAATCAATGCTTCCGGAATGGATATCTGCCCGCGAGGCCACTGAATGGCGTCGAGCCTGGAAGCGAGCGCGTCCGTCAATGACTCTCGAGGAGCCGCGTGCCAAAAGATCTTGTCCACCCCTTTGGCAAGTTCTGGGCTGGGAAAATGACCCCCACAGGCCAGATGAAGAACAGTACCCCGCCGAAGAAATCCGCGACCACGCGCGGAACCTTCTTGCTCAATGGGAGAAAATCCAAGAACAAGTTGATTTAAACGTAGTAAAGGCCCGGATGCACCTCGCCAACGTTGAAGAGGACATCCTCGTCTGGCGCATTGCGGAGACCTACCCGACTCGACCGGCCCGCAATACCCGACGTCCAGTGCCCATCATCACAGGGTACTCTCCGGAAGAAGGGGTCAAGAAATTCTTCGAAGAGCCATGAACCCCAGGACAAAGGACCTGAATAACGATTTACTTTATCGATGTTGTTAAGAGTTAAATAATTTAAAGCATTTGCTCGTCTTAGTTTTTTCTATCAATAGAATCCACTTTTATAACTGTATTTATAATAATTAGAACTTTATTTCATTAATCTCCTAAAGAACATTGAATACCTTCTTCATTATAGCGATGTCGGCCCTACAATTGATACAAAGCGAACTCGACCGTGCCAGGCAAGCCAACACGAATCTACTCAGTCAAGTACTACAGCTAACTCGAGAGGTACAACAGGTAAAAGCAACATGGTCGGATCCCGCCAAGACGAAAGCGGTCTACCACCGACTCACGGCGGCCCAGAAAGGATGGGCAGAAGAGTGGCAGCTCAATCAGAGCCTGCGCACGCAAATTCGGGGACTCAAAGTCGCCCTAGCAGTCTGCCGGGAGGGGGAAGCGGTAACATATCCGCTCGTCTTCGCCCCAACCCAGATGTCGCAGAAGAGCAATCAGTCAGTAGAACAACCTATCCCTCTAGCAAATAATCGTCGGCCGGGACGCAAGGAACGAGCTCGCCGTCGAACAATCCAGCTTCAAACCATTAACTCATAAAATTGCGCGTGTTGCTGATTAAATAGAGTAGTCGTATTCTTAGTCAATTTGTTCCTTTGATATATTTGCATGCCAGTGTTGTCATAATTATCCACATCACGTCACCGAACCTTCGTTTTATCTCTCCACGGGCAAAGGAGAACCTAATATTGAATGACCACGAGGGACAGAGCTAAGCGAGCATAGGTCTTCTATCGACAGCTCGTGAACCCGAGGGTTGTCCGAGCAACTACAGTACTAGCGATAATACTCAATTTTTGCGGACAATCCACCACTTGAACACATTACCAACGTTGCCTAGCAACGGGTGCCAAGTGGCGATCATAATCATTTTGTATGGCGTTACTGGGGTAACCAGGAAGATAGACAAATAATGAAACCCTGTAACCCACCACTTGGAATTTTCTAGTGTATTCTAATCTTAATTTTTATTATTTTGCAATTTTATTTGATAATTTTTTATTTGAAATTTTTATTGAATTATTTCTAATTCAAATTCTTTGATTTTTATTTCATTTTTCATGAAATTTCACATTTTGTTAAATTATCAAATTTCGGTCAAATTTGTTAGGTTTTCGTGTTATGTTTATATTTATATCGTGCGGATCTTGTTGCTTTTTGTTATTATTTTAATTTATTTTTATGTTTATTATTTTATATTTTATTGTTTTTCCTCTCATATTTTGGTGGGTTTAATTGGTGTTTTAATAGGTTTGAGTTTAAATCTGCGTGTTATATTTGCGTGTGTGTTACCGATTCATTTAAACATTTACAAGGCCGTTTGTGTTCTGGCCCAACAGCTTGTTGGACTCATGGATCGTTCGGTCAATTATAGCATTAGTAATTGCGCTCACTTTTTTCGGACGATCCCCCCACTCGAACACAGTTCCAACGTTGATTAGCAACGGATGCCGAGTCAGCGAAAAATATTTGTATGGGGTTGTCTGGGTAACAACCATATAGTTTCAAAATCTCAACATCCAGAAACCCACCAACTTATTTTAATGTTTATTTTATATCATAAATGAATATCTTAGCTGAAATGATCAGACTTTGCTCTAATGATGTTGTTTTCTAAGTTATTGAAACCCATAATATTCCGAACGATAATGAAATTCTTGGTGTCATTTTCGATGATTATCTAACATATCAAGACGATGAAGAAAATGAGAGTATGGATTATAAGTTAGAAAAAGAGAGACATGATAAAGATGAAAAAATTCAACCCATAACTAATTGTGAAGCAATGCAAATGATTTCAAAACTTGTTATTTATGCTAAAGGATTATTGAAGAAGAATTTTATTTGTTAGAATTTTAAACTTCAAACATTTACCATGTACAAAAACCCTCAAATATTTCACTTATAAGTACACCTACCGTTAAGAAATACACACGAAGAAGAATTGTTTGCAAATAGGATGTACTTTATATGGAGGCTTTACTGTAAATATTTTAAGCCTAAGCAAATAAAATTTATACAAAATTCAGCCAACCTCAAATATCAAAATAAATTAATTGTAAATAAATGTGTATAATAAATTGCAAACAAATTTGTTTGTGAAATCTCTATTCGCCATCAAATTTATTATAAATATCCGGATGCTTTATATAATATTTGTCAATTATATATTTCAAAATTCATTGAAAAACTGAACATTCTATCAATACGGAAATAAATTTTAATACGAAAGAAAATAAAATAATAAGTTTTATATGGTTTATTCATTATATATATTATTCATTACGCCTGTCGGCACAACGAGAGTTAAACCATGTGAAAAATCAATCTAGATGATATAATGTTATTATTTTTCGGTTTATTTCATTCTAATAAAATCTTGAGTTGGCCTTTATTTCGTTTGAATTTTTATTGCTTTTGGTGGTGTGGAGAGTTTACTAAGTTAAAACAGGTTTGACACTAATGAATTTAGCTACATTATTAATCTAAGGGAGCATCTATTAAGGACATCCCAAAAATTTTTGATTTTCCTCTCCCTTGTCCCTTTTTACGAGCATCCTTATAAAAATAGATATCCTTTATTTTCAGAATTTATTTCAACTAGTACACAAAATTAGTTGAAAAATAGAAAACATACATAAATGATCAAATGGGGAACATGAAGCATGCCGCTTTCTTACTTACCATGTATCGTATAATAGAAAAATTATTTTAAAAAATCATAAATCCATTATGTATAATATTTCCCCATTTCGTAAGGCATGTCCTTAATGGAAGCATATATTACACTTTATTCAACACTTATAATCCATATTTCAGCTATATGCATGGTTCGTTTCTCCGGGTCGGAGATAATAAAACTACGAAATCGTTGATTAATATCAAAAAAATTCCATTATTATCTGTTTAATTCCTATATACATCGATAATCCTTATTAATATTCATCATAATATCAAATGTGTATAAAAAGTTGTAGGAAATGCGTATTTGAATATGCATGTAACAATAATGTTATGTTGATAAATGTATTTCTTCAAAATATAAAAACAAAAATCATTTTTGTTCGGATCAACCGCTTGCAAATCTCAAGGTAATCTAGAATGGATATTAAACTACACTACTGAGTTTGGGAAATGTACCGAAATAAACAAAAATATAAAAGGAAAGAATTTGTAACAAATTGTGATATTTTTTGTTAATGAGCAGTTCCAAAAATATTCACCTATTAAGTTAGTTTTATATTAACAAATAATACCTGTAAATTACAAATGGACGAACTAAGAGATATTAATACGAACTATACTATGTTATTATATAGATTATATTTAATAATAGACATTAAAACTTAATATTAAAATATGAAAAATCCAGAAATTATTTATTCAAAAGCTTAGTACAATCTTTGAACTTCACCCATAGATGATTTAATGTACAGCGCTCTAACGTTTTGCCACCCTTTCTTTAAAAGTGAAACCAAGAAATTGATTGATACCGAAATATTTTGTGACAATTCTTCTTGAGTCATTTTAACGTTTCCAACTGCAACTCCTAGGCACAAAACTTTCTTCATTTGAAATTTGATAGTGCTCTTTAAATCGTCAACTTTTTGCACCAAATTTTCTCCGTGAGAGATCATTACTGGAAACTTACCAGCCTTATTCAAACCTGGACCCAAAATTCTAGGAATTTGTTTAATTACTGAATCTGAGGCCAAGAATGCATCATATCGTTTAGCTAATTTCTTGATCAATTTTTTATCTTTGTTCAATTTCTTTAGCGATTCAACATCCATTGATGGGATGTTGTTAGCATTAGCTTCATCGATATGTTGTTGGTCACCAAGAACACAAATTTTCATTTTTGGTCTCGGAATATTTCTCAACCTAAATATTAGTGTTTTTTAATAAATCATTAAATAAAAATTACATACTTTACTGAACCATTGAAACGCTTGTCCTTTTGAGGATCATAGTTTTTCAATGCAATTTGTAATTCAATTGTTTCAGTGAACTTCCTTGGTTTAGTCTCAAGAGAGAACTTTAAAACGCTAGCAACTGTTTCGTTTAGAGTATCTTTAGATATTTTACTGCAATAGATTTAAAAATATTATTTATAAAAAAAATTATACCTCATAGTGCAAAATTTAAAAAGTTTGTAATTAAAATAATGATATAATTCAAACAAGCATTGTTTTTATTTTTAATATTTAATATAAGTAAAATTTTAAAATATTAAATAAATGTATTTTAATTTTTATATTTAAAACGTTAAATGAAAGTTGTACTTAAAATTTAAATCGAGTTATCAATTTTGGTAAAACATAAGCTTTAAAAGGCCAATTTAAATCACTATTTGAATTAATACAATTTGCACAAACTAATTCAATGGTACAGATATAAAATGTGTCTTATTAATATTTATTCCGCATTATTTAGCACACACAAATCTGAATAAAATTCATTTAAAAATTTAGTGTGAATATAATCATTATGTGTTACAATTTCATTGCAAATAGTCCCTTCAAATGAAGTCCACGATTTCCATGGCATTTTTATTCAAGTCTATAATTTTGGAATAATGGCGTTTTTTAAAAAATTAAGGTATATAAATTTGCCTTTTGAAATTTGTATTATCTGTATTGTCTGATTTAGTTGGTGACTTACTGTTTTTTTTACTAGTGGTGGGTTACAGGGTTTCGCTATTTGTTTAAAACCATCTTGTTGTTACCCCGGTAACGCCATATAAATATCACTTTGAACCACTCTGCACCCGTTGCTAGGCAACGTTGGAAATGTGTTCGAGTGGGTAGAATGTCCGCAAAAAGTGAGCACTATTACTAATACTGTAATTGCCCGGACAACCCGCGGGTTCAACGAGCTGTCGATGGAAGACCTATGCTCGCTTTATAATGTCCCCTGTGTGAGAAAGTTCAAGATCAGACTCATGTTGATCGGTAGAAATAGAGCGATGTTCAGGTGACGCGGTGTGGATACCCACGACTTTTCGATGACAGTTCGAGATTATTTACATCTTACCACATACTACTTTAATTTGGTTTAACAATGATTTCAATTTTATTCAATAAAACCAGAAAAACTGATTAAAATAGTTAATATCTGTAAGTTAATTCAGTGCTAAAATGACATTGGACAATTTAGTTCAATTGGCTTGTTCGGCGTGCCGCTCTGCGTCGGGCGCGTTCTTTGCGTCCCGGTCGGTGATTGTTTGATGGCCCTGCCGATGGAGTCGCTAATCGTGTGGAATTGCTGACGGAATCCCGGTACGCCAATTGAGATGGACCGAAGATAAGAGGGTAAGTCACCGCTTCCCCTTCACGACTGGCGGCCAGGGCGACTTCCAATCCCCTTATTTGCGCCCGGAGATTCTGATTGAGTTGGCGTTCCTCAGCCCAACCCTTCTGAGCAGCGGTAAGGCGTTGGTGGATGGACTTGAGTTTTGCCGGGTCCACCCAGGTAGACTTCACCTGCTGCACCTCCTTGGTGAGCTGAATGATCTGCTCGTATAGAGATTTGTTGGCTTGCTCGGCGCTGGATAATTCCTTTTGTAACAGTTGGGCGGGTTCCATGACTAATGAAAATTAAAATAATTAAAAAACGGTTTACTGACAGAGCGGAATCATGTAATGTTAGGTTTATTTCAAACAAACTAATGAAAATTATTTAAGGATAATGAAAATTCTAATTAAGCGAAAACAAAACAAGACAAAAAAAAATCACAAATTTAGTTTTAATTATCAATATCAATATACCAAAAGAAAACAATTTGCTTTAAATCATCACTAATCGAAATTAGGTCTATGTCCCTTTTATGGAAATTTTTTCGCCACCCATTCCTCGGGTGTATAGCCCGAGATCGACATGGTCGGTCTCTTTGTATTGCGGGCTCGAGTCGCCGTGGTTTGCGAGGCCTGGGTCGGGGGAATTTGTTGGGGATGCCAATAGTTGTCGGCGATCCGACCCGCCAGCAAATCTTCTTCAACGTTCGCCAGATACTGGCGAGCTCGGATCACCTGCAGGTTTACTTGGTGCTGATGTGCCTCCAGGTTTGTGAGCAGTCGCCGAGCCTGTTGGTAGATCTCTTCGGCCGGGCTCCATTGGTCGGCCATGCTCTGCTCCAGATTGTTTCTATCGAGAAACTTCGACGGGAGAATTCGGGACATTTCTCCTGTCTGTATTGAGCCCAGGCCCATCTCCATCGGTCTGCGAGGGAAATTGTCGCCTGTTTCGTCGAATTAGTTGTTGAAATGAAACATTATTAATGTGGGTGATTTTAGCAACAAAAGTGAATATAATTGGTCTCTTTGCACTTAATTAATCCTATTTCTTCTACTCTTATTTATAAAAGTAATTTTCAGTTAATCTTCCAAACATCCTATAGGGACAGTGATGGGTTCATTTCAAATGCTTGGTTTCATTTATTACCGTTATAACTATATATGATTATCGTACCTTTTCATATCTGCAATCAACCACTTCATGCTATTCCAAAACGCCGAGCAAGCAACATTGCAAAATTGTGTCCGTCGAAATATTTGGGAACAAAATACTCTCTTAACTCTCGGATAGAAGTTAGCATTTTCTGGGAATAGGACTGCGACAAATGTTCCACTGTAATTCATGAATTTTTTGGATAAAATTTAATGGCAACAAATCCCTCAATCACCCATGTTTTGAATGTCGGACAAACACCCTTCCCAGAACTATCGATTGACCATGATTGTTTCATTAAACATTACATTTGCGCTATGGTTAACTATTCTGTACGAGACTCCTGAAACTTTTCGAAATTGAATAGAATAGTAAATGTAAAGTATGACGACATAACTGATATTACTATAGGAGACGTATGAATGCTTTGGGGGAGGTTGTGATGTCTGAGATTTAGCGGGCTAACTGCACTCGATCGGGTATTGGCAGTTATTTGCGGGTAATAATGAAAAACTTATGTTAACGGCGACAGGACTACGTTAAATATAAATTGAGTGTAGAGATCGTTAGATTAAATATATAAAAAAAAATCATTTATAATCATAAGTTAAATATAATTTATAATAATCTCACTCTCCATTATCCTATCTTGCGTCGTCGTAGCTTCTTCATTAAATGTTCCAGGCGCCGACATCACTTCGTCAGAAATTGGTTGCGCATTCATATTCAAAAGAAAAAATCCAGAATAACTTGGTATCAAGAGTACAGGTAGGTTTTATTTCGTTGATGAAGCGTGGGTGTCCTGTATTTATTTATTGACACACAATGCTTGTTGATAGCAAGAAAATAATCGATTGATTCTGATGGATTATTTATTTGGTGATGAATAGAAGGGCGACGTAAATGTTTAGATTAAATTCAATATCCGTTGGTCGAGTGATTGGCGAGTTAGTTTATGTATAGTCAATTTGGACTTTTCATCGTAGACATCAGAATATGTGAAATTTTATGGTGAACTATTTTCCGATGATTTAGTGATAATTCAGAGTTTGTTCTGCTATATTATCTAGTAAGTCTTTTTTATGCGATTATTTCCTATTATAACGAATTTTCTTTAGCTGACGATGGATGCCATTTCTAAATATACTGGGGACGAATTCGGAAACCTATTCCTGTTTTTGGTTATTCTGGTCCCTTTGGATTAATTTGTCGGAGGAGTTATCATTTCTATGCCGATGCTGATTATCCGTAAGTGGAGTTATTAGTTTAATTTATTTCGCAGAATTTTGTAGAGATTGTAGGGATTTCAATGGAGTTATATTAATTCAGGTATCCTATATAATTTTGTGGAGAAATTGATTTGAAAAGTGGTATTAATCTTTAATGGAATAAAATTGTCTATTCAATGAGTTTTTATTTTTCCATTCTATTAACTCGGTTTTATTGATCACGTTTCATAAATCCTATAAATATTTCATGAATAGTACGGTAACTCATCACTTGTTCCGATGATTTGGATCAATTCTTAACCGAACAAAAATCTCGATAGATACTTTATGATTTTCGATACAAGACAGTTTTGGGGTGGTAAGATCGCAATAATCGCTTAATAGTTAAAGTTATGAAAGTTATGGTTGATTTTAATTATTGCTGATGTCGTTCTTTATGAGGGTGTTCGAAAAGGGTGCGTCTGCTAACTGCACTGATGGATATATTCTAAATCGGGGTTAATTAAATTTTCTACTTTACTGGAAGTCCAGGGTGAGTTGGTTTTAATAAATATCATTACAATTGTGTCCTCCTCGGGTTTCCTAATAACTATTTAACATAAACGTTAATTTATAATTCCCTTTTTTTAAGTTCATATCAAATTTAGATTTACGAGAAAATAATCATTTAATTACGTAGCGGTTGTTCCGTTTTTTATAAGGTATTTGAAAAGGCGCGTCTAATCTCGGACTTAAAATCGGATTAAATTCTTTACTTTACCAGGAGTTTGAAGCGATTTAATTGATAACGATTAGAAATCTATAGTTTATAGTTACGTTGAATTTATTAATTTATTTCATTTCATAGCAGCGATTTCATATTGATTTATTCCCCGTACCCTTTTCCTTTAATAAGCCTTAAAACGCATTTTATGTTTATATTATATTTAATGAGTGCCCACTGGACTACTCGGTGTGGTGATTTTGAGCCGTGTGTAAGGTAATTAAGGTCGAATTTAAAGAAAACGAGAAACGAGGAAGGAGCCAAAAGACCTCTTCCTTATTTCTCCTTTCTTCTATATGGAATAATATTGACGTTCCAATCTCTGCGTTCCGCACGCCGGGTCTTCACGAGCACAGATCATCGGCGATATTCCACGCACTTACACGAATCTGAATTGTATGTTGATTTTTCTGACTTGTGATGTGTCTTGGCTGTGGGCCGGAAAAATTTCGACAAATAAATTAATTATGAAAAACAAATTCGATTTTAACATTATAAATATTTATTAATATATTAAAAACAAGATACAAATTACTTGACCAAAATCATTCAAAAAAATCATAAAAAATGCATCTCCCCCCACGCCGACATCCAAACAGAGCTCTACCGAGGTTGCGAGGACGGGACGTGGAGAGAGAGATTCCAAATAAAACTTCTGCTCACCTAAAATTGAACTTAAATAGATTTCTAAACAAAAACTCAAAAATGATTTTTGATTTGAAAAACGGTTTTTTTATGTGAAAATGTATCGGTATTTATACCTATTTTCTGTCCCTAACCTCGCGTGTTAATTTTGATTTAGTAAAACAAAATTCGACCTTGTTATTTTCTAGTGTATTCTAATCTTTATTTTTATTATTTTTTAATTTATTTTGATAATTTTTTATTTAGGATTTTTATTGAATTATTTCTAATTCAAATTCTTGATTTAAATTTCATTTTCATGAAATTTTATTGATTTAACGATTTTCGGTCGAATTTGTTGGGTTTTCATGTTATGTTTGTGTTTGTATCGTGCGGATCTTGTTGCATTTTGTTATTATTTTAATTTATTTTTATGTTTATTTATTTTATATGTAATTATCTTTTTTCTCATATTTGATAGGGTTTAGTTGATGTTTTAATAGGTTGATTTTAAATTTGCATGTTATGTTTGCATGTGTGTTACCGATCTATTTAAACATTTCCCAAGGCCGTTTGTGTTCTGGCCCAAAACTAGGAGCCTTGATTGATGCTTTCATAGCAACCCACATACACAAATTATGATGGTGATTACCACTTGACACACGTTGCTAAGTGACTTTGGAACTGTACCAAATGAGTGGAATGCCAGCTAAAGCTGAGGCCATATACTTGTACTGTTAAAGCTCTGACATGCTAAGGCTCGGCCTCATAGTGGGTCCAACGCGCTACCGATAGAAGGTCTACGCGCGATTTACTGTCTGGGTCCATTCTGTGTGAACTTAATATTCAAAAAAATCTATTCGATTTTCTTCTACTAATTCACCTTAATAATCCACTGTGAAAATTAATAAAATTACAAGACAAATAAGAAAACATTTTATTTGTATACTACAAGTTACATGTTTTCTGTCTATACTATTGGGTGTTTTAGTTGTTAATCCCGCTCCGTTACTTGTTACGCGAGGCGTTTTGCTCGCTCCGCCTTCCCTGGTCGTTGCTGAGGACGTTTAGAAGCTACCGGTTTAATGGTGCTACTTGCATCCCGGTAGGCTATTTAAGCTGGCGCGAATACCAGCTGGTAGGTCACTGCGTAGCCCTGCTGGCAAGCCGACAGTGCTACCTCCAAGCTCCTAATCTGAGTCCGCTGATTCTGGACTAATTGCTTCTCTTCTGCCCATCCACGTTGAGCGGCTGTCAATCTCTGGTATATGGTTTTTGCTCTGGCGGGTTCGATCCAGGTCGCGCTAATCCTCTGAATTTCACGACTCATTTGAATGAGTTAGTTATGGAGCTCTGCGTTTTCTCTCCGAGATTTCACCAACTCCTTACTCAGGGTTCTGAGTGATTCCATGTCTAGAAATAAGGGATCAGTTAACAAATTTACCTAATTTTTGCGATGAAGGTTTTTGAATAATTATTGACAGAGTTTTATTTTATTGGTTACACTGGAAATCATCTGCTTCAGAAATCTATTGGGACTCTACAGATTATCATATTAGGATTGCTACGGCTTAGCGTTATTATATTAATTATTTAAGATTAAATATTAGCATACATTGTCAAACTATAAAACAAAATGATTCTAAAATTTTTTTTTCACTACAAAGTAATTGTTTCTATTATCTTCTCGGATGATTACCGGTGCGAGAGCCTGATGGGTACCTGGATCGGTTGCGGGCATATGAATGCTCCTGTAGTTGAGGTAATCTTCTGTCGTAATCTTTCAGATCCGTTGGTAGTAACCGTCTCGCACTATGACGTTCATGGCAGTATCCATTTCTCCGAAAGCCGGATCATCGAGCTTATAGAATACTCCGTATCCAGGGGCGTATCCGTCAGTGCTCGGTATTCTTCCTGCTGCGATGTCCGCGTTCACCCTGTCTAGCCGTTGTCTAACCATTGCGACTTGCCAATTTGTTTGCCTCTAGTGGATCTCCAAGCGGGCTAGTGTGAATTCAGCTCTCTGTCGAGTTTCTCGTGCTGGGTTTCGCCCAGGCTCCCGTTTTATAGCCACATAAAGCAGCCCCACCTCGTTGTTGCTGAATCGGCGACTCTCCCTCGACTTTCATACTGGGGATATCGAGTAGCCGGCGTCCCACATCGCCTGACGACATCGTGCTGCCGTTTGGGCCGGGAATTTAACTGTGATCCTGGATGCGTCGATCCATGAGCCGTCTATAATAGCAAAATATGGTAAGGCATGATTCTATTGATGGGTTTATGTATAAGAAATTTGATATAACTTTAGAGCGAAAAGTGAGGGGACATCTCGTTTGTGTTGTTGGGGAAGTTTCGTGATACGTGTAATTTTCTTACTTCCTAACTGGTTAGCTGTGTTTAATCAATGTATCCTGATGATTGAGGTTTCATCTAATGTCATTTAACTCGACTCTTAGGACATTTTATCTACGAAGAAACAAAGGGCGAATTTCTAGACGAATTTTGTTAATAAAATTTTCAGTTCGATTGTGCTATCGGATCTTAGCTATTTGATTTCTTTTCTATTTACACAACACTTGCACAGTAGAAGGATGTTGCGATTTAATTCGGGTTCTTTGGCTAGTGGTGTGGTGAGACAAAATACAAAAATTGTTCTAGCCAATACAAGAAATGCATGGAGGGCCTCGGATCTTTACATTTATTTCTCGACCCATATACGGTTCGAGTCGGTTCTCCGATATGCGGATTGTTACCTATTTATTTGTATGATATATATATATATATAAATGAACAATATTCTGCATTGGTCTGAAGAAAACATAAGACAATTCATTTCTCGTTGAATAATTTATTTACCACGAACGATGCTCATATGAAGGCATAAACTGTATCCGCATAGAATTTGGAAATAAACACAACAGTACACTCCATGTTTTCTGTTAGATAATGTATTGGGCAAGATCAGTGCTCCTATGAGAGCTTTATTCGGTTTCTCATGCTAGTCTCTTCGGTATTCGCTCTTTGGGGACGTTCCAGAGTTAATGCTCGGGCTATAATTGAAATCTTGGTGACCTAGGCGCTTATCTTAGATAGATAGTTAAAACGTTTCGATAAATATAATCATATTTTTACCTCCATTCTCCTTTATCTCCATCAGTTCGTTCCTTCTGACATCGCCTCGTCGGTTGAAGTTAATACCGTTCTGGCACCCATTCTTCGGATTCGGAGTCATTTCTATTATATCCCGTTGGATGTTCATTTTTCTGAATTGAAGTTGCGGAAAATTTACTGATTTATCCTGCGATCGGTTATATATATATCTGTCTGTGCAGGTGTGGCATTTAGTCGGTACTGATCGATAAATTTCCTTTCATTTGTGCGAATTGACATTTTGAATTTTTTATCTCGATAGAATTTTTATTAGAAAATCTGGCATACTGTGCACCACACTTTCTGCACTGCAGCTCATTTATCGTTGGCGTACCATGACGTCATAGAATACTTGATCACTTAATCGGTGGTTTCATCACAATTTTATTCATTAATTCTGGAGAGTTTAATTTATTTGATGGATTTCGTCTTTCTAGTTGTAATTCCATCGATTGATTTTCGACTAATAGTAAGTGCATTTTCATAAACTTCTTATTCACTTATATCCACGAGGTTCTGAGATAATTGGATGTCGTGGTTCATTCCAATCTAATTCATAATTGAATTGCCATGAAGTTAATATACCTAACCTTATCGAAGTATAAGTGTTTTAGCGCTTAAGTGATACACGGAGAATTTACGTCCTCCTGCAGATTTAGAAATGAAAAACCTATCTTCCACGTCAAGAAGAGTGAACAATTAAAATAAATGCCTTGTGTTTGGTCAATCAGTATTTTATTGATGTTGTATTGTGTAAATTCTTACTATTATTAAATCAATCATTGGTATTTACGTCTAAATAATTCTAAATAGATGATGTCCAACTCCATACTGAACAATTAGTAGCTATGTTTACAACAATTGTCAGCTCTCGCAATGCTGTCAATATTTTATTTTTATTGTTATTGTCACGATTCCATTTCAGTTGGGGTTTTATACTATTACTTTTTATACACGCTTTATGCTTTAGATTTGTTGTATATTTGAACGTTAGTCGGTTAGACTCTCCAGCTAATATTTTATAAATTTCTCCTATTTTATTTTAATAATTCCTTTCATTCAACCTTTCTTTATGTCTAGGCTCTCATCCCAATAATCTGCGCGCTGAGGTTTTGGTTATTTAATTAGTTATTAAATCTTTTCGTCATTTATTGAAATTTTTATTCAAACCATACCTTTACCTAAATTCTATTTAGGTCATTATTTGAGTAATTTAGTCATTTAATTTACATTAACTTTATCGTTATTAGCTGTTTATACTTTATTAAAGGCTTTTGACTCGGATTATTATTTTAGATCAGTGTTTCTCAAACTTACTGCTTCCTCGGAACCCTATCAGTTTTTTTTCTTTTTCGCGGAACCCCTTCGGAAATTTTTATAGCCAGATGAGTATTATCCACTTATGTTATAGTCCTCCATTTTGACACATTTGTCGATAAAAAGGGGTGAATTTATTTTAAGCAATTTAAAAAGATAAAATTTCATATTAATGAATTTTCATAGTAATTTATTTGAAAAAACTGCCACAATGAAAATAAAAATAAAGTTTTACACTAAATTGTTTAGGTATTTTGATGCACCCTGATATATACATAGGTGTATATATATATGTGTGTGTGTATTAAAAATAAATATATATGTATTAAATATAAATATATGTAAAAAGGCCATGAAAAGTTTACAAATATTTTTTCTGCATTATTAAAATAAAATTTTAAAATAATCCACCGAATTGTTTTAATGTTTAAAAATTTATTGAAATTCTAACTGAAACTCTCAGAAAAAAAATCTATGGTTTCTCCAATATTTTTTACATTAAAATTCAAATTCGAATGGAATTTCTCGCGGAACCCCAAAAATTTGTTCACAGAACCCTAGAGTTCCGCGGAACATAGTTTGAGAAACACTGTTTTAGATTATTCATTTTAGATAATTGATTTTTAACGTTGCAACGATTTTTCGCTCTTTTCCCACACTCACATCCCTTATTTAGTCCTAGGGTTAGATATATCGATATTAGGATTTCATGAGTGCCCACCGGACTACTCGGTGTGAATGATTTTAAGCCGATGAGTTACTATCAATTTAGGTCGAATTTTCGGGAGATCGATGAAGAAGGGACAGCCAAAAGACTGCTCCTCAATCTTCCATCTATCACTATAGGTTGTAAGAATTGAAGTTTGGATTCTAGCGTTACGCACGGCAGAATCTTCACGGGTACGAGATATTGGCTGATGAACCTGCACTTACACATCTCGGTTATTATATAAAGTTTACTATCTTGCAGTGTGTTTTGGCTGTGGGCCGGAAAAATGTCGACAGAGTTCAACATTTTCCGTTAATCATATATTTCGAAAATCATCTTCGATACATAGTGTTGGGCAAGCACACAAATAGCCTTGAGAATTGTTTAAATGCATCAGTAATACAGCACGAAAACCCAGCACCAAGATAACTTAAAATAGGCATAAGTAGTAAACCATCTTTTCATACATACTCTCAAGTAGTGCTTACTTAAAAATGCTTGAAGTCGTAGTATCGAAGACTTAACGTCGATAGTTGAACTGTTCCTGCGAGAAAATTGACTTTGCTCACAAAATGTTTGCATTAAACTTCTGTGAAAATGAATTGGTATATATACCTGTTTTGTGACCCTAACCTTGCGAGTTCGTTTTGATGCATTTAAACAAAATTTGACCTTGATTTTACTTGTAATATCTATCTCTAATTTTATTATTTTCTTGCATTAAATAGATAATTTATTTTAATTATTTTTTAATTGAATATTTTATTTTCAACCATCTTTCCCAATGAAATGCTGATTTTATAAATTAATCTATTTTCGGTCAAATTTTCTTGTTATATTGTTATGTTTGTGTAAGTTTCGTGCTGATCTTGGTGCATTTTGTTATTAGTTTAATTTACTTTTATGTTTTTTGATTTTATGTTTAATTGCGTTATTCTCACATTTTAAGGTTGTTTATTTGGTGTTTATGGGTCTGATTTTAAATCTGCATGTTATATTTGCGTGCTATTTCCAATTCATTTTAACAAAATTCAGTCCTGGCCCAACACCTGTATCCAATTTCCTAACCTCTTGCTGGGTACTGATAGGAGTAAATTTTATATTAATGGTCAAGTGAAGATCTAACAATCCTTATACAGTAAGCGCATAACAAGTTGTAACAACTAGAAACCCTTCAAAAAATAACGTTGGAAATGTGTACTAGTGGGTGGAAGGTTAGCAAGAGATGAGCCTCTCTACAAAAGCTGCTAATGACCTAACATTCCTTGGGTTCATGGACTATCATAGAAGGTTTAATGTCCGAATCATTTTATGTCCCTCTTAACTACACATTTTAGTAACCTTGAAAATATAAACAAAATAGTTGTGGTGGGTTTCTGCGTGTTGAGATTTCGAAGCTATAGGGTTGTTACCCAGACAACCCCATACAAATATTTTTGTTTACCACTCGGCACTCGCTGCTAAGCAATGTTGGAACTGTGTTCGAGTGGGTGGATTGTCCGCAAAAAGTGAGCGCTATTACTAATGCTATAATTGATCGAACGATCCATGGGTCCAACGAGCTGCCGATAGAAGGCCAATGCTTGATTTCGAATTTTTGGTCCCATAATTCTCCTATCTCCTTCAAATGTTAATCCATACTGTTATATCATTTATCATTATGTCTATTCCTATAGTCCTCCTTGTCGTTGTTCGTATTATTGATTTTACTATGGCCTGTACACCCTTAGTTTTATGTTAACTATCCTTACAGTATCTCTCTTATCCTTATTATAACTACTATGCTCCCTATTATTATTGCTAGTATTATCATCGATACTATTATATGTATTGTTCTTATCAATTGTTACTGGTATTACTGTTATTATTATTCTTATTACAACCATTACCATTATATTTATTATTATTACTATTATTATTATTATTATTATTATTATTATTATTATTATTATTATTATTATTGTTATTATTATTATAATAATTACCATTATCCTTACTGTTATCGTTATTATTATTAAATTTTTAGTAGAGATCCACCCTTATTTCTCAGTTTTATCAGAATATTATACAAACAATTGATCGTCGCTCCACTTTTATTTTACAATTTTTGATAAAGTATTTTAATTAATTCTGAAAATTTGAGCAGCGTTCCGCCCTTATTTTACAGTTTTATGATAAAGTATTTTACTTATTTCGGAAAATTTGTACAGCGTTCCACCCATATTTTCCATCTTAACTCAAAATAATTTGTTTAGTTCTTACATATTATTTTAATTATTCATTTTCATGATTTTGGTCGTTCGGATTAATAATTTCCCGATGGCTATTCACTTTAACTGTTGCAAAGATTTCGCAATTTACCTCGCTACACTTTTCATTTCTTTGTCCTTTTGATCTAGTTGTGTTCACATTGTATTTAATGAGTGCCCATTGGACTACTTGGTGTTAATGATTTTGAGCAGAATGTCTAGTATGATTTTGAGCCAAATTTTCTGACGAAGGAAGAAAGTGGAGCAGCAAAAAGACTACCCCTCGATCTAACTAACGTTCCTATCAAAAAGTATTGACGTTCAGAATCCGTCATTACTCACGACATGGACCTTCACGGGCACGAACTATAGGCGAAGAAACCACACTTACACAGTTCAATAATATGTATGATTTTATTTATTTGTAGTATGTACTGGCTGTGGACCGGAAAATTAATAAATAAATATTACCATCTAAGTTGGATAAAAGCTTCAATGCATAAACGTATATTCTTCATTAAAATTCTTCATTTCATATTTTCATCATAAAGTTTCATAACTACAAGCAATTGAAAATACTACTGAAAAGTGACACCACAAATTGACATCTTCATACTAAAAGCAGTCTGACCATCTGCACTAACACTAGAATTCAATCTGTTTTTCTGCACACAGTTTTGTCATTTACACACAATCTGTCAAGTTCCTGCACACAGTTTTGTCAATTCGTCTGAAAATTTGTGAAAACACATCAGTATTGTTGGGCCAAAACACAAACGGCCTTGTAAATGTTTAAATGAATCGGTAACACACACGCAAATATAGCCTACAACTTTAAAATCAAACCCATGAAAACATCAATTAAACCTAGCAAAATATGAGAGAAAAGCAACTACATATAAAATAATAAACATAAAAATAAATTAAAATAATAACAAAAAGCACCAAGACCCGCACGATATAAATATAAACATAACATGAAAACCCAACAAATTCGACCGAAATTTGATAATTTAACAAAAATGAAAATTTCATGAAAATGAAATTTAAATCAAAGAATTTGAATTAGAAATAATTCAATAAAATTTCAAATGAAAAATTATCAAAATAAATTAGAAAATAATAAAAAGTAAGATTAGAATACACTAGAAAATATAAAGGTCGAATTTTGTTTTACTAAATCAAAAAGAACACGCGAGGTTAGGGACAGAAAATAGGTATATATACCGATGCATTTTCACATAAAATTGAACCATTTTTCAAACTATTTTTGAATCATTTTTGAAAATTATATTTTGAATCACTCGATATTTTAAATCTATTTTAGGTGAGTGAGAGTTTTATTTGGAAACTCTCTCTCCACGTCTCGTCCTCGCAACCTCGGTAGAGCTCTGCTTGGATGTCGACGTGGGGAGAGATGTGTTTTTATTTGGTATGATGTATGCTTCAGCAAGTAATTTGTTATATTGCTTTTTAATATATTAATAAATATTTATAAAACCTAAAATCAGTTTGTTTTCATAAATTAATTATTTTATTGTCGAAATTTTTCCGGCCCACAGCCAAGACACGTCACAAGTTAGTAAAATCCACATATTATTCAGACTCGTGTAAGTGCGTGGAATATCGCCAATGATCTGTGCCGCGAAGACCCGGCGTGAGGAACGCAGGGATCGGAACGTCAATATTATCCCGTATAGAAGAAGGGAGGAACAAGGAAGAGGTCTTTTGGCTCCTTCCTCGTTTCTCGACTTCTGTAAATTCGACCTAAACTACTCTACACACGGCTCAAAATCACCACACCGAGTAGTCCAGTGGGTACTCATTAAAAATAAAATGAACACAATGCGCCTAAGGTCAACCAAGGGAAAGGTGACGGGAATAAAGAACGAAATCGTTGCTAATTAAAATCAACCATAGTTTCAAACTATTACTGTAAGTCGTTGAAACGATTGATAGGAATAATTTTAAATATTGAGCGATTGTTACGAACATACGACACTTGATAAAGTCAAATAGGAGTCACGAAGTCATATAAATTATTGGTTCCAGTGGTTGTCAAGAACCAGGATATAGATTTACATTATAAATCAAATAACATATAGAAATTGTCTTGTGTTTAAAACCATAAAGTAGTCATCATAAACCTTTATTATTCCGTTAAGAGTCGATCAAAATTATTGAAGTAAGAAACAAGATAATGCAGCTGTTATAAACCTCATGAAGAACCACATTGACGTAAAGACCCAAAAAATTAACGATAGCAAAATCCCTCCCAGTTTTACGCTTGGAGATTCTCGACCTAACGTTTACAGAATTTAAGAAAAGTTTAGAGATAAAGTAAATTAAATATTACCCTTTAAAAATTAAAGATAAAATTAAAGACTTTTTAAAAAAAAAACTTTATTCTATTAAAAATGAAGAACACCCATTACCAAATCAGCTTCACTACACAGCAAATAGGCATAAAATATCTGAAACCAACAAAACTCTATTAAAATCACACCGATACGATAGACTTACGATAAATCATGATCACAGTTCAAGATTCCAGATGATGAGTGTAGTGACCCGACTTTATTGAAGGTTTAGTTGGACCAGAGCTCCATCCAGACCCAAATCCGATTTTCATTGTAGTAACTGATAATTGGCAATACTCCCAAATTGGAAAATAAAATCTGAACAGAGTCTTCACTGAGTAAATCATGAAAACCCGCTAACAAACTTGACTTATTCAAAGGAGAAGAACGGGACCCGACAAATAAACGCTGACTGAATTTGCCTGCTATAAAAATGTTACGAGGAAACCCCAATAATCCCTAAAAATTATACTGAAATTAATTAATTAAATTTATGTCATAACTTACCAGACGGTCAGTGAGAATTAAGAAACCAATAAATTTTCCGATAAATCAACCGTATAACCAACAGTAAGAGATAAGGACAATCCAAAACGCAGAGGAAGTAAGGATCTCCTGGGAAAGGTCAGGATGAATTGGTTCCCCGAACTCATTCGCATTGTACTCTGAATTTCATTCAACATCAGCTAGAGAAAACTCATTATGGTAGAGATTAATTAAACAAAACTTACCAGATAACACATCGAATCCGAAATTCCAAATTACAATTCCGGTTAATCTGAGACTAATTCAATAAATTTATAATCCATGTGATAAACAAAATTACCTTAATAAAACTCGCCAACATTTCCGCCGATCAATAATATAAACATCCACATCGCCGTTGTCACGCTGCAATCGACATTTCACTCATATTTACCTACCCCGATCATCATGCACGCACCACAAAGATAAAACGGAAGAAGTGTGTTACGCTCTTACACACCCACCCACTAATATATTACATGCCGTCGGGGAAAAGTGCATCATTTTAATCTAGCTGAAAATCATGCAATCACCAAGTAACCAAGAAGAATATTTAGAACCCGATTCCCTAGATGTCGCAGAAGCCCCTCCGACGAGTAAATTTTTTGATTTTATTAACGAAATTTTTATTATACTACCCGAGTATTAGATAGAAAATTTAGATTCAAAACAATATAGTATTCCACCGCCAAATGAGAACCAGAGGGAGTCAGTAGGTAAACCCTCTGGATTAAACTTAAATCGATAACCTGAGTGATTATACCTATCATAGTAAATCATGGCCTCCCGCAAGAATTAATTCAGATACGGTCAAACCCCTTTACCTCAACGTTAAGTACAATAATCATTTTTTTGTATTCTATTTGTTAATAAATACGTTCCCATCTTTAGTCTCACAAATCATTAGTAAGTTAGGTATTCTAGTTGTTAATTTATTAAATGAAAACTCTTGTTTTGAACCACATAAAGAAACGACACGATAATCATTCTGGGAATCTATTCGCTAGTAAATATTCTAAATTTTAGTCACATAGCTTATTAATATTGTGATCATTTTAGGCATTCTATTTTATTGATTCATATTAAAGTTTTAGTCTCATAAAATATTGATATTATAACCGTTTTAGGTATTTTATTTGTTTTAATCGATTCATTAAAAATTCTTAAATCATATAAATTGTTGTCATCACATTCATTCCAGGTATCTTAGTTGTTCTAATAAATTGAATATGAATCTTCTTCATCATATACACTCTTCACGGTATAATTGGTTCAAGTATCTTATCATCTCAAATGTTTCAGACCTAGGAATGTGTACTAGTCCCAATCCGGTTAGTCTCGATATTCCGATTTTTCCATTTTCTCAAAGGATAGTTCAAGCCATGAGATCTAAATTTTTTCGCATACGAATAAATGGGAGAGGTTAATCGGGAAACCACTCGCGTGGAGTCCATATTGCAAACAATGTTAGTAGCTACACTTCAGGTTTCGATTCTGGTAGAGACTAACCGAGTATTAACGCACTCCAACAGTAGTTAGCTTAGTTCCCTTCGTTTTAGACCTCGTCGAACGTCGAGAAACCTTTGATACTAGGCGATAGTCGAGAAAACTCTACGATAGCTGACCGGATATTTGTTTACCGAGAGAAATATTTGATTGCGATGTTAAACTTATCCGACTCTCTATTCAGGACGATCCGGAGCTCTCATTGAGACCCCTACCCATATCGCGGAGCAATGGCGACAGGCCTGGAATCGCGTATATCGAGAGCGATACCCTGATCAGCCCCTGCCAGAAGACAACTGTCGGGAAGATACGTCCCTGGCAAAATTCACAAAACAAGCATGAAAAATATAGCATACGCAGCTTGTCGGCCTGCGGCCGACTCACGACCCCATCAATATTAAAACTGCTAATAAAACCGAAATCCTCTTTAACAAACAACCTCCAAATACTACAAGCCAGAATTATGACTACAAACACTATAAAGTTGTTGATAAACTAGATCTCTGTAAACATACTACTTCTTACACACAAACCTCTTGCATAAAACTCAGTAAATCATCTATTACTAATACTTCTTACACACCTTACACTAAATCACTTCCTCACAACTCTCTTTCTCATCACCCTAGACCTACTGAAAAACCAACAAAACACCAATCACCTACTTCCAACATAAAGCTCACCAAATCATGTATTACTTATACTATCTGCACAAATTACACACCTTACAACAATGAAAACCTTCTTGACAGATTTATCTCTAATAACCCTATACACACTATAACACCCACAACTACCTGCGACTCAAACAATAATTATACTACTACTTCTAATACTGCACAACAGATCAACAACAATATTCTTACCAAGTCCTTTATCACAACACAGACATTCCACATGGGGCGCATCTATCAAAACTTTGTAATATATTTAGATGAATACGATAATACATATCAATCTTACGAGTCCAAAAATAAAGACCTTCGCACCGTCCACTTGGTAATCCTTCCGATGACATATTCCAAAGTCTAATTTATATTCATAGCGGTAACATAAATCCGAAAGACGGTTACTACATTCACTCTATAACCACGACAAGACCAACCTCTAACATAAATCTCACCAAATCAAATATGACCTTTATTACATGCAATGATAAAACCACTCTCAACTACAATATGCCTAAGACATACAACCTTGAACACAAATTCAGCTACACTGAAATATTTTATTTAGATGATGATACGTATGACCATGAAACTTCCTCATGCTCCCAACCTATTTTCTTAGACTGGCTAAATGCACTTGAACTAAACCCTGATACTGGTGCTGTATACCCTAAGTATTACTACACAACTACTTTCACTTCTAATAAACAACCCTCTGACACCAAACTCACTAAATCAAGTATTACCTTTACTACCTGCTCAAACTACACACCATACATTATTGACTCCGATTACTCTGATGACTCCGATGATTACGATGACTCTCCAATCAATCAAGATGACTATATACTCTCCAAAACACCTACAAAACTCCAATCAAATTATATCAAGAATCTTTCTACTTGCTCAACCCCTAAAAATGACTGTAATAAAAACCCATGTAACCACTTTGATGACCTCTTCAATTCTTCATCCAAATCATCTGAAATTGATCTTACAAACATCTCTGATAACACCACTACCACAACCAATTACTCCAATATTTCCCTTTATAGTAACGAAAACCTTACTGACCATATAGATCCATGCAATAAATTAACCTCCTTCACATATGATGATAATAAGCCAAACAGTACTTTACAATCTATCTTAACTACCTTGCTCAAAGAACTTATTCCCACCCATTACAAAATTGAAAAAAACATTAACTCATTACCAATTAATACAACAAAGTATCCACCTGCAACTACGACTAAAAACCTTATTCAAGCTTCGAAATCCTTTGCTCACTACTTTATCTGCACACATTACAAACCTGAAAACAATAATGACTCTATAACTACTACAAATTACGACCACTCATCAAACCCAACAGAAAACGACCTTATTACTTCATCCACCCTTAATATTAACCTAGACAAACCTGATTCTCTAAATACTCCAACTATTGACCAAGACCCAGCAAAACAACCATGCCGTATACGTGGCTATATATTCTGTAATTGTTGTAATGATAGTGATTATAACGATGATAGCGATGATAGCGACTGCCAGATGAAGACGAATACTATCCATACCATGCTGATCCTGACTACCTAGCATACATTAAAAGCCAACAATATGAAGAAGAAAGTGATTAACTCCTGAATGCCTTATATCCTGATGCCTGCCTGGACTCTACTCTATGCCTGATGTAACAACTAATGCTTGAAACTGCAACACATACTAAAACAACCAACTGATCCAAACAACTGATCCCGAAAACCGAATAATCCGATAGTGAATCTCCAAATGCCGAATGCTGAATACAAACCTTTGATATCACCAAAATTCCGATATGTGTGCCGAATACCTGATGATCTACCAACACCTGCCGTTTTACAAATGACGAAATACCTAATACCGAAATGCCTAAATGATGAAATGCCAAATGCCAAATGCCAAAATACCTAATTGCCGAAATACCTAAATGCCGAAATACTGAAATACCAAAATGCCAAATACCCGATGACCTATCTACCGCTTTCCAGTGCCGAAATCCGAACGTGACCCCAGTGTCGTTCTAAGGTTGAGAATATTTTTCTCACCTTAATTGTGTAATAACATGTATGAAGATAAATTTTGAAGGACAGAGTAATCGAACTCGCCTTATGCCCTGTGTGGCAACCGAACTTTTATGAATAAAAATTTGATTTTTTTTTTTTTTACTATGAGACAATTCAAAAGGGCGTCCAGTGAACCAAACCCGCCCCAGGATATTTTAGTTCAGGCCCAAGCACTCCTGGACAATCTTCTGAACCACCAGCGCCACGTCAACGCCGCCGTGGAGCGGGCCAAGAGATACTTAGCCAACGTGAAGAACGACCTGGCAGCGGGGCGTCTAGCAAGCACTTATCAACCTTCCCCGAGGCCGACCCGAAACACCAAGCGGCCAATATTTGTGATTCAAGGTTACTCCCCCGGAAGACGGGATCAAACGATTCCTTGAGGACTCATAGTCCCCTAAACAGTGACCGTGAATTATCAGAAATGTTTTTTTTTCCTTTTAATAAACCAATGGAAATCCAGCTTTATTTTTTGTTTTTCCAAATTAAGTTCGACAAAACTATGTTTAGTATTGATCATATCTTAACTATAAAAATCATTACGAAAGTTTAATATTTGTTATTCTAGTAATGGACCCTTTAAAATTACTACAAACAGAATTGACTCATGCAAGGCAGACCAACAAGAATCTCCACGACCAGCTCGTCCAGCTAGCCCGAGAAACCCAACAAACCAAGGCCACTTGGATAGAGCCGAAGAGGGTCAACTCGCTATATCAAAAACTTACTACGGCATAAAAGGGGTGGGTGGAAGAGAAGCAATTGGTCCAAGGTCTGAAGACCCAAATAAAGGGGCTGGAGGTCGCATTGTCCGCCTGTCAAGAAGGGGCAGCGGTGACCTACCCACTAGTCTTCGCCCCTGCTCAATTAGCCTACCGCGAGACGACTTCCACTCCATCAACAATCTTAACGTCAACTCCTACCACGACCACTACTCCAATCACAACAGCAACGAGCAGTCATTGACCTGGACGTAAGGAGCGGGCTAAGCGCCTAGCCGCTCGATTGTCAAATAAGCATGGACTATCATAGGTCATGTATTTAATTGATTAATAAAGCGGGATTGAGATTGTAAATTCTATGTATAGATTGTTACATTTATATGACCCCAGTGGTTTGAAATGACATTTTAAAAGGGTTTAAATAAGGGACACCGCCATATTTTGTTCCAAACTAACGCTGTCAACACAGTAAGATAAACGATAGAAATTTCGACATAAGGGGACCAAACGACTTAAAGCGAGCACAAGTCTTCTAACGACGGCTCGTTGGACCCAGGGATTTGTCCGAGCAATTACAGCAATAGTAACATCGCTCACTTTTTGCGGACAATCCACCCACTCGAACACATTTCCAACGTTGTCTAGCAACGGGTGCCGAGTGGTAACGAGAGAGTATTTATATGGCGTTACCTGGGTAACTAGAAGGATTTAAACAAACATCCAACCTCGGTAACCCACCAGTATATATACCTATAATTTGACCTTAACCTTGCGTGTTATTTTTTTGCAATAAAACAAAATTTGACCTTGAAATTATTTGAGCTATCTAAACTAAATTTTTATTATTTTCATACTTTAAACTGGGAGTTTATTTCTAAAATTTTTTAATTGAATTGATTCAACCAAAATTATTTTATTTTTACTCATTTAATTCATTTATTTTTTACTTTTATATAGATTGTCATTTTTCGGTCAAATTTTCTTGTAATTATGTTATTTTTTATGTAAATTTCGTGCGGTTTTTGATGCATTGTGTATTTATTTTATTTTACTTTTATGTTTTTTGATTTTATATTTATTTATATTCTCTCAAATTTTAGTGTGTTTAGTTGATGTTGTATGTTGTATTTTAAGTTATCTTGGTACTGGGTTTTCGTGCTATATTACTGATACATTTAAACAATTTTCAAGGCCATTTGTGTTCTGGCCCAACAGTTGTAAATTAACAAAATCATAAGATTTAGAAAAACAAGAAACTTCGTAATATGTAAGGCGTTAAAAATTCATAGATAAATGAGCTGGATTATAGGTTCACTATATACGTATAAATTACCAACTGTAACCCGTTGAATATCAACTACTTCGTTTTTTAAAATTGACCGCTTGCACCTGTTATTTTAATATCTATCTGTCATTTAAGTATAACTTAAATTTATTTTGACAATTAATGAGGTATCAGGTTTTACAATTTTTGAATCTATATAACCCGTTGCTAAGCAACGTTGGAACTGTTTGTGAATGTGTGGTCAAATTGCTCAGATGCAACTTGGGTTCAACGAACGACTAATAGATGGTCTGTAGTTTTCTCACTAATTAATGTTATTGTACTAGAAGAGAATTCGAACTTTGCGTTAAGTTAAATGACTTTGTAAATAACATTTTAAGTATCCATGACCCGTTGTACTGGCTATCATAAATAAACCCATAATATACAAACCCAGCAGAGATCTAAAATATATTAGTTAACCTAACTAGAATTGGTTGGGTACATGAATCATGGAGTCAATAAAACATTTTTAGTATATGGTAGGAGGCCGATCGTTTGTAATTTACACTGACCACAATCCAATTAACATATTCGCCAATGATGACCAAATCGTCCCCTAGACAGCATCGACAACTTACCTATATAGCCGAGTTCGGTTGCCGAATCAAGTTCGTTCAAGGTAGTGACAATGTTGTAGTTGATTGGGCTCTTTGCGATTGTTTCAGCGTTTCTTAATGATAACGCGCGACATTTTTTAGGAACTGCTTTTAATCTGGCATAGTTTGGTTCACTAAATTGAAAACATTATTTGAATTTATTGAAATCAGATTCTAATTTCAAGCTTAAATTATAAAATTGGTTATAGCAGCTTAGAAATCATTCTGAGATTTTAAATGTATGACAGCGACGACAATGAGAATAAGTGAATAAATTAAAATAGTGTGATCATGACAGTCTATAGTCAAAATTTAGAGTTTTCTGTATCATAAAAAATTTAGTAGGTAATAATATGGCGGATGGTTTAGTAACCAGAAAATTATTAAAAACTAGCTATCTTTATAGATCAATGAAAGGCAATTTTCGGTGAAATAATAGAGAATGAAGAAAAATTATTACGAAAAAAATCACAATAATTATTACTTTTAAAGTATTTGTTATTAATTTCTTCTATAAGTGACCACTTATCCCAAGACTGCTTGAAACCCCAAAATGCCAATAAATCGGCTAACGCTCACCTATAAAATATCAGCTGTTACTGTAGGGGGACGGTATGGTACCGTCAACTTTGGGAATCACTGCTTTAGACGATCTTTAACAATTGCAATATGCTTTCATTGGTCAGAATATGAAAAGACATGATTGAATTATACAAGTTTCATTTTAAGTATTGTTTATTTATATATATTTTGTGAAAATTGTGTGACTGTTTTGAAAGTTATTATCATGAAAATAAGAATTTAAATAATTTTAACCATCAATAAAAAATAAAATATTGTTGGGCTTAAAGCCAAATTAAAACCAAATAAGTTGAGTATCAATTAAAACAAAAAAATGAGGAAAATGACCACTGCACAAACACATGCACCGCAAGCAGAAACTAAAAATAAAATAATAACATCAAATAAACAAATTAAAAATACAACAAAATGAATAAAAAATTATAAAAATATTTTAAAATTAATAAAAACAATAAAAGCCCTTAAAATAGCGAAAAATGTCACACACGCACAAAACAACTATATAAGCAGTGACCAAATTCATTATTTCAACTTTAATCAAACTTTTCAAAACTCGAAAAACTTTCAAAACTGAAAATACTTAACTAAATTTTTGACCTAATTCAATTTTTGTACTTATTGAAATTCGACGTGGAAGTGAGAATTTTTCATTGTTTTGTAAATTTTTCTATGTTTCTTTTTTAAATAAATAATTGCATCATTATCTTTTGGATGATCATAGTGTTTTCACCATTCTAGAGGTCCCCTAAAATTGTTATATATTATATATTGCAATAGCTTTCGAGAGGATAGGCTTGTGGTCCGGCTAACGAGCTTGCTTTCGTCAGTTGTGGCTGCTGGCCGTGCACTCTAGACAACTCGGTTGTCCACGGCGAGGCCAAGTCGTAAGACGTAGGACTTTACCCACAGGGCATCGTTTTACAACTCATAGCGGCTGATGGAAACGTCGGTCGGGACCAGCAGGTTTAAAATCTGGGAAGGGAGCCATGAGTTCAGGGAACTAGGATTGATCTCTAGTAGATCATTTTTAATAAATCATCTTCAGATCCAATTAGACTTGGGTAGTTAGGGGTAGAATATTAGATTTATTTAAGATCGAATCAGATATTTTTTGTTGATTTGTTGACCGTATTACATGGTAGCATCAGTCATAAACGCTTTAACAATTAAGTTTAAAATGCCACCGTATAAGATACCTGATACCACAACATAATACTAACAAATATAAAAATTATTAAAATACGGAATAATTATCGTAATAAATATGGAATAGATCGCCATAGAACTCGCCTGTGGAGAAAGTAAAGTATAATAGGAGATCATCAACCGACCGAAACACGAGCCTAGAATACTACTCCGAAAACGTACACAGATTTGTATTTATTACTAGGCCCCATAGTGTTGAATAAATAAAAATAATAGAATTTACTATTGACTATACCAAAACTCTCGTAGGCCGATCATTCCGATCGCGACCTACGTTTTTAAATAAATCATAAGGTCGATTATACTTTCACATTAATTTAACTCAATTTACCAAACATTCTAAAATCGATACAAATTAAAGTAATTTGGTATAATGTTGATTTAAATAATAATTTTAGATAATTAAGATTTTCTTCCGAGTGATTAATTCATTACAGAAGGCTCTCCACACAAATTTGACATTTCCTTGATCCAGAAAATTAACTTATGGAGTTGAAAATAACGCGACCGATTCTCGCTTGAATCTAAGGCACGTTGACAAAAAATTCATATACTTATTACAGCTGAATATAGTTACTTAGTCTCAGATTATTCTTTTTTATCACGAACCGGTCACCTCGATTTATCACGAAACTTTTCATCTCCCGGAACCAAATCAAATCTATGAACCTACCCAGAATCTCCAGAATTGTTCCAGTTCCATCTGCCGTTGCTGCGGCGCAATATGTCGAGAAGCTCGAGCAGGAGAATTTCACTCTCTGCGAGAAATATAATAAATTAAAGGGCACTTTGTGCTCCCCGGAAGCTACAAAGGAGCTGTATAAAAAGATCACGCGACTTTCTCGTGCCCGCGATGATCTCATTATTGAGAACTGAGGCCAGCGTATCACCATATCCAATCAGAGCGCTGCACTCCGTCAAATCTGTACGGAGAAAGAACTTCAAGCTCGACTACCGAGCAGAAATATGGCTCAACGTCTTGATGTAATTCCAGTTCATCACTTGCCGGCAAATTCAGAAAGTTCGATGGCAAATAACGAAGTCAACACGATCGCAAAACAAACAGCTCATCCAAACGTAAACCACAAGCACAAGCCGAATCGAAATCGCCGTCGACGGTAGAGGCGTAGGGCCGAAAACGCCCTGTTACAGGCCAACTTGAGAGGCAGTGAGGATATGGAGTTGATAGAGTTCTCAGACATAATGATGGCTGAATCCAACACTTTCAGAAATTATGACGAGCTAAGCGTCATTTACGCTCCTCGACAACCAGATTTTACTCACCCCGTCCACACCCCGGCACAGATTACGATCTCCACAAATAGTCACTCTGCCGAGGCACCAATTAACATCCAAATATCTACCTTATTCCGAACAACTCCCGACCGAGAAATACCTATTAGCGGGCAATCTTCGCCGCAGATTATCTCTGTCGTAGAACCGACAACCGTTCGAAATCAAAGAGTGAACAATTCCCATCAAATTGGTCTAAACCAAACATCAAGGACACCCAAACGTCGGTACCTTCCCGTGGATATTGATGGGGAGGACTGAAAAAAATTCGCACAATCTATACTGTGACTATTTTCTCTAAAATGAATTTGATAATGACTCATATCATGACCGCGAAAAACCTACGTTTTATAGCAATGATCTTACTGAAAATCGATATAATTCTCTGTTGTTGTTTTTGTAGTTACATATTTGTGTATGGTTAATGTCTAATTTTTTTTGTTAACATAAATTTTTAGTTTAAATTTATTTTTGGTGTTTAACAGCATTTTATAAAATTTGTTTTACCCATTTAGTAGGATTAATTTGTTAGATTAAATATTAAGAATAAAATCCTTCAGGGTAAAAATAAATATTAAGCGGAAAATATAAAATTAGTTAATAACTGGTGAAATAAATGGGAGAATTAATTAAATTATTCACTGAAAACCATTGACGGTTGAACCGTTAGTTCAACGTACAATTCGATACGTTTGCAAACAGTTTTTCCTGCTTAAATCCTAGGAAATTGGAGGCATTTTCGTGATTATTAAATTATGGGATAATGCCTAAGACCTTCCAACGGCCGCTTCGAACCCGAAATCGAAGGTTATCCAAATAGTAGTATTGGTAACGATGCTCACCTGTTTGAATAGCATTCGGTTGTTGTACACATTACCAACATGGATTTAAACATGAGTTTAAAGGACCTATATTTAGGATCAATGCTTCGCCATTTCTTGCTCAGATGGTTAATCAAGAAAATGCAAAATTGTTTAAAGAAGTATACCTCAAGGCTTGCGAAACATTCTGTGAATCCACATATATGAATAATTCAATAGACTTGGATTCTGAAGAAAAAGCCTTAAAGTTAAAAGAGGAATTAATAGTTGTTTGAGCTGAAGCAGGAGTGAGATCTCGCAAATGGATGACGAATTTCATAACTATACTCAGAAAAATCAAACAAGATGATAAAGCGAAAACCTTACCTATTGAAAACGAGAACGTATTGACTATCAAAACGTTATGATTAAAGTGGTATGTGAAATCGAACGAATTCTGTTTTAAGTCAATTTACCAGAAGAATGACGAATGACTAAGTAAAAAGCACTTAGCCTTGTAGCAAAGATCTTTGATCCTTTAGGATTGATGAGACTGTTTATGGTTCAAGGAAAAATTATCATACAACTAATTTGGCTCACAGGATCTGACTATGACGATGAATTATCTGCAGAGATAAATAAAAAGGTTGCCAGATGGTTACAAGATACATCGGTGTTAGGAACGCAGCTGATTCCACAATTTTTTATAAACAGCAGGAGAAACGAATAGAGTTTACATATATTTTTCTGATGTTTCAAACGTAGCGTACGACGCAGTGTTCTATGCAAGAGAAAGTACAGCGGACGGAAAAATAATGAGCTTGATAGTGTAGGAGCTAAAGTGGCACCTTTAAATATTGTCAGTATGCCAACAATGGAATTGATGGTTACTTAAATTAGCGTAAAGTTTACAAAAAAGATTGCAAAGGTTTGGGGAAAAGAACTAGAGACAGTAAAATTCTTGAATGATGGTGTAGATGTGATTTGCTGGATCCAAAATTATGCTAGAAAGTAAAAGCAGTTCTTGGCAAATCGAATTAGTTTCAATCAAGAATAGACGAATTCACGAAAATGGCTATAAATTCCCACTAATAGGAACCCAGCTGATTTGATATCGCGGGGAATGACAGCACTAGAACTGAAGGAAAGCTTACTATGGTGGCCAGGTCCGTCCTTTCTTCAAAATGAAGGAATGTTTTTTAAAATATTTATATTTATTCCGAATTAACCAATGAAAATCATTCATTAAGTCATTTCGAGCGCAAAATCGATATAAAATGTTTCAACAATAACATCGATGAAAATAGCCGATAGAGAAGTTTCAAAGGAATCGAAATTTTGAGTAAGCCAACTTCAAATAAATGAATATTGAATCCGATGGCATTTTCATAGTATTGATTGAGAGAAGAAATTTCGTAAATAAAATAAAATCCATTATAGAGGCAGAGAATAAGAGATAAAATATAAATATTTGACCTTTTCATAATGGTTTCATATTCCGAGTTTACTTTTATAATAACCAATAGGAGCATTGATTGCAAAAATCCATTAACCAATGACAAGCCGAAGAAACCGAAAAGAAGAATTGATGTTACTATTGATTGATTAGTCGAATAGAATATAGTGTTGATTTTCAATATCAATTGTTGGATAATTGTCGCAAATTCTCCTATTATTCCAATGGATAGAATAATATAATATGTCTCACGGCTTTCCTTTTTAGTGACTGTTGAAACGTATTTCAAATCCCTCATCACGACGATCGTCACTAGATTTATGGACACCAGAATGCACAAACGGAGAATCAATTCTATTTCATAGAAATTAGTGCTAGGATATAACTTTTGACCTACATAAAATGTGAAACACAAAGCAAATAAAATTAACACCGAGTAATATCTGTTATAATTTATTCGACTCGGATTTTCTTCTTCGATACAACTAATGGATTTTATGATGCTTTTATTGATGAAAGAAAAATGAGATTGTATTGGCTTGAGGAAATAAGGAGTCAGACAAATTCCCAGCATCAGTATCGAGATATTAAGGCTTGAAAGAAGAATCGAATTTAAATTTATTGCCCATTTGTTGTCTGTCACATTCCTGATACGGCATTCGTTCTTGAAAGCGGAATCATTGAAAACGATTCTGACGGTTCTCTTAAAATCCGCGGACAACATGTAAATCGAATTGTAGACAGTCAAGTTCCAGATTGACGCTAAAGATATCAGCAAAGTAAATGCGTTGACAATATTTACCAAAGGCAACTCTCCGGTGTTGCTTGAGCTGAGAATGTTGATTATCACAAACATCATCGATATAAAGAAAATAACAATCGAACCGGAAAAGACAATATCAATAACACTGCCACAGTCGACATAGAGAAATAGGAAAAGCGTTGTGTATGACAATGAGGAGAATATGATAACTATCAATGGTAAACAAATCAAATATACGATTTTCGGATTTTCAGTCGGACCCTTTTGAAAGAAATTCCGATTGATATAGTTGATTCGGGAGTTTAGAAATGCAAGCATGACATTGATGATAAACAGAATCGTCGTGATGGCGAGGATCGACTGCCAATATGCGATTTCCTTAACCGTATACGGGGTGACTCGTAGAGTGTAAATTGAGTAATTTTGAATTATCGCCACACTTATGGAAAACAAAAACATGGAAATTATCGCATCTTTATAAATTTCCAATCTGTATGGAGAAATGGAATCAAAATATTTGGAAAATCTCAGAAGCATTTTTTGAATGAATATTATAAATTTAATGACGTATGATTATATAACGGATATATTATCACATGTCAGATTTTCTGCAAAACTATTATTATTGGCTTATGTCAAATATTAGGTGTCTTTATTTGTGTATGAAGAATACTGTGAGAAACTTTGACGCTTATCTTTATTAATTACCGCTTTAACCTATCAATTTCAAGTTCAATGGAGGCATTTTTGGTTTTATCATTACTGGAAAATGTTGTGTGAAATGTTAGAAATTACCGTTCCGAGCGTCGTTAAATTTTGATTTCGTCATATAACAGAAAACGTAACGGAAACATATTTTTTTGCGTTATTGCACTACAGTAGATGGTTATGTCACCACTAAACCATGTCACCGCTGGATCACATTTTTTCTAAAAAGTACAAATTTTTTTCTGAGACAAAGACAATGACTCATTCAAGGTCATTTAAACAAAGACCATGACCCATCCAAAATTTTTTCAAGGTCATTTAAACAAAGAAAATGACTCATTAAAATTTCTTCTTAGGGTCATTCAAAATTTCTCAAGCTCATTGGATGAGTCATCATATTTTTCGCAAGGTCATTCACAATTTCCCAAGGTCCTAGTATTTTTAAAAATTTAAAAATTTAAATTTACTACTTATTTTTATAAGTATTATTTTAATTATTAATATATTTTAATTTGTATTCTAGTACTTAATATCATTATTATTATTAACAAGTTAATATTATTATTATTAATATTTTTACTCTATTACTTAATATTATTATTATTATTATCATTATTATTATTATTATTACAAGTTATTATTACTATTATTATTCGAAATATTTATTAAAATTAATAATATTTTTATCAATGATTCCAGACTTGGTATTTAATTATACATCAATATGGATATTTTCTGTAATCGATGAGTTCCTATGGGACATCGAACAAAACAAAATGTTAAAGGATATGGAACCCGAATATCCATGTGGTGATGGATGTCATTGCTGCGTTGCCCGATATCGAAAGTATGTAGGATCGGCTTTGAATAAAGCTGTTCGACAATATTATTATTGTCGAATTATTTCTTTATAATAAAAGTTTTGTTAATGAATTTGTTTTTATTATTATTATATAATAATAATAATAATAATAATAATAATAATAATAATAATAATAAAAATAATAATAATAATATTAATAATAATAATAATATTAATAATAATAATAATATTAATAATAATAGTAATAATATTAAGTAATAGAATAAAAATTAAAAAATATTAATAATTAAAATACTAATTATAAAAATTAGTAAATTTAAAAAATTTTTTTTTAAAAAATACTCTGACCTTGAGAAAGGTTTTTGATGAGTCATCGAGTGACCTTCAAAAATATGAGTGACCCTGAGAAAATTTTTGATGAGTCATGTTTTTTGTTTGAATGACCTTGAAAAATATGATGAGTCATTGTCTTTGTCTCAGAAAATTTGTACTTTTAGACTTAGAAATTTTTTTTACCCCGGGGGGTATGTGGTATAGCGGTGACATAACCATCTACTCACTACGATTGTGTAAGGAAATTTTGAAATTTGGATATATAATAAGCTGAGAAATGAAAATTATCGAAATTCGATGAACTATTTTGTATGTATTTGGAGATTTTTCCCGAGATGAAAAAATACATATTTATGGAGAATAATGTTTTTTATTACCTCAAGATACATTTACCTCACTTTACATTGAATTAATTCCGAAAATAAAATAAATAATTTCCTGAATAGTAATAAATAAAAAATAATAATAATCATAAAAATTATATATATATATATATATATATATATATATATATATATATATATATATATGTATATATATATAAATAATTAAATAAATTTGGCAACGATTTAATTAAAAGATAACGCCAATAAAAAACCTTTCGTACGATATATTTCGATAGCACAGCTATCATCTTCAGGTACTCAAAACCAACTAAAAATATTATGAATTAACATTTAATTTAAACAAATTATTTTTTATTAATTTAATTTTTTAATAAATAAATATTTTTAAAAATATATTAAATTCACTTTTAATTAATTTAAAATTTTAAAATTTTCACTTATATTCTAATTTTTAAAAATTAATGTAATTTAAAATTTTCAATTATTTTAATAATATTAAAAAAATAAACATGATTTAACATACGTAAACTATTTAAAAACATTCAAAACATTCGTAGTCACAGCACTTTGCACATTATTCTTTGGATCCAATGACCTTATCAGCAATGCTTCACATATCACTCGTTCCCAATAATTATTAAAACTTCTCAACAAAATTCTAAAATCAGACATTCCTATATCACTTTTACAGCCTCTATTGTGTTCACTAATATTGGTCAAACCCTTCAATCGACAATGCTCAAGAACTCGAGTACAGAGATGACGGGAAGTCTCTCCAATGTATATTCATTATTTTATGATAACATAGAGTTTGTTAATTATTAATAATTAAAAAAATGTATTTGAGCTTTATAAATATTTGTTTTGCAAAACTATTATTAAACAAACATAAATAAACAAAAAAGTAAGAAAATTCAGTTTTTAGTCACAATTTGACTCACCATTTATATTTGCACAATCAATACACACAATTTTTGTTAAAGAGTGAAACTTACATGTAAATATCTGACAATTGTTGCATTTCGTTGATGTAGAATAACCGATACTGTGATAAATTTGAGTAAAATAGTTTTGAATGATGATGAAGAGCGTGTTTTAAAATTTGGTCCAAATCACTGTATTAAGAATCGCTCGGATGAAACAAAATTGTGTGCAAAAATTGAAAGTTTATATTTTCATATAGCCCGATCGATAAAAGGCATTAATGGTAATTATGTGAAGAGCTCGTTAAGTGCAAGTACGATGGAGTATATCGATAAAAACAAAATGCAGAATATTAGGGATTTTATGACTTTAAAAAACTTAGCTAAAAAAAATATAAATATCTGTAAGTTTGACAAAGGAAATGGGATAGTTATTCTTGACCATGATGTGTATGTAAGTAAGTTGAATGATTTGTTAAATTCTCCTCAGTTTGTGAAATTGCCAAAGGGTCGGAAGAATGGAAAATTGCCTCCTCTTAAGGATGAAGAGTTTGTGGAAAAAATGTTAAATGGTTTTATTGAGAAGAAGCTTATTGATGAAGAGGTAGGTAAGTCTATTCGTCCAATAGGATCGCAGCCAGCAAAACTATATGGGCTACCAAAAATCCATAAAGATGGTGTACCTATGAGACCAGTTTTGTCGATGGTTGGTACTGCCCAGTATAAAATAGCAAAGTTTTTAGATGGATTATTAAAACCGTTAATGCGATCAGAGTTTGAATGTAAGGATAGCTTTGAGTTTGTGTCTTGTATTGCAAAGCTACAAAAACGAAGTATGAATGATGCTATGGTTTCGTTTGATGTTTGTAGTTTGTTTACGAATGTGCCACTGGTTGAGACGATTGACTTATGCTTTGCGTTGTGGAATGAAAATAATTCGGAACATCACATTTTGGATAGAAGGGCATTTCGTAAACTTCTTGAATTTGCTACTTCAAATGTCAATGTTCTTTTCAATGATGAATGGTATCAACAAATAGATGGAGTCGCTATGGGTTCCCCTTTAGCACCAACGATGGCATCAATATTTTTGGCTAGTTTGGAAAAAATAATTGCTTCTTTCCAATTTGAAAAACCTTTTGTTTATAATATTGTGGATGATATTTTTCTTATATTTGAAAACCAGAAACATGTAGAACCGTTTTTGCATTTTATGAACAGTTTACATAAAAACATTGTATTCACATGTGAAACGGAGAGAAAGTCATCAATTGCGTTTTTGGATTTGTTAATTCAACGCAAAGATAAACAGTATGAGACAGAGATTTATAGAAAACCAACTGATACTGGTCTTTATACTTCTCCAGAAAGCTTTTGTGAATTTAAGTATAAGAGAAATATGTTGAAAGGATTGATTTATCGTTCATGATCTTTATCTTCTACTTTTGCTAATTCGGTAAAAAGTGTTGATAAATTGGTTGAGTTGTTGATAAAGAATGGATATTCTAAATCATTTTTATTGTTGATGATAAAAGAGACTGTTGATAAATTGATTAAAAATCCTAAGGATCCATGTTGTGGAAAGTCTGAATGTAATTTGTCGGATGGGTGTGAATTGAGTATTGATCTGGGTGATGGCAAAAATGGATATAAAAAAATTGAGCCTAAATATGTGTTAGTATTGCCGTAATCTGAAGGCTTTACAAATTATAAGAGGAAGTTGGGTAAACTGATAGGAAATTTAGAGTATAAGATCGTCTCTAAATCGTGTAAGGTACGCAATATGTTTATTAATAAATCAAAAACTCCGGTTGGATTGTGTTCTGATCTCGTTTATCAATTTACATGTAATGGGTGTAATGCCACATACATTGGAGAGACTTCCCGTCATCTCTGTACTCGAGTTCTTGAGCATTGTCGATTGAAGGGTTAGACCAATATTAGTGAACACAATAGAGGCTGTAAAAGTGATATAGGAATGTCTGATTTTAGAATTTTGTTGAGAAGTTTTAATAATTATTGGGAACGCGTGATATGTGAAGCATTGCTGATAAGGTCATTGGATCCAAAGATTAATGTGCAAAGTGCTGTGACTACGAATGTTTTGAATGTTTTTAAATAGTTTACGTATGTTAAATCATGTTTATTTTTTTAATATTATTAAAATAATTGAAAATTTTAAATTACATTAATTTTTAAAAATTAGAATATAAGTATAAAAAAAATTTTAAAATTTTAAATTAATTTAAAATATATTTTTAAAAATATTTATTTATTAAAAAATTAAATTAATAAAAAATAATTTGTTTAAATTAAATGTTAATTCATAATATTTTTAGTTGGTTTTGAGTACCTGAAGATGATAGCTGTGCTATCGAAATATATCGTACGAAAGGTTTTTTATTGGCGTTATCGTTTAATATATATATATATATATATAAATTTCCTTAACAGTGATGAACGCAAAACACAACATGGCATTCAGAGAGTTTTCTGACAAAGGTTATGAAGACAGTAACGGAAAACTTTACAATCATAGGCCGAATTCGATCTGGTGATAGAGAAACATTTGTTAAAAGCAAAAAAAAACCTAATTCTGTGCACTAAACAGGAAAAGAAATCCAAAATATTGTTTCCTTTTTAAAAAGATTTATGTGTGAAACACATTAGCCAAAAAAATCAGATATATTTCATAATTTTTGACTTATTAATGAACATGCAAAAGACATTATAAAATGAAATTCTAATTTTACAAAATGATTAATTCTTACAAGCTAAAAAATTTAAAGAGGATCTTTGAAAAACGTTAACCGAGAAAAATATCCCAATATCACCAAATGTAGCGAATATATTTATTCTTGTTTAGGATCTGAATGTACATTTTCATACTTAATTTTAATGAAGACCTAACAACGTTCTGTCATGACTGATTTCCACACTGATAATTCTTTATTATTATCTTTGTCAGGATATACACCGAAATATGATTCTTTAGTTAGAGACATGTAAAAACATTTCCCATTAATGTTAAGTTAATAAAATAAATTCTAAATCTGTCTTTATATGTATCAAATTTAAATTAATAAATATTGTTAATAATTACTCATGTTGTTTTAATTCCCCACGACATGAAATCTTTGGCCCATCGTTATCTTCAGAGTAAACTTTAACATCTTCCTGGTCATCAGAATTGTCTTAGAACCAAGCATCATCCTCAGATCAATCCATAGCATTTCTGATGCCACATTTCAGAAATGAATGTTTGATCATTTCTTCAGGCAACAACAAGTGTGATCTCTGGTTTCAGTAAATTTTCATCATTTGGTAGAGTTGCTGAACTCATCCAAGCTGTCCACATCTTGCGAAATCGATCTTTAAAAGGTTTTTTTTAGAAAAAAATACATATGATTTTATGACCCGTGTATAAGTCGAATTGAAAAAAGTCCTCAAATTTAGGACAAATTTCTCGACTTATACACGATTATATACGGTACTTAGTTTTTTTTTATTACTTTTTTTATTAAAGTTTTCTGATTTATTTATGAACATATTGTGTACCTTACACGAATTAGAAGTGATCTTAGTTCTGGAATGCAAGGCCATCGGGTTCACACTTATCTACTGACTCTAACTTCATTAAGTCTAATCGTTGTTTTCATAAATAAAAATTTATTTACTTAAGAAAACCTAAAATCATTGAACCGAAACATTTCCTCTGTTAATAAACAAACCTAAAGCCTTACTCTTATCTTATTTCAAGTAACTAATCTGATTAGATAATAACGCGATTACACACTTACCAACAGAACAGCAAACGCATTTCATTGGATGAGATTTCCCAATTATATAATTACGATTGTTGTTAAAGGAAATGATGGCATCTCTACAAGAATCAGCGATGTGTATTTAGAAAATCGATGTTAACATAACAAGAATAATTTTATGAAATAACTGACAAATCACACAATAATAATTTACATAAATATTGCACAAATTCGTTTATTTACTAAATGAAATTCTTAAACATCCGGAAAAATGGTGGATAAATTCTGTCATTATGCCGGATTATAGTCAATAAACGAAATCTGATAACAGAAAATGAATGCAAAACGAGGGAAATCAAGCGATTCATACTCATTTCACAAATACTTTATTATCAAATATTCTATTGTTACGGCTTTCATGTTCACCGTCGGTGTTGGAATCGTGTGGAATTACACAATTTACACCCTCTCATTGACCCCTTACACAATCATCCGGATCGAGTATTGGAAAACCATCCTTTTTATATCAACAATTCTATTTCTTCTCAATGTTGGATTGATATTAACGAATTACAGAGTTAATTACATGAACCGGAATTTCTTTTTAAAAGGTCCCACTGAAAACCCGAAAATCGTATATTTGATTTGCTTTCCTCTTATCATACTCATTCTATCTTCATTATCATACACGGCGGCATTCTTGTTCCACTTCAATGATTGCGGTAGTTTTATTGATATCATCTTTGCGGGATCCATTATTCTCTTTTTCACTTCGATGATTTTTCTAATAATAAACGTTCTCAGCTCGAGTGATACCGGAGAATTGCCTTTGGTAAACATTATCAATGCCTTTACTCTCATGGTATCCTTAGCGTCAGTCTGGAACTTGACCCTTTACAATATTGAATTGGTATTAACAAATTCGTTCAAAACCACCGTGAAAAGGGTATTCAACGAGGCAACCTTTTTCAACCAATGTTCCAATAAAAATATACCCAACTCCCCTTGGCCTGTGGATTTAGATGTGAACATGTTGCCTTTATTAAGGATATCAAGCATAATTCTTGGTATTTGTTTGATGCCTTACCTCTTCAGGCCTTTGAAATCCCACATTTCCTTCATCAATAAAAGTATACCAAACGCTTCTCATTATTTTGATGTTGAGTTTGTCAGTCGGAAAAATTATAAAAATTATTATTTATCAATTGTTATGATAGTTTTAAACTTTGCAATTTTTATTGCAAAAAAATTTTCTCCATCCAACATCATTGACACGATCGCTTTATTTCTGTTTTTCTGCGTTATGCTAATAGTGAACCTCGTTTCGGTTGTCTTGTTGGTAGATATGCAATACATTCCCACGACAGGAAACGGAAGCGCAAGCGTGACGCATTACATATTCCTTTGGATAGGAGTAATTGGTGAATTTGTTTCGGTGATAGAACGCCTGATATTGTGCATATACAATTTATACTATGGGCCAAACAACTCTCTGATCTTGTCAGTCATTAACTTGTGCAATGTCGGTTTGTTATTAATAAATGGATTCGTGCAGTCAGTTCTCCTCTCTATCGTGATCAAGGACAAATCGGAATATGAGGTCAATAAATCAGGGACAAATATTTATATTTTACCTCTAGTTCTTTGTTTTTATAATGGATTATATTTTATCTATAATTTGTTTCTCGTGGATCCTTGCTACTATCACTGCAATGTTTTCAATATAGCCTTTCTCACGTCTGGTTTATACCAAATTTGTTTACCTTTGACCCTGCTCTATCGTTTATTCTCATCCTTACTGTTTACTTTGAATTATTTATCCATGTCCAACAGCCATCACCGAGTCGTAATCAACTCCTAATTTTTATCAAACTAAATTATATACAGCAATGATTTTGATTTTGAAACACTTTTTTGGTACATGATCTTCTTGTGTATTCATTTAAATAAAAAATTCCAGAATTTTAAAAAAATTCACCCCCTCCCATAACAAGTCAAACCTGAGCTCTTAATAATATTTAAGATCCATACATTAATTACATATATTACAACAATAGTGCGTACTAAAAAATTAATTTTAATTTTCACAATGTTTTGTTTTATACGAAAAAACAAATTCTTTAACCTTTGAGCTAGCCCGCATTTTATTTTAACACGAGTGAGGGCGCGCTGTAAACTTTACGTCATTCAGTCCGGAACAAATATTCATTATTTTATGATAACATAGAAGTAGTGGGATACCGGCCCTCTAGCTCAGAGGCCATCTAGCTCACATACCCCCCCCCGACAAAAAATTTTTTCGCGCTAAGTTAAAAAGTACAAATTTTTTGAGAACAAAGACAATGACTCATTCAAGGTCATTGAAACAAAGACCATGACTCATCAAAAATTTTCAAGGTAATTTAAACAAAGACCATGACTCATCAAAATTTTTCAAGGTCATTTAAACAAAGACCATGACCCATTCAAGGTCTTTGAAAAGTAGGTCAATGTCATTGAAAAGTAGGTCAAGGTCATTCAAAATTTCTCAAGGTCATATTATTTTTAAACATTTTTAAATTTTAATTTACTACTTTTTTTTATAAGTAGTATATATTTTGTAAATTTATTTTATTATTATTAAATTAAATTGTTTGTTTTAATCAAGTCAATTAT